>JAVSCE010014373.1:0-454436 GCA_032199065.1 Smutsia gigantea | reverse complement strand
GAAACATAACTAAGAGTCACTCAGTGAATTGTGGAGACTAGTTTCCAGTCTTGCCATCCACATCTTCCTCCAGCCCACTTGATATAAAACCAGAACTTTAGAATTGTAGTCACTGATTCTCTTTCTTGCTGTAATTAACAACCAAAAATAGTGTTGCTCAGAAAGCAGGCAGGTGGGTTAGTGAGCCCCAGGGAGATCTCAGCAGGGCAAAAACCTAGTTGCAGGTCTGGTTTGCGTAGTGATGCTTCTCAAATAATCTTTCGAAGGGGAAGTGGTGAGAAAGAAAAGATGGGGCCCCGATCAGATCTGGCAAAAATTGCAGAAGGGTGTCAGAATTGTAAAATCCCAGTGAAATCCACTGCACTGTCATTGGAGCCTTTGAATTGCAACAGTTTTGAAAAAAGTTTTTGTCTGGATTGTCCCATTTGCAGGTTTCATGGGCGGAGGTTTGTTGTGTCACTCCGATTTGATGAGGGATAACTCCTTTACAGTGTTCTGTCATGATGTATTCACTGTAAAGTGTCTAGCCTGAAAGTGATTATTCTGTTGACTAATTTTACTTTGCTTCTGAGATGATAGGAAAGTTTTTTTTTTTGGTCACCAGAAAAATCTCCAGTATTTCTTACAAAAACAAAAATTCGATGCATACTTCAAATGACAAAAATTGACTTTCTTTTAAAAACATGATAAATTGATGACCTTTAACAAGGTCAGAACAAATATACTATTTCTTAAATTAATAGCTGGTGGAGAAAAAAGATCACGAAGCAGTAATACAATTAATAGTATGCCTTTTGTTGGGATACCTTTATTGTTTCAACTTCACTTGCTTAGGTCTTCAAATTCTTACAATACCATATTAAATTTGTCATCTATGTTTAATTTTCATTAAAATTTTGACTTTGTGATGCAGTTGTTGGAATTTAGTTCCCCGTATTAGAGCTGGTAAGAGAGGAAAATGAGGCCCAGGAAGAATAGCAGGGCCTACGTCCTCATAGTTAATTGCCTGACTTTCCATCCAGTGAGCTCCTCTCCTGATACTAAACTGCATTTCATTGTAGGTCTGGTCTTTAGGAAACACTAAGATGTTGAGAAAGACTAAAAATAACACATTTCTCCTGTGTAAAGGAAATTTTAAGGTGGTGGAATACACTGGTGTTATTTTTATGCTGTGCTGTTGAGTATCTATTGAATTATATTGACATTTGATATTAGAAAATAAAGAGAATGGTTTGCAAATGATAAAGCATAGGAATGAAGCTGGGAAGTGATTTGTTAGTGAGTGCATGGGTTTTTGGGTTAAACATTACCGGTCTGCTATTGACTATCTCTGTAACTAGGGGCAAGTTAGAGAACTCGACTCAGTCTTTACAAAAAAGAGAAGGTATATAAAAATCATCTCATCAAGCAGACCCTCAAAAATGCTCATTCTCTTTTAGTGAATATCTGTTCATTATCTGGGTTTTCAGCAGGCTAAAATTACATCCCTGTAAAAGCTTATTGGGAGAATAAAGAAGAGGGGATGAGTTATTTAAAATGTGTAAAGGAAGGGTACCTTTTTTGTCTTTTTAAATGTGGTTGCAGTAGTGGAATGCCAAGACCATTTATTCAGTAGGTGGCCTTTGTTAGGCACTGATTGAAGGATTTCTTTCTTCCTTCTTATTTTTGGTGGGTTGGTAGGGGAATCTGGACTGCCCAGAGGAAATCTTTGAATAAAACAAAACAGAATACAAATAGCTCTATGCGGGTCAGCCTTGAGACTCTCCAGAGTGCATTTTCTCTCCTCCGCCTGCCTTATAGCTCCCAAACTAATGATGTCATAGTAAATGAAACTACAGGAAATTGTGAATTGCACACAGGTTCTCTAGGGAAGGACTGACGAGTCTGTGTTCTCTCTAAGCAAATTAAGTTATATACTTCAGATAGCTTCTTTTCTGTACTCTTAAAAAAGTGAATTTGAAACAAGGAAATCAAAGATTCTCAATGTTCCTGTTTTGTGGAGGATTAAGATTCATTCTCTGGTTGCAACAATAAGCATAGAGCTTGCTGTGTTGAATATAAACTTAGTTCATTGATTTTATAGGAGTCTCCCTGTTTTCCTCTTCCCCTTTCTTGCACACTTAACGCATTTAGGCAAGTCAGGTGGTTTTTTGTTGTATTGTGAAAATTTTGTTGTCTTTTCTGGTTATTTGAGGAAGTATTTTGGGTTAGAAGGAAAAAAATGTAATCTATGGGTGAAGCACAAGTTTAGCCAACTTTAGGAAATACCTTCTTGCTAGCTCTTTAAGCTTCTCAGGTAGATAAGTAATCTAGAAAAATTGATTTTGGTTTATGCATTCCATTATTCTTGGCCCATTCTAAGTGGGAAGGCAGATGGTATTAGAATCCATTCCCTCTTTCTATCCCTTTGATGAGTGGATGTCTTGGGCATCTTCATTTTCCCTTTTTCTTAACGGTCACCACTAGGTAGCTACAGGGAAGGCTTATCATGAGATGGGATTCCTGGTTTAAGAATTCTTGGTTTACTTTCCCTGCCTTTGCCTGAGAGTTAAGGTTCCAGAATGTTTGCAGTCTGTTTCTTACCTTGCAATCTTTAGAACTGACCCAGACCCAACATTGAGATAGAGGTATCGTAGGTTCATGCATCCACTACTCCAGTTTTCGCAGGCTCTGAGCAGAGGGCCTTGTCAAAAACTGAAGAATCCAGAATAAGGAAGTGGGGACATGGATAGAGGGGAGACTGGCCAGTGTCCCATGTAAGTCTACTTCGATTACACTGAAATCATCCCTGAATGTCACCCGTAGAAGAGAGAAAAAATGCTCACTGGCCAGAAAAGCCAGAGTGGTCAAATCATACTCCTCTTTAACCACATTGAGTAATGAAGTTAGAAGATCAGGATCATGGAATGTCAGACATGGAAGCATTTTTAGAGATTGTATAACCTTGAATTCTGATTTGACAGATGAGGAAATAGGCCCTGAGAAGGTTGGAGAGTATTCCTTTTCTTTGCCCCATCTTATCCTTCTTTTCTCTTGAGTGAGGCTTTGCATGCTTTGTAGTAACCTGATGAGTAGTGGTGGACAAGTTGTCTGACAGGCACAGGAGCAGACGTTTTTCTAGTGCAGGTTTCTGTTTCATGTTAAGAAAGAATACTTGCATGTTTATCATGAGGTGTGTCTTACTTTTTTTTAGTTTTTTCTTTTGATATAATTTCATATGAAATACATGAATAGTACAAAGAACTTCAGTACATCCTTTTTGTAGAGACACTGTTAACATTTTGCTCCATTTGCTTTATCACTTGTGTACGTTCTCTTTCTCCACTATATATAAACAACTTCATTGAGGTATAATCACATACCATATAATTCAGTAGTTTTTCATATATTCAGAATTGTGCAGTTGTAACTACAATTTTAGAATATATTAATCACTCTTCCCCTAAAACTCATACCCATCAGCAGTCACTCCCCATTTCCTTCTAACTCCCTAACCCCCAGCTCTAGGCTACCACTAATATACTTTTTGATCTCTATAGATGATTTAACTATTCTGGACATTTCATATAAATGGAATCATATATGGTCTTTTGTGGTTGGTTTCTTTCATTTAGCATGTTTTCAGTGTTCATCCATGTTGTGGCATGTACCAGTACATCCTTTCTTTTTATGGCCAAATAATATTCCATTGTATGAATATACCACATTTTATGTCTCCATCAGTTGATGGCCTTTTGGGTGTTTTTTGATTATTATGACTAATGCTGCTTTGAACATTTGTGTACATGTTTTTGTGTGGGCATATTTTCATTTCTCTTAGATACATACTTAGGTATTGAATGGCTGGGTCATGTGGCAACTCTATGTTTAACCTTTTGAGAAATTGCTGCTGTTCTCCAGAAGAGCTACACCAGTTTACATTCCCACTAGCAGTGTGTGAAGGTTCCATTTTTCTCCACATCCTTCCCAACACTTGCTATCTGTCTTTTATAATAGGCATCTTAGTGGATATGCAATGGTAGCTCATGGTTTTGATTTGCATATCCCTGATGTCTAAGAAGGATATCAGATATTTAAAAGAAAAAAAAATCTATCTCTTCCCAGAGATGAAGTGGCTGTAAAAAGTTTGATGAGCCAGTTTCAAACAGGGAGTCAATATGAGTTGAACTTAATTTTTATTTTCTTCTACCAGTTTGGTCAATTCTGTGAAGATTCTCCCATGGTCATTTTATAAAGGCATCTGTATGTTGAAGCCCAGACTCCTAGCTGAAGCAGAACTCAAATCCTGATAGGTTACTTTGGGCATCTTGAAACTTTTAGAAGTCAAGGTTGCTATAGCACAAGGACATTTCCTAAGTTAGGTCATGTGTTTCCTTTATAAGGTAGAGCAGAAGTCAAGAGATCAACACACAGAACCAATTACAGAGCAGCCCAAGGCAGTTTAAAATTACATGCTAAATTTAGTTGGAGAGACTGTATATTCTTAAACATAAGAGAATCTCACTTCATACTCCCTCAGGTAGGAAGGATCGCATTGAAGGAAAGTGGATTTTACTTTAACGGCATTGGGGCTTTACTCCTGTCTTCTTAGGAGGAAATCCTGAGTCACAGTGTTTGGTACTTAAACCAAATTCTCTTAGACTCTGCTCAGCCCTTCCTTCCTAGATTAAAAATAAAGTTTTCTTTGTTTAAGGCCTCCTTTGGCAACACCCATTTCCAGTCCTATATTCTTTTATAAACTTGTTTTTTGGCTAACTCTGGTGGAAGGTGTACTTGGATTTGGCTTGGATCTTCAATTCCTTGTGCCATCCCTGGATTTGAATTACTGTCAGGTGATCTTAGAGGTCTCTCAAGAACCTAGGCACACATGAGAGAAACTATACAGACTATGTTTTAGGTTCCTGCTGGATATAGCATAGGATCCAGTGAAAGAGAGAAACCCTTGACTTTTAGAACCTGGTGATTTCTTACATAATCGTGCTTACACACAGGCTATTGTTGCCAGGTTTTTAGATTCAGTTCTCAAAAGGTATTAAGTGAGGCAGATATTGGTCAGATGTCTATGTTCCAGATGTTTTGTGATGGCTGATTTTAGTTTGGAGTATATAGAACCCCGGAATGGATTTTTAAGTGGCAAGAGTCCTGTCATGGTAGAAAATGAGAGCATGTGCCAGCTCTCAAGCTGCTTTCAGTATACTTCCAAGGGATCAGACATGGCTCCAGGAAGTAAGATGGGAGCAGGTACAGTTTAGGACATCAAGTTTCTCAAAAATTATACTTGGGATATTTTCTTGTCATCCATGAGATCTATCATAGTTTTCTGTTAAAGAGAGCCAGGTTAGTAATTTTTTTCTTCCCTAGTATGATGATTAAGTCATATCAAAATTTAGCTAGGCCATCTGTGGTCTATGGACTGAACTAGCTGGTTAGTCTGTCAAATGTTTTCTTGGAGTGCTGAGAAGCCTAAGCAGGGAGAAGTTCTGTGGAGGTTTCTCTTAATAAGCTTCATTCCTCTGTGAGTGTGGGATTCCTTGATTTCTAAACTTCTAGGTTGGCAAAACATAATATGAATGTGCATTTATATTGATCACAGAATTTAAAAATACCACAGAAGTCAGAGATAGTCCAGTCACCACTTTTGACAGATGACAGTGATTAATATTTATAAATGACCTTATAGTTTTACAGTGTACTTTTTTTAAAATTGAAGTATCATTGATATACAGTCTTATATTTGTTTCAGGTATACAACACAGTGGTTCAGTAGTTACCCGTATTATTAAATCCTCACCCACACTAGTGCAGTTACTCTCTCTCAACACAGGAAGATGTTACAGAATCGTTGGTATATTCTCCATGCTATATACCATCCCCATGACCAACATATTATGATAGAGAATTTTTGTGCCCCTTTGTCCCCCTCACCCTCTTACCTCAATCCCTTCCTCATGTTAACCACCAGTCAATTACCAGTGCCTGTGAGTCTACTGCTATTTTGTTCATTTTGTTTTGTTTTGTTTTTAGATTCCACAAATAAGTGTAATTGTATGGCATTTGTTTTTCTCCCCCTGGCTTATTTCACTTAACATAATACCCTCTAGGTCTATCCATGTTGTTGCAAATGGCAGGATTTCTTTTTTTATAATGGCTGAATAGTATTCCATTGTGTATATGTACCACATCTTCTTTATCCATTCATCTATTGGTGAACAGTTATGTTGTTTCCATAACTTGGCTATTGTAACCAATGCGGTGATAAACATAGGGGTGCATATTTCCTTCAGGTATCTCTGAAGTGGGATTCCTAGAAGTGGAGTTACTGGCTTGAATGGTATTTCAATTTCTGGTTTTCCAGGAGCCTCTATACTACTTTCCACAGTGGCTGCACCAACTTACATTCCCACCAACGGTGTAGGAGGGTTTCCTTTTCTCCACATACTTGTCAGCACTTGTTACTTCTTGTTTTTTGGATAGTGGCCATTCTAATTGGTGTGAGGTGATACCTCATTGTGGTTTTACTTTGCATTTCTGGGATGATTAGCAATGTGGGGCATCTTTTCATATACCTATTAGCCATCTGTATTTCTTCTTTGGAAAAATGTTCAGGTCTTCTGCCCATTTTTTAATTGGTTTATTTTTATTTTTATTTTTTTGGTGTTGTATGAGTTCTTTATATATTTTGGATATTAACCTCTCATCAGGATCATTTATGAATATATTCTCCCATACTGTAGGTTGCCTTTTTGTTCTGCTGATGGTGCCCTTTGCTGTACAGGGCTTTTTGGTTTGATGTAGTCCCACTTACTCATTTTTGATTTTGTCTCCCTTGCCTGAGCTGTGTCCTGGAAAAAATTGCTCATGCTTATGTTCAACAGATTTTTGCCTGTGTTTTCGTCTATGAGTTTTATGGTTCCATGTCTTACATCTAGGTCTTTGATCCATTTCGAGTTTACCTTTATGTATGGAGTTAGACAATAATACTGTTTCATTCTCTTATATGTAGCTGTCCAGTTTTGCCAACACAAGTTGTTGAAGAGGCTGTCTTCTCCATTGTATATCCATGGCTCCTTTATCATATATTAATTGGCCATATATGTGTGGGTTTATATCTGGGCTCTCTGTTCTGTTCCATTGATCTATGGGTCTGTTCTTGTACCGGTACCATACTGTTTTGATTACTGTAGCTTTGTAGTATAGTTTGAAAGCATGGGGTGTAATACCTCCAGCTTTGTTGTTCTTTCTTAGGATTACTTTGGCTGTTCGGGGTCTTCTGTAGTTCCATATGAATTTTAGGATTATTTTTCAATGTACTTTTAAACAGTTTTAAATTTTTTCAGCCCCACTTGAAATACAGTTTTTATCTGGCATCACCGACAAAGTTAGAAAGGACTATTGGAACCCAGGTCTTTTATCCACTGTCTCAACATTGATTATTATTTTTAATTACAGATTTGGGAAAACTGAAGCAATGGCTTAATCATTGAATAGCAGAGCTGTGGCATGTCCTGTTTAATTGAGTCCCCAACTCACATTGCAGTAGAGAAGCTGTGTCAGGAGAGGAGCTAGGTCACTTATGTTTTAAATTGTAGTTAAGGCTGGTTGTTATTTTATGTATATATTTTTCTGTCTCCCCACTCTTAACAGTTCTGGGAATGTTGTCTTTTAGACCAAGTAGTTACTAGGGCTTTGTTTCTAAGAAGCTCCCTTTTTTGTGTGGTTGTTTCAGGATGTTTTATGCTTTTTGTCTGAGGTCTGTTTTCTTTGAGAAAAAAATAGTGATTTGTATCTGCTAACCTCAGAAATCCCTCAGTGTAGCCTGCATTTTACATCTTGTGTCATAGTAGTTTTGGGGCTGGCTCTGACTTCTGGTTTACCATGTTCTTTTTTTTATTTGAAGTACAGTTGATACACAATATTTTGGTTTCAGGTATACAACATAAGTGACTTGACGATTATATACATTATGAAATGTTCCATGGTAAGTGTAGTTACCATTTGTCACCATATAAAGATGTTATATTATTGACTTTATTCCTGATGCTGTATTTTCATCTCCATGACTTATTTTATAATTGGAAGTTTGTACCTCTTTATCCCCATCACCTATTTTGCCCATTCCCCCAACCCCACTCTCTATGGCAACCACTAGTTTTTTTCTCTGTGTTTGTGAGTCTATTTCTGTTTTGTTTGTTCATTTTTTTATTAGTTTAGAATCTACATGCACGTGAAATCATGCAAGGTTTACCACATTCTTTATAGTGAAAGGATATGGGAAGCAACACAGAAACATTCAGGATTTTTGAAGGCAGAAAGAGGAGGAAATGATTTAGAAATACAATAGTTTCTTCTTGTCTGTGAGGGATACTTTCACACCTCCAACAGGTGCCTGAAACTGCAGATAGTACCAAACTCTGTATATAGTATGTTTTTTCCTGTACATACATACCTATGATGAAGTTTAATTTATAAGTTAGGCACATTAAGAGATTAGCAACAATAATAAAATTAGAACAATCATAATATACTGTAATTAGAGTTACATGAATGTGGTCTCTCAGCATTTCTCCTTGTATTGTACTTTCCCTTGTGATGATGTGAGATGATAAAATGCCTATGTTATGAGATGAAGTGAGGTGAATGACATAGGCAGTGTGATGCAGATGAGGC
Source organism: Smutsia gigantea (assembly GCA_032199065.1). Classification (NCBI taxonomy): domain Eukaryota; kingdom Metazoa; phylum Chordata; class Mammalia; order Pholidota; family Manidae; genus Smutsia; species Smutsia gigantea. Next base: position 445,769 of record JAVSCE010014373.1, on the reverse strand, counting down.
TATTATTGACCTTTTGACCATTCATCAGAAGTAAAATCATCTATCTGCTTCTGGGCTACAGTTGACCTCCCGTGGCCACTGTGGAAAGTAAAACCATGGATAAGGGGTGACCACTGTAATAATCACAAGCCGTAATTTATAAGATAAATGGATAAGCCCAATTTGTAGCAAATTACATTTTCTTTTTTTTTTTGATTTTTTTATTGTGAAATGATTATCACAGTAAGTTTAGTTAACATCCTTCAACATACATAGTTACAAATTATTTTTTCTTGCGATGTGAACTTTTGAGGTTTTTTCTCTTAACAACTTTTCAATACACAAGACATTATTGCTCACCATACAACGAACAAGTTCCAATACAGTGAACAAGCTCCCACAAGGTGAACAATGCAAGGAACATAATGAACAAGTTCTCCCAAGGTGAACAATGCAAAGGCAGTCATATCAGAGAAACTAATTCAGTTACTATAATCAATCAAGTCAACTATGATTATTCATATGATTCTTATACTTAAATTATAAGTGAATCCCACATTTCCCCCTTTTTTGTTTTAATTGACGCAAATGCATATGCATATATTTGTGGAAGGTACCAGAATAATGATTAGCTGGGCTCCGCCTGTGACATAGCTTGTCACAGGCAATGTCTCTCTCGTCTGGAGGGGTGAGGTTCTATGTCTCACCTCAGTTGGCCCCCACGTTGCTCACCTGAGGTCCCTTGTGACTGTGTCTGTCTTAGGTTGTTCCTCCCATGAGGAATCTTACCCATCTTTGGCTAACCAGCCATCTCCTGGGACCAAACAGGGAGATAAAATACGAAAGAGAGGACAGCCAGCAGCTATAATTCTGGATAAAATCACAGTATACATGATTATTTTCTTGCAGCAAATGCAGGTGGGGAATCAGTATATGATTTCACAAAGTTGTTTAAAAGGAATCACTTATTTCTTGAAGTTAATTCTTGAAAAGTAGCATATGCTTGTATTGGCTTTAAAAGACCAACAACTGCCTTCCGCACACACACTAGGAGAACAGGAATACAAATGCATAACAGTATTAGACCTACAATTATAGGCCATATCCAATGAAACAAAGAAAACCAATTTAACAATCCAGGCATTTGTGAAAACTTATCAATAACATGGTGAATGTTGTCTATTTGATCTTGAATAGTATGCGAAAAATCAGACAAATTAAAACAACACATCCCTGGAAATTGTTCACATCCCATAGCAAATTACATTTTCTTCATGGTGACTTTTGAGGAACAAAAGTTTTTAGTTATAATACAGTTTATCAGTTTTCTCTCTTTATGTTTGGTCCATTTTATGTTCTTTTGAAGACATCCATGCTGTTGCAGGGTCAGAATGATGTTCTGTGTTTCCTTGTAAGTGCTTTATTGTTTTACAGGTTCTGGGGATTTAGGATTTGGACATATGTTTTTTGGGTCACCCTTTAACTCACTACAGAGGGTTTAAAGGGTAGGTCTTGAATTTCTTGAAGTGTGAGCAAGAAGCAGATATGTGTAAAAGGGAGAGAGCCCAGGAAGAATGGTTAAGGAGAAAAGAGACTAATATCACCAATAGTCTATATTATTACACTTGGTATTCAGAGATGCTGTAGAATTTTAGGATAAAAATGACTTAGGTCTAATTTTATTTGGCAGAAGCCATGTACCTCAGACAAAAATCAAACTGCTGTGGTAGAACATTTTTATCTATAATAAAAATATTTCTTTAGTGGCACCACAATGTTTGGAATAGATATGCTGTCATTGTCATTGATAATCATCACTATCATTGCTAGGTTTTTTATTTGTGCCATATTCTTTTAAAATTGTCAACATAGGTCCTATAAGAAGAGAAGCAAAAGCTGGTTCAAATTTCCAAAATCTGTCAGTTACAGAGGAAGAAAGTGTGGCTGTTGGAGGGTTCTGAGCAACTTGTTAGTTCTCACAGCTGGTTAGTGTCAGAGTTGAGACCTGAATTTGGGGGGTTGTTTTTTCCATGGTATAGTAGACAAACCGTACAGATTGATAAAGAAGTAAAGATTTGTGAGAGAGAGATATATATAGCATATATAATATATAATATGTATATAAATATATATATTTATTCCCCCTCCCCCTCTTAAAGGTGGGTTCTGTACAGGGATGGTAAAACAGATAGTGTAGCCTAAAGGTTATATCTATCACTTGGGTTTGAAACCCAGATCTTTTGTTTACTTTGTGTGATCCTGGGCAGTTCACTTCTCTGTGTTTAAGTTTCTTGTCTTTAAAGTGGAGGAAATAAAATCTGTCTCATAAGGCTGTTGTAGGATTAGATGAATTAATACATTAAATGGCTTGGAACTGCCTGGAACATGGCAAGTATCCATTAAATGTTTGCCATTACTAACATTTTTATTGTTTGCATTACTTAACTTTCAATATAATTTTGACATTGATGGGAAGTGGAGATAGGGTAATAGTACTACGTTATGTCATTTGGGCTTGTTAGCAATCACGAGAGAAGTTCTATTGTTATTCCTATTTTATAGGTGAGGATAATTTGCCTAAGGTTATACAGCTAATATGCGGAAAGACTGGGATTCAAATTTATATCTGTCAGAATCTAGAATTTACTCTTTTTTTAAAAAAAACTTTATTTAAAATTTAAGTTTATAACATGTATTATAAATATAATTTAATATAAATATTAATTTAAGTTTATTTTAAAATAAAGTTTAAAATTAAACCTTATTGAAATATATATATATATATATATACACACACACACACAGTAAAGTGCACATATCAAAGTGTAACGGTGTTATATTTTCACAAATGAGCATACTCATGTTGCCAGCACTAGAATCTTTCCTTATACCCCCTCCAGTCACTGTTGCCCTTTCACCCACCAAAGTGACCACTGTTAACAGCAGAGATTAATTTTGCCTGTCTTTGTACTTTATGTAAATATAATCATACAATGTGTACTCTTTTTCTTTGGATTCTTTTGTACTAGATTATGTCTGAGATATTCATTCACCTTGTTTTAGATTGTTCATTTTCATTGCTGTATAGCTAGATTTCCATTGTGTTATTATACCACAATTTATCTTTCACTTCTGCTGTTGATGACATATTGGTAGTTTCTAGATTTGAGTATTATGATATGGTGATACGTTATGAACATTCCTGTGTGTGCCTTCTTTGTGAACATGGCCTTTGATCTGCTGGGTTTTTACCTAGGAGTGGAATTGCTGGGTCATAGGTGTACATTTGCCATTAGTCAATACTGTCATACTGTTTTCCACAGTGGCTGTATCAATTTATATTCTTACCTGCAGTGCATGAGAGTATAGATTGCTCCCTGTCCTCACCAACACTTGGCATTTTCCTTCCTTTGACTTCAGATACTCTGGTGGTTGTGTAGTGATATTGCATTACTTAAATTTGTATTTTCTGGATGACTAATGAAGGTGAGCATTTCTCAAAAGCTTATCAGATATTTGTATAACCTCTTTTTAGAAGTCTCGAAGTCTTTTAACCATTTTTCTTTTAGATGGTCTTTTTTTTCTTGATTTAATGGAATTTTGTGTGTTTTAGATATGAATCTTTTTGTCAGTTATATATATTGCAAATATCTCCTTGTAATCTTGTGTTTCCTGTTCATTCTCTTTATGTTGACTTTTGAGGAACAAAAGTTTTTAATTATAATATAGTCCAATTTATCAGTTTCTCTCTTTATGTTTAGTGCATTTTATATTCTGTTTAAGACATCTTTGCTGTAGCAGAGTCAGAAAGGTGTTCAGTGTTTCCTTTATTGTTTTACTTCTTACATTTAGATCTACAATCCCAGAGCTAACCTTCTTAAACAGTATGCTCTAATACCAGTCTGTCCTGCATGAAAGAAGCTCCCCTACCTTGTGTTATGTGTGTGCGCGCCATTTTTCAGCATTCTGGAGTGAAAGAGAATCATATCCATTGCTCAGACAGCTGGGCCTGAAGTACAACAAGGCTTTGATATGACGAGTACAGTGCTTTTAATACACATTTAGTGAGACAAATGCTTGTCTTTGTGCTTTGATTTAGTACCAGTTGGTAAAATTTTAGTGGTTAGGAACTGTAAATAAAACAAAATGAAACAAAAGAATTTATTACTATAAGAAGTCTTAAGGGTAAAGAAAACTTTTCTGTTACTAAGAATAATCTAACAGGAGGCTCCCAGATTCCTAAATCTCTCTGTGCTCTGGGACAAAAGAGGCTGTTGGGTGCTCCCTTATTAAAAACTGTGGTTTGAAATTTGAACTGAGGGACATGTCAGGGTTTTTGGTACAGCCATGTTGGCTGTTCTGGGCTCTGCTTTGGTATGTTTTCTTTGGACCAGATATATTGTCACTTTCATGCACTAGAGGCTCCTTTTTTGGGAAGCATTGGGAATTTTCAGGGCATTCTGTGTTTTGTTTTCATGGTTAAAGATTTAGAGTTGACTCTTGCACGTATGGGTGTCCTTTTGGGAGGAAAGGAGCTAATATATATATATATTTTTTTTATGCACAATTTTTATTTATTTATTTATTTATTTATTTATTGGTATTATTAATGTACAGTTACATGAGCAACATTATGGTTACTAGACTCCCCCTATTTTCAAGTCCCCACCACATACCCCATTACAGTCACTGTCCATCAGCGGAGTAAGATGCTATAGAATCACTACTTGTCTTTGTGTTATGCTGCCTTCCCCGTATGCCCCCTGCCCCACTAAATTATGTGTGCTAATCGTAATACCCCCTTTCTCCCCTTATCCCTCCCTTCCCACCCATCTTCCCCAGTCCCTTTCCCTTTGTTAGCTGTTAGTCCATTCTTGGGTTCTATGAGTCTGCTGCTGTTTTGTTCCTTCAGTTTTTCTTTGTTCTTATACTCCACAGATGAGTGAAATCATTTGATACTTGTCTTTCTCCTCCTGGCTTATTTCACTGAGCATAATACCCCATAGCTCCATCCATGTTGTTGCAAATGGTAGGATTTGTTTTCTTCTTATGGCTGAATAATAGTCCATTGTGTATCTGTACCACCTCTTCTTTATCCATTCATCTACTGATGGACACTTAGGTTGTTTCCATTTCTTGGCTATTGTAAATAGTGTTGCGATAAACGTAAAGGTGCATATGTCTTTTTCAAACTGGGCTGCTACATTCTTAGGGTAAATTCCTAGTAGTGGAATTCCTGGGTCAAATGATATTTCTATTTTGAGTTTTTTGAGGAACCTTCATACTGCTTTCCACAATGGTTGAACTAATTTACATTCCCACCAGCACTGTGGGAGGGCTCCCCATTCTTCACATCCTCATCAGCATTTGTTGTTGTTTGTCTTTTGGATAGTGGCCATTTTAACTGGTGTGAGGTGATATCTCATTGTGGTTTTAATTTACATTTCTCTGATGGTTAGTGATGTGGAGCATCTTTTCATGTGCCTGTTGGCCATCTGAATTTCTTCTTTGGAGAAGTGTCTGTTCTGCTCCTCTGCCCATTTTTTAATTGGCTTCTTTGTTTTTTGTTTATTGAGGTGTGTGAGCTCTTTATATAATTTGGATGTCAACCCCTTATCGGATATGTCATTTATGAATATATTCTCCCATACTGTAGGATGTCATTTTGTTTAACTGATGATATCCTTTGCTGTACAGAAGCTTTTTAGTTTGATATAGTCCCATTTGTTCATTTTTCCTTTTGTTTCCCTTGCCAGGGGAGATACATGTTTGTGAAGAAGTTGCTCATGTTTATGTCCAAGAGATTTTTGCCTATGTTTTTTCCTAAGAGTTTTATGGTTTCATGACTTACATTCAGGTCTTTGATCCATTTTGAGTTTACTTTTGTGTGTGGGCTTAGACAGTAATCCAGTTTCATTCTCTTACATGTAGCTGTCCAGTTTTGCCAACACCAGCTGTTGAAGAGGCTGTCATTTCTCCATTGTATATACATGGCTCCTTTATCGTATATTTATTTTTTGTTGATATAGTGGATGATGTTGATGGATTTTCAAATGTTGTAACATCTTTGTTTCCCTGGGATGAATCCCACTTGATCATGATGGATGATCTTTTTGATGTATTTTTGAATTTGGTTTGCTAATATTTTGTTGAGTTTTTTGCATCTGTGTTCATCAGGGATATTGGTCTGTAATTTTCTTTTTTTGTGGTTTCTTTGCCTGGTTTTGGTATTAGAGTGATGCTGGCCTCGTAGAATGAGTTTGAGAGTATTCCCTCCTCGTCTACTTTTTGGAAAACTTTAAGGAGGATGGGTATTAGGTGTTCACTAAATGTTTGATAAAATTCAGCAGTGAAACCCTCTGGTCCAGAGGTTTTGTTCTTAGGTAGGTTTTTGATTACCAGTTCAATTTCATTGCTGGTAATTGGTCTGTGCAGATTTTCTGTTTCTTTCTGGGTCAGCCTTGAAAGTTTGTATTTTTCTAGAAAGTTGTCCATTTCTTCTAGGTTATCCAGTTTGTTACCATATAATTTTTCATAGTATTCTCTCCTAATTCTTTGTATTTCTGTGGTGTCCGTAGTGATTTTTCCTTTCTCATTTCTGAATCTGTTTATTCGTGTAGACTCTTTTCTTGATATGTCTATCTATGGGTTTATCTATTTTGTTTATTTTCCCGAAGAACCAGCTCCTGCTTTCATTAATTCTTTCTATTGTTTTAGTCTTCTCAATTTTATTTTTATTTCTGCTTTAATCTTTATTATGTCCCTCATTCTACTGACTTTGGACCTCATTTGTTCTTCCTCTTCTAGTTTCATTAATTGTGAGTTTAGACTGTTCATTTGGGATTGTTCTTCTTTTCTGAGGTAGGCCTGTATTGCAATATATTTCCCTCTTAGCATGGGCTTCGCTGCGTCCCACAGATTTTGCGGTGTTGAATTATTGTTGTCATTTGTCTCCATATATTGCTTGATCTCTGTTTTTATTTGGTCATTGATCCATTGATTATTTAGGAGCATGTTATTAAGCCTCCATGTGTTTGTGGGCTTTTTTATTTTCTTTGAGTAATTTATTTCTAGTTTCATACCTTTGTGATCTGAGAAGCTGGTTGGTACAATTTCAATCTTGTTGAATTTACTGAGGTTCTTTCTGTGACCTAGTGTATGATCTATTCTTGAAAATGTTCCATGTGCACTTGAGAAGAATGTGTATCCTGTTGCCTTTGGATGGAGTGTTCTGTCGATGTCCATCTGTTCTAATATGTTGTTCAGTGTGTCTGTGTCTTTACTTATTTTCTGTCTGGTTGATCTGTCCTTTGGAGTGAGTGGTGTGTTGAAGTCTCCCAAAATGAATGCATTGCATTCTATTTCCCCCTTTAATTCTGTTAGTATTTGTTTCACATATGTAGGTGATCCTGTGTTAGGTGCATAGATATTTATAATAGTTATATCCTCTTGTTGGACTGACCCCTTTATCATTATGTAATGTCCTTCTTTGTTTCTTGTTACTTTCTTTGTTTTGAAGTCTATTTTATCTAAGTACTGCAACTCCTGCTTTTTTCTCACTATTAGTTGTGTGAAATATCTTTTTCCATCCCTTTACTTTCAGTCTGTGTATGTCTTTGGGTTTGAAGTGAGTCTCTTGTAGGCAGCATATAGATGGGTCTTGTTTTTTTATCCATTCAGTGACTCTACATCTTTTGATTGGTGCATTCAGACCATTTACATTTAGGGTGATTATCGATAGGTATGTACTTATTGCCATTGCAGGCTTTAGATTCCTGGTTACCAAAGGTTCACGGGTAATTCCTTTACTGTCTAACAGTCTCATTTAACTTACTTTGTATGCTATTACAAACACAACCTAAAAAATTTTTTTTCCTCCGTTCTTTGTATGTAATGAATCATTTTCTGTACTCTTTGTCTATCCCTTGGGTGACATCTGTTTAGCCTTAGGAATACTTCCATCTATAGGAGTCCCTCCAAAATGCACTGTAGAGGTGGTTTATGGGAGGCAAATTCTCTCAGCTTTTGTTTATCTGAAAATTGTTTAATCCCTCCTTCAAATTTAAATGATAACCTTGCTGGGTAGAGTATTCTTGGTTCAAGGCCCTTCTGCTTCATTGCATTAAATATATCATGCCACTTCCTTCTGGCCTGTAAGGTTTCTTCGTGAGTTGAAAAATCTGATGATAGCCTGATGGGTTTTCCTTTGTATGTGATGTTTTTTCTCTCTCTAGCTGCTTTTAAAAGTCTGTCTTGCACATTCAATAAATATTTATGGGTTGATATGTTGATGAATTATGTGAATATTTTCACCTTGGGGGAGAATTTAAATTTTTGGCTTGCAAATTTTCTCTCTGGTAGCAGAGGTGTATTCATTTTCAGAATTCTTTTAGTGTCATTTTGTAATAGATTGGTTAATTTAGTTTTTGCTGCTGTGGTAAGAAGAACTGTGTTATAATTAGCATCTGTGTTTCCTGTAATAGTTTTATGGATTTGTTTTGAAGAACCTAAAAAAAAGAAAAATAAACTTTCATTGTGTTAAGTATTTCTTCAAGAAGGGTATTTGCTCTGAATGTGAAATCCCAAATAAACCACATTTGGAAAAAATATATCCAAGACTGAAATAGTCCCAGAAGCTGTAACCACCTCGTTGTCATAGTAATTTGTCTATAGATTGGAAAGGATAGAACTGAATTGGTAAGAGAAGACTGAAACCTAAGATCATTAAGCATTTATATGGGAGCATTTAATTCCTCTTAATGAATTCAAGTCTCCTGACCCAGACAAATTATACTCCAGCGTTTTGAAAGAATTTTGGGATGAGATCATTTGGTCACTGTCAATAACCTTTAAGGAGTCATGTAATTATCACAAAAGACATATTTTCAAGACTGAGAAAAAGAGAAGAGATTGACATATTCCTAGTAAAAATCTAAAATGGTTTATTAAGGATACAGTATGAGGATTTAGAAAAGGAAACTGATTTATTAAGAGGCAACATGGGCCTACTAAGAATAGTAGTAGGTCAGACTCACCACATTTTCTTTTCTAAGGGAGTAGACTGGTAGAAGGGGGAAATAGCTAGCCGTCAGCTTCCATTTTTGGATTTGGGAATGTTTTGAAGGGAATAATTGAGATGTGCACGGGGATAATAGATTTGAGGTGTATGATGAAACAGGTGATGCAAAGTAGAAGTCTGGAAAGGAGATAAAGCTTATACCAACACTAAAATGTAAAACTTTTAGTTGGCTACAGATTTGATTTGTGGTAAAAATGTGGTTTTGGTTTAGTTGATAAGAAAACTGTGATTTTAGCTTGCATTAATAGAGAGATATTGTCAAAAAAGAGAGAGTTAGATAGTCCTGTTTTAAATAATGTCAGACCACACCTAGAGTACTGGTTTCACTTCTAAGAGTGAGGGTGGTTGAGGGAACTGAAAACCATGTCTTACGAACTGCTTTCCAAGGAGCAGATTTATTTCATGGTGAGTAAATGGCTCTGACAATAACTCCTACAGAAGAGTCCCAGAAGAACTTGGAGATGCAGAAATGACACCATTGTTGGAATATCATAAACTTTGATAGCACTCACTTGAATAAATGTGGATTGGCTAATCAGGCAAAGAACTGTATGAAAGTCATTCTCAGTAGAGAATAGCATCCACTAAAGAATGAAGGCATGAAAAGGCATGCCATATTTTAGGAACTACAAGTTTGTTAGTGTGGATAATGTGTAGAGGGAGAGAGGGGGTGGTAGGAGGTGAGACTGGGGCAGTTGGCAGGAGCCTTACTGAAGGTGGAGAAACGAGCCCAGAAAGGTAGATGTGATTTGCGTAAGGCTTGGTATTGAATCAGGCCTAGAATTCCAGGCTTCTCACTTCCCTTTCAAGAGCTCTCTCCTTTACTTCCTTTAGATATGATTTAGGTTTTTCTTCAGAAAGGTCAGGGCATGCCTTCTGTTTCTGTAAGCGTTCTAAATAATCACACAGGACTATTTTTAAAGTCTTTAATAAGCTAAAGCATTTATCAGAAAAACTGTGACCTATAAGCAGTAGGTTGAAGGGTATTAACATTCCCAGTTAGTGTTGGATGTTACGGTTTTAACTTGTAGGAACAGGCAGCATATATTCTAGGTCATACCAGAATTTAAGAATTCTTACCATTTTTCCATGCTATTTGCTTAAAAGAGGATTCTTTCTTTGCCTAATTCAAATGACGGATGCTAGAATAAACAGTTGCTAAAAATTTTGATCAACCTTGTTTATATCTAGACTTCTTAACCCAATTGTAATTGATAAGTGTTTTTAGTTTTCTTTCTTTTCTTACATATATTGCTTTAATGGTCACATGTAATTTGCTGCATTGATAATGTACCAGACTATCCTCTTGTTAAGCATTTGCTTTTCTTTTTCTTGAAGTTGTAAATAGCTCTATTATGAGAAATAACTTAAAAAAAATGCTATTTGGGTGCTAGTTTAGTGGGTGTTTTTTTCTCATGTCTTTTGGGTGGAATTTTAGTGGATTTAGCAAATCAAAAGCTATGGATTTTTTTTTTACAGCTTTTATGATGTCATGTTTTGTTGAGCTTCTTTCAAAGTTGTCACTTTGTGGGTTGGAATCTTTTCAATGTTTAATTTTCTGACTCCCATACCAAAGTTTTAAGGCATGTTAACAGTCTGGAGAAGAGGATAGTTATTGTTGTCTTCAAAAGAATTGAGCTTTTGTTGGAAACAGAGGTGGAAGGATGGAAATGAATTAATTGTAAATCTTGTCTTCAGTGATTTCACAGTTTAGTGTGATACTGCCATTTAGCTTTGTTAGGTAGTACATGTTACTAGATAGGAGAACAGTTGCACATGTTGTCAGTGATTAGAGAAATCTGCATAATAAAGGTGTCATTTGGAAATGGTCCTGAGGATAGGAAGGACTTAGACTGGGAGGATATGAATGGGGATGGGTAAAAGGAGGTTGAGCAGAGAACTGTGGGGCATGTTTAGGCAATATCAGGTCATCCTATTTGCCAGAACATATCCCATTCAGAGGATAGTGATGGAAACTAGGGTTAAAGAGTTGGAATAACAAATAAAACAAACAAGGATGTACAAGATACTCTGTATGAAAAAATAGCAGGGGAAAGAAGAGAGAAGATGGTATTTGACTGTAATAGCTTAAAGTCTGTCAGCTACCATAATTGCCTCTATTAATAACTCAATTGCAGGAAAATTGCTAAGTTAAGTCGTTCTGTTAGGGTCCTCAGTTTAGCATTTAGCAGATGTAATGATTTTCCAGGAAAAGGAGGATTCTTGTTTGTAGGGCTGTTGATCTAAATGGAACTGGTTCACTTTCAGACTCTGTCCAGATAAGAGAGCATGAGATGTGTAGAAGATGCTGGACATTGAGAAGATGGAGAGAAAGAATTGATATGGCATTTGTTCCTTGGGATCTAAGAAGCTGTAGCTTTTCACCTGAAGCTTTGGCAACAGTGATGGCTTTTTATCTGGGTTTTCTTCTAAGGACTGGTGGAAGGCCTTGCCTTATGTCTGCATGTTCCTCTTATTAAGCTCACTTATTGGCATGTTGATACCTCCCCACCCTCCATTTTAGCCTCATATGTTACTCTCCCTAGATCTCCAGCATTCCAACACCAAGGGAAGTCTCTGAGGGACCATCTTTGTCCTGACTGCTGGAGGGTGGGGTAGCTGAGAGATTGATGTTGCTTGTTGCTGTGAGAGGATCCAGGAGATTTTAGGTTGAAGGGAGGAGGAGGAGCCGTCTTATGATCTGTGTGTAGGTTGAGGATACTGCTCTGTATCATAGAGGAACTTGCAGTTATATGGCTTTTTAGCCTTCTTATGATGATTATTTACTCTTGGAGTTTTCCTTACACCAAAATTGTACTCCTTGAATGCTCTAAATTCTAAAGTTCTAAGACATCCACTCTAGTGTAGTAGATGAGAAGAACATCAGACAAGGTTGTCTGGAGGGTTTTCTAATCCCATTTTCTCTCATACTCATTGGGTAACTTATCTCAGAGCCAGTTCCCTTATCTGTAAAATACCTCTCAGGATTTTGATGAAGCTTAGTGAAATAATATATTTGAAAATGGTTTCAATGGATTCCAGGTAGTACATATATTATTTTCCTTTTCTTTTGCATTAAAGATTTCTCATTCCATTTTATACAGAGAGAGGAGGAAATGTGCAAAGAGTAGTGTGTGGATAATTATATGAAGCTTCTGTTCATGAAATGCCACATTGACCTTTTGAGGAAGAATACTTTTAATTTTTTAAGACTTAAAGTAGGTAAATGGAAAACTCTGATAGTGAGGGATTTGAGGAAAGGATCTGTATTTTCTTCTTCAGAAATCTTAGCAGAAACAGAGAGAAAAGGAGCAGTGGGTGAGGAGAAGTCTGGGAAAAGAGGTCATTGTTATCTTGAAATGTTACTTGTGAGGGGATCCTATTTTACTCACTTGTGATAATCTAGAAAGGGAAACCAATGCTGCCTCAAGTTGGGAACTAAATCCAGAGTTTTGGTAGATGTTTCACTATAAGGGAGTGTTGGATAATGAATTTGACATAAATACTTTTTCCTCCTTGAAGGGATTTTAGTAACAAGACAGATAATGATGGTATTCTTTTTACTGTCGGTGAGTAAGGTAGTTGTGCAAATCCCTTTGCAGATGATGAGTCAGGATGCCTACAGTTGTTTTATAGCTTTGAGTTAAATTTAAATTTTGTTCATTTCAAATATTTTGTTGATATTGCATAACTACTTCAGATACATGTTTCTTTGGTTTAATAGGAAAGCACGACATGTTAGTCTTCTAGTTTCATCTTTAAATTAGGTGAAAATAAACAGGAAGTTATTTTTTATACCCTACATCCTTGTATTTTAATAGTGTTTAAGTCAACTATTGTTGCAGTATAGAAATTAGAAATTAAGTTAGTATTCTAAACTTTAGTTAAAAAAATCTCTTTACCTCTCAAGAAAAATGTTATTAAATTATATTTTTTAGTATAATTTCTTTATCATAGAGATCATATATTGCTCACAGTAGGAAATTCAGAAAATACAGAAAAGTATAAAGAACAAATTAGTAATTTCCACCTTCCAGAAGTAATAAAACCATGCTTAGTATTTGTGTATTTCTTTACATAATTTTTTGTTTTGAATTATTTAAAAATACAGTATATTGCAAGCAAACTCTCATTGTTTGCAGTTTATAAGAAAGTTATGCCAAAGGTGCTTAGGAATGTCTGTTTCTTTGCTGCTTTTATTAAAATGTTCTTTGTTCTGATTTAAATTTCTTATATGATTTTTCTTACCATATGTTATTTTATTTTTTGAGGTAGGTAGGACATAGTCACAAATTAAAAAAAAAACCACCATCTCTCTTTAGGCTGTCGTAAGCTCTGTAGAGTAAGATGTCAGGTTTCATCTGAAGTCACATTCAAGGAGCACTTTAACTGTGCCCCTATTTCCTTTCTTTCCTTTTATTTCTACATGAAGATATCCAGTCAGGAAACTGTGTTAATCTACTTCATTACTCTACATTTCTTCTTTTTGAGATTTGCAACATCTACAAAGTTCATTTTGTTATAGGAGTCTGCTGTGGTTTATCCCTTGGGTGAAACCTTTTAAGGTAATGGATACCTTAAAATTGTGTTTTATGGGAGTTCTTGGTTCACAAAATCCCTTTGAGAATCTGAACAAGTTGTAGGTGCTGCCTTAGCTCCATCAGTCTGGACTGTTTGATGGCTTGCTAGGCCTACTACACAGCTGACACCTTAGGATGTCCGTCCTTTCACTTTATCTTGGAGTTATCCTCTGCCACTCTCTTGTGATGATCCAGTTTCTTGCATCCCATATGTATATCTTTCTTGGTTAATTCCAGTTTTGACAGAGCACCTTTTAAATTTCCATAAGCTTGTTGTTTGTCTTTTTAAGAACTTTATTGAGATACAATTTCCATATCATAAAGTTACTCTATCCCTCCACTGCAGACAACTGTAAATCTACTTTTTGTCTCTATAGATTTGCCTATTCTGGACATTTTGTTTAAATGGGATATACTCTTTGAAACCCTTTAAATAAGCTTATTTTAGAAGGTTTGGATTTACAGAAAAGCTGCAGAGTTAGTACAGGGAGTTCTTATATACTCCACACCAGTTTCTCCTAATAGTAACATTAAAAAAAAATTAAAGTATTGATATTCAATCTTATGTTGGTTTCAAATATATACAACACAGTGGTTCAACAGTTACCCATATTATTAAATCCTCACCCCCTCTAGTGCGGTCACTATCTGTCAACATAGTAAAATGTTACAGAATCATTAATTGTATTTTCCATGCTGTATTACCATCCCTGTGATGAACCTATATTGTAATTGCAAATTATTGTGTCCCTTTATCCCCTTCCCCCTCTCCACCACTCTCCTCAGCCCCTCCCCCTTGGTAACTACTAGTCCCTTCTCTGTGTCCATGAGTCTACGGCTATTTTTTTCCTTCTATTTTGCTTTGTTTTTATACTCCACCAATAAGTGAGATCATTTGATATTTGCCTTTCTCTGCCTGGCTTATTTCACTGAGCATAATGCCATCTAGATCCATCCATGTTATTGCAAATGGGAGGATTTCTTTTCTTTTTATGGCTGAATAATATTTCATTGTGTATATGCACCTCATTTTCTTCATCGTTCATCTATTATGGACACTTAGGTTGCTTCCATATCTTGGCAATTGCAAATAATGAAGTGATAAATATAGGGGTGCACATGTCTCTTTGAATCAGGGATCTTGTTTTCTTTGGCTAAATTCCTAGGAGTGGAATTCCTGAGTCAAATGATATTTCTGTTTTTAGGTTTTTGAGGAAGCTCCATACTGCCTTCCACAGTAGTTGCACCAATTTTGCAGTCCTACCAACAGTGTAGGAGTGTTCCCCTTTCTCCACATCCTTGCCAGCATTTGTTGTTTCTCATGTTTTGGATGTTAACCAACCTAACTGGTGTAAGGTGATATCTCATTGTGGTTTTAATTTGCATTTCTGTGATGATTAGTGATGTGGAGCATCTTTTCATGTTCCTGTTGGCCATTTGTATTTCTTTTTTAGAGAAGTGTCTGTTCAGGTCCTCTGCCCATTTTTTGATTGGGTTATTTGTTTTTTGGGTGTGTGGTGTATGAGTTCTTTATACATTTTGAATGTGAACCCCTTATCAGATGAGTAGTTTACGAATATATTCTTCCATAGTGTAGGATGCCTTTTTGTTCTGCTAATGGTGTCCTTTGTTGTACAGAAACTTTTTAGTTTAATGTAGTTCCACTTGTTAATTTTTTATTTTGTTTCCCTTCCCTGAGGAGATGTATCCAGGAAATGTTGCTCATGCTTATATTCAAGAGATTTTTGCCTGTGTTTTCTTCTAAGAGTTTTATGGTTTCATGCCTTACATTCAGGTCTTTGATCCATTTCAAGTTTACTTTTGTGTATGAAGTTAGACAATAATCCAGTTCATTCTTTTACATGTAGTTACCCAGTTTTCCCAGCACCAGTTGTTGAAGAGGCTGTCTTTTCCCCACTGTATATCCATGGCTCCTTTATCATATGTTAATTGGCCATATATATATATGTGGTTTTTATATCTGGGCTCTCTGTTCTGTTCCATTGATCTATGGGCCTGTTCTTGTGCCAGTACCAAATTGCTTTGATTACTGTGACTTTGTAGTATAGTTTGAAATCATGGAGTGTAATACCTCCAGTTTTGTTGTTCTTTCTCAGGATTGCTTTGGCTATTTGGGGTCTTTTGTGGCTCCATATGAATTTTAGAACTATTTATTCTAGTTTGTTGAAGAATGCTGTTGAAATTGTGGTAGGGATTGCATTGAATCTGTAGATTACTTTGGGCAGGATGGCTGTTTTGACAGTATTAATTCTTCCTGTCCATGAGCATGGGATGTATTTCCATTTAGTGGTGTCTTCTTTAATTTCTCTCGTGAGTGTCATAGTTTTCAGAGTAAAAGTCTTTCACCTCCTTGGTTAGGTTTATTCCTAGGTATTTTGTTATTTTTGATGCAATTATAAATGGAGTTGTTTTCCTGATTTCTCTTTCTGCTAGTTCCATGTTGGTATATAGGAATGTGACAGATTTCTGCTAATTAATTTTGTATAATAATAACATCTTACATTAGTATGGTGCATTTGTCTCAATGAGCAATATTGTTACATTATTTTAATTAAAGAATGGGTCTGCTTTTATCCACAGTACTGGATCCTTGGAGAGCACTTTCAATTTAGAAATGCATGCCCTTCATTTCTGGAAATTTTGTTGAATTATTTTATTGATAATATCTTCCCCTTTGTTTTTTCTCTTCTCTCTTTATGGAATGCAACTATTTGGGTATTAGACTTCCCAGATTGACTTTATACTTTATTTAGATTTCCTTAGTTTTTGCTTAATACTCTTTCTGCTCCAGGATTCTTTTCAGGATACCACAGTACAATGAGTTGTTATGTCACCTTAGGCTCCTTTTTGCTGTAACAATTTCTCAGACTTTCCTTCTTTATGACTCTGACAGTTTGAAAATACTGGTTAGCTATTTTGTAGAATCTCCTTTGGTTGAGATGTGTGTAATGTTTTTCTCATAATTAGCCTGGGGTTATGGTTTTTGAGAAGAAGACTACAAAGGTAAAGTGCCATTCTTGTCATATTGTTTTAAGGCTACATACATTCTGTCAACATGAGTTACAGCTGTTAATATTAATTGTGATCACCTGGTATGTTTTTCAAGTTTCTCCAGTGTAAAGTTACTCTTTTTTCCTATGAGTAGTTCATACTTAAAGAGTGAGGAATTACTTTTCACTTCTTTGAGAGCAGAGTATCTACTTAAATTATTTGGAATTCTTATGTACAGGAGGTTTGTCTATGCTTCTATTTATTTAATCATTTATTTATATTAATATTCATGGATTTTTAAAAATACTTTGGGTTGTAATTCAACTTATTAATTTGTTCAAATTATTCTAGCTTTGGCTATTGGAAGATGCCAAAGATCATTGTGGGGTTTTTATTTGAGTACTTCCTTACTTTCTGGCATTACAAGATGCTCTAGGTTCCTGCTGTATATTTTTTGATCCAGTTTAAGAACCGGGCATTTCTCTAAGCAGTCCTTGTTCTTATTGGAGTATCATATTAGAAACTGCAATCTGGTTGCTAGATGTTCTAGGCCCCGTGATAGTGCTTTTGAAGTTTTTTTTCTGCATAATTTTCTATTTCCTCAGAGTTGCATTGATTGATTGATGGGCAAAAGGTTTCTTTGTCTAATCTTAGTCTTTCCCCAAATGCCTCATGATCTCTGGCAATTTACATTTACATAATGTACCAAGAAGCTAATTGGAAGCTCTGTGTTTAAATAGGTGAGGTCTGGTTATGGAAAATTACAGTGTATCTGGAGGCATAGTTTCTCCCCTGTATCATCAGCATCTCAAGGTCTTTTGGAGAAGAGACTGCTCAGATAAAAGCCTCCTCCAAATCTCTGCCTTGAGGTCAACTTTCTGCCAGCCAAGTATTGGGAAAGCATTAGGGTCTAAACATTCAGAGTTCATAGTTGTCTGCAAGAGAGTTGGTGTCACAAGAGCTGCTTTGCCATGACTGGAAGCAGAACCTCTATCATTCTAGATACAAATTATTCTGTTGACAAAGTCAATTTTTTTCAGTTGTAGTTTCACAGATATTTATATTATCCTCCCCATTCCCTCCAAGGAACCAGATATAAAAGTGCCCTTAGCTCTTTTTTTTTAAACTTCAAATTTTATGTAAAGCTTCTTAAGTATCTCAACAATGATTCCTGAGTAAGTTGAGAAATGGAAATACGCCTTTTATTTGGTGTATCTATTCCAAGACATAGGTTTAACCAATGTGTCCCGTAACAGTTTCCTAGGAAATGATGATTACTTTTATTTTGCTTGGATCTAAGCTAACATTGTGTTCTGGAGAAGCTTTGTATAGTTCTATGTAAACCAGGTGGAGATTTGACCATATCGGGTCTTTCTCAGGTAGGTCTTTCTCAGGTAGTTCTTTTCATATCTGCTCCACCATTTTCAGAACTATCACTATTTTCCACTGATGTAATACATTTACTATGAATGTGCGACTTTGAGATTTCGGTGAACATTTTCAGATGACTTCAGACAAATTTTAAGAATTCTTTCTTTTTAAACTTGTTCGTGTGTGTGTGTACATTTAAAGAGAGAGTTTTGCATCCAGTCAGCATAGACTTCTCATGATAAAAATGGAGAAAATAATGCTGTCCTAATTTCAGCATCACCCTAGAAAGCAGTTATTTAGTAGGGCATATATTTTATTTTAGACTGTATGAAAACTTGCCCATTTAGGTTAATCTGTAAGTGGTCAAATGTTTCCTCCCCAAATTAGGAGAAACACTTAGAGCTGTGGTTTCTAATTTTTTGGGGTCACAAGACCCTTTGAGAATCTGATCAGAATTGTGTTTTCTGCCCAGAATAATGCACATAGCTTCTTACAGAATTTTGTAAGTCATTTCAGAGAGTTCAGGGGTTCCTTTGTAGCATCTGAAGGTAAACATCCCTCATTTGGGGTTGTTCACATCAAGGTAGTAACAATGGCTGACAGCAGTACAAATGTCTGTTTCTTGATTGGTCAAAGCAGAGTAAGTAAACAAAGAACCTATTAGAAGTACTTGTAAGTCATGCAGGCTTTAAAAAAAAATCTGTTATATTTATCTGAATCGTACTTCCCTGGGGGCAGATTGACAAAAATAGACCAACATCTAGTTGACCAGTTTTTTAGTTGCTCTTAGAAATGGGCCTTAGTTCTGATAGACAGACCTGTAGACTGTGTGCTCTGTATGTGTTGGGCAAATAATTAGTTGTTGTTTATAAGACAATAGGACAGTTGTGGTTGGGATGTCATATTTCTAATATTGTTTGGCTTTCCAAAGTTCTAAATAATTGAGGGTTTAAAGGACTTGTGACACACGTCCGGTTTTCGGGGATAGAGCTATGTAACTGTTCCTAAGGCATTTAGTCTCTACTGCTTATTCTCAAAATTTAGTCCTCAGTAAATGATGAAAGATTGAATTATTTTAATAAAAAGAGTTTATCTTTGTGAATCCCCTTCCTCTATTTTCTGACACTCTATAGGGTGTCTGCAATGAACATGATTTGTTCTTAGGGACCCTCATACGTCTTCTATATATAAACATCTTTCCTCTTGCGGTGAGAATACTTTGCTCCTACTACTAGTCCAGTCTAATACACAGAAGGATTTTTCTTTGAGATTGGCGCACTCTGACTCTCACCAGTGCCTTTACTCAGAACCTGACTCTTTTTTTTCATTAAGGTATCATTGATATACGCTCTTATGAAGGTTTCACATGAAAAACATTGTGGTTACTACATTCACCCATATTATCAAGTCCCCCCCATACCCCGTTGAAGTCACTGTTGATCAGTGTAGTAAGATGCCACAGTCACTACTTGTCTTCTCTGTGCTATACTGTCTTTCCTGTGACCCCCCCCATATCATGTGTACCAATCATAATACCCCTCAATCCCCTTCTCCCTCCCTCCCCACCCCCCCACCCCTCCTTTGGTAACTGCTAGTCCCTTCTTGGAGTCTGTGAGTCTGCTGCTGTTTTTCAGAACCTGACTCTTTAAGACTTCTTTACTCGGCTTATTTGAAGAAGGGACAGGAGGTGGAGAGGTGCTGATGGGGACAGAGGAGCTAAGAACCAGTTTTCCCTATGACTCATATCCTCCTCGTCTTCTTTTACCCCAGCGCAGCTGGTCATGTTCACCTCTGGCTTCATCTCACTGGTTGTTTAAAATTCTCCCCTTAAAGTTCTCCCCTTAAAGAGTCTTCTGTTCCATTCTTGAATGCTCATCATGCCTTAGGCACACCTCATAGCCATCTAAGGACAATATCTTTCTCTAAAGGCTTTCATGTAGGACAGTGTTAACTGCACTGATTCTTGTATATGTTCAAAAATTTCATGGTTTTTACTGAGGGGATTTTTTAGCCTAGTAAGGAAGAAATGAGCAAACTGACAACTGAAAGAAAGAAGCTTAGGAGGAAGAAATGGTTATCTTCTCTCAAAACGGAAAGCAGTTTAAAAATACATTCTGAGAATCCCAGACTGTAGACAAGATCATTATGTCAGCTGCTTGCTGTTTTATAACTTTGTATAGTAAGTGCATACTTGCCACGGGTGGACTCTTTGCAGGCATTACTGAGTGCTCTGAGAAGAGCTGTACATAGCTGTAAGGCTTTGTTGCTACTGCTATTACCAGTTGCTTGCTGATTTTGTCAGTCTTCTTTAGTGAACATTACCAAATGTATTTTGAGAGATGAAATTTGCTGGAAAAGAGGTTCAGAAAAATCAGTTTGGAAGAAGAAATCAGGAAATGAGAGGAGCTGAATATGTGGTACTTGCTTTACTAATACAAGGTTGGGTCTTGTCAGAAGTTGAAAATTATGACTAAATGAGCTTCTTGCAATGATGGACAAATCTTGAGAGAAAATGGAAGTGAAGGTTTTAGTTATAAAAACGATGACTTTCTGACTAGGATCATTATTTGTTTCTGGAACAGGTGCCTTACAGTTATTGTAAACTTTTCTTTTTTAGAAACTTTTGAGATGTCCCTGGGATGATTTAGAGTGAAGGACTATCTGATTTAAGTTCATCCCAATCCTGTGTTGGTGAAGAATGTGTCTTCCTTAATAATCACCAGCCCCTTTTGGGTTCCAAATCAACTTAGGAAAACTTTGTTGGAACAGAGTGTACTCTATGAGGCAGAGCACATGTACATGATCTTGTTCAAGCGTGCTCTGAATGGTTAGACCACATCAACTAAAGAGCTGGAGCCTCCCAGATAACCTCCCTGTGAAATGGTTATTTGTTTTTGATATACATTTGACAGTAAGGTCCTTGAGGATAGATGCTTCATTTGGTTTATCTCCGTCTCCCGCAGTACCTAAGGCCCATGTCTAACATGAAAACTCAATTAATAGGTATAGAGTTCAGTTAACTTGTTCTTGGTCATGTTTCTGACATTTTTTCCCCATGATTCCTACTAAATTTATTTGTTTGAAATATTTTATTTTGGTGCATTTAATTTGTCCCCCACTCCCTAACCCCTTAGGAAAAGCAATTTTGGGGGCAGTATAGTTTTGGATAAAGCAATAGTGATGTTATAGTAATTTGATACCTGTTGAGCTCTTCATCTCATTGTACTGTACTATAATGTTTTTCAAACTGATTTGTGACCATTAGTAGGTCTGCAATTAGCATGTTTGATTTTAATTATACAGAGTAGAAATTATGAGAGGACATCATACATAGTGAGGGTAAGTATTTTGTGAAATTTTTGTTCTAGGTAAATTTATGTATACACTGTATGTATTGCTTCATGATGTAAAATTTCATAAGGGACTCATGGTCAAAAAAGTTTGAATAACATTGCTCATTGCTTTATTGTAATATTCTGTTATTTCATTTATCATATAGCATTATGCCAGTACATACAGGCTTCTAAAGCCAGGGATGGTGCCAGCCCTTTCATTTCCAGTACTACTGAAGGTAAAAACAAAACAAACTTGAGAACACCCAAAGCTTTCTGGTGGCTCTTAACATATGTCTCTCCAGTGGCATTTTGTACCCTTTGACCTTTCAACTTGCTTGTGCCTTTTTTTGACCAGTAGAATTTTTACATGTGTATCCCTCTAGGTGGTGGGTTCTTTCGTTCTTCCTCTTTTCATTTTAATGTCCTTATTTCAGTATATTCTGATGTTTTCAGGAGGGGGAGGGGGAAACAAGGGAGATTTTCAGAAATTTCAAGTGATTCTTAATGACGAAATAGCTCATTAGATTTACCCTGAAGTCTGCTTTCTTAATGTTCATGATTCTTTTAGTCCCTTTGTATTTGTCAGAGATCATAGAAATACATACTTTGTTCTGAATTTAAAATCACTTATGCTTTTGTGATGTTATCAGTTGACTTTAAGCAAGCTAAATGTGGCTTTCAGGAAAAAAAGGTGGATGTAATCCTTCATCATTCCTTGTGCTTTCTCCCCTCTCTCCCGAGATTAACCATTGGGTATGTAGTAATAATTTCATTTTCAAGGAAAGAAAAGATAGCTAGTGGTGTTCAATATTAACCATGCTAAACTTTTTTCAGCTTCTTTACTTACCTAATAACTTTGATACCTTTCCTGTTCTTAGATGGTTGGCATACTAACCCCTTTCCCTTTATTTCTGTACTTTGCTGGACTGCCAAGCTCAGACATTCATAACCTTGTGATTTCAAGGTACTTCATGGAGATGATTTGCTTCATTGTTTTTCTTGCAGGAGAAAATTTTGAGCAGACACCACTGAGGCGAACATTCAAGTCTAAGGTACTTGCACGATATCCTGAGAATGTAGAATGGAATCCCTTTGACCAAGATGCAGTGGGAATGGTTAGTATTTGTTAGTTACAAGTATGAGATCATTTACAGAGTAATTTATAGTAGGACTGTGAGTCTGGACTGTGGTAGCACTGGTCCCACCAAGTATTGATAACTTTTCAAGAAGTGGTTGTATGCATATTATTCATGACTCTGCATTTTGACCAGTATATCAGATATTCAGCATATATCAAATACACTGAAAGTAACAATTTGTTTCTTTGTGCTATACAAGGTATAGTAAGGGGTCAGTGAACTTTTATTGGTGCTGAGCTTTTGGTTGTTTATAGCATTGAAATCACATGATGAGTGAGGTTTAAAGCATTTTTCTCTCAGTCTGTGTTATATATATCTGAGTAATATGGCAGAAATGGGTATTTTTGTTTCATAGTAATTTTAGATAGGACAGCATTTTAAATCTCATCTAGAGGAGTGCTACTATGACTAAGCTAATCTTTACAGAGTATTTGCCTTGTGCTAGGTACTGTGATAAATATTTTGCATGAATTAACTCAGTTAATCCTCATAATACCCCTTATGTAGATAATACTAAATAAGAAAATACAGACACAGACACACACATATTTTATAAATGACGAAACTGAGATCCAAAGAGGTTAAGTAATGTGTTCAAGGTCACACAGCTAAGAAGCATTTGACCTGGAGTTTGAACACCATAATCTGGCTCCAGAGCTCAGCTGTCAACCTCAACCACATTTTTATACTGCCATTATTAATTCTTAATGGCATTTTATAGTTTTTAGGGGATGATCTTGTGTAATATATGAAATAACCCTGTGAAGTTGACAAAAGTAAACCGTGTTATCTTTATTTCACAGATGAGGAAACTGAGTTGTAGAGATCCTAAGGTTTTTTGACTCCTAATTCAGTGCTTATTTCATTTCAGTATGCTATATTTCAGAAACACCGAGACACACCTATTCTTTGGAAAGTCAGGTTCAAGGCTAATGGATGTAACATAATGTAGGTCCTTGTATTTGTTAACACAGGTAGTAAGTAGTTCATGTGTACAGCCAGTTTTGTGTAAAACTGGGAAACAAGGACTGACTGACTCAGGTCAGTTTGATTAGCTGTCAATGTTCCTTTATATATCCCATCTGAGTTAAAGTAAAAAAAAAATGTAGCTCTATCCTGATTATGTCATCTCCCTACTTTATATGAAATGAGCATCCTTTTTTCTATGAAAAGAGAAGGTTTTATTGATACACTTTTGTAAGATTATAAGAGTCTAAAACTTTATTTTAGGTATGAAGTTGCATCTGTCTGGTATAAGGTGCATTTCTAGCATCATCTTCTAATACATGCTGCCATGCTTAACTACCTATCTAAATTCTCCAAACTTTCTTTTATGTCCTTATCTTTTGTTCATTTTCTTCCTGCCCTTGAAATACTCTTCTTTCCCTTGTCTACCTGATGAATTCTAGTATAACCATGTCTGTGAAGCCTTTTCTGATGTTCCCAGGCTGAGTTGTCTGTTCTCTGTTCTCCAGGCACTTTGTATGTACTTCTGTAGAGTCCTGATAGATACATTATAATTTTATTTTCTGTGTGTCTCAGAATGGGAGATCTTTAGGGCAGATTTTTTTCTGTGATCTTGATATCCCAAACAACCAGCACAGTAGATGATCCATAAGTAAACAGACAGTGAAGATATTCCTAAAAGAGGATCAGCAGTGAATGTTCTCACCACTTGTTTCCTTATTGTCATTTGCAGTTATGTATGCCCAAAGGGCTGGCATTCAAGACCCAGGCCGATCCCAGGGAGCCCCAGTTCCATGCTTTTATTATCACAAGGGAGGATGGCTCTCGGACATTTGGGTTTGCCCTCACATTTTATGAGGAGGTGACTAGCAAGCAGATCTGCAGTGCAATGCAGACCCTCTACCACATGCATAATGCTGAATATGATGTCCTACATGCTCCCCCTGCTGATGGCCGAGACCACGGTGGCATAGAGGATGGTGAAAGCACTCCTGGGACCAAGCTGCAGCGCTTCAACTCCTACGACATTAGCCGGGACACACTCTATGTCTCTAAGTGCATCTGCCTCATCACGCCCATGTCTTTCATGAAAGCATGTCGGAGTGTGCTGGAACAGCTTCACCAGGCAGTCACTTCACCTCAGCCCCCTCCACTGCCCCTTGAGAGCTACATATACAACGTACTCTATGAGGTGCCACTCCCACCTCCTGGCCGGTCTTTGAAGTTTTCTGGGGTCTATGGGCCAATAATCTGCCAGAGACCAAGTACCAATGAGCTTCCCCTGTTTGACTTTCCTGTCAAAGAGGTCTTCGAACTGCTTGGGGTGGAGAATGTGTTTCAACTTTTTACTTGTGCTCTTCTGGAGTTTCAAATCCTGCTCTACTCACAGCGTAAGTCAGTGCTTACTCAAGCTCTCTCCCAGGATAGTCCCTCCCTTCTTTCCATATCAGATACAATGGGGCTGACTGTAAAGGTCAAGTGCTGTTACAGTTTGAGAAAACTCAGATCCTTTGCAAGTAGGTGGTAGATGGCAAGCTGATGGAACATGAGAGGGTTACCCTTTCTAATTGGCTGTCATCATGGCTATTTGCTGGACACTCCAGTCTGGGAGGGGAAGTCTGCTTCCTGGTATCCCTTCTGTTTGACGCTGAAAAGAGGGGTAGGAGGTGAAGGTCATGGGAAGCTGACTTTCCATCATTCTGCAGTTACTTCTGCCCCTTCTGAAGCCTGATAATAAAAATTGAGGACAAATGATGATCCTTCATATATTTGAAAAAATAACATTTGAGAGAATGCGAATGTGTTGCTTTTTGTTCTGTTGTTATAACTGAGAGGTTACTGAATGTGAGCAGCAAATTTGGACAACATAGTGTAGATCAGAAGGAAACATGTTTATTAAATGAGTCAGGAAAATAACAAAATTTATTCATTCACAACATATTTATTGAGAGCCTTCTGTGTGCCTGGAATTATTCTAAGGATTAGAGATAAAGTGGTGGACAAAACAGATAAAAATCCTTCCTGTAGGTAGTGGAACTTACAGTTTAGTGGGGAAAAAGCAGTGATTAATATGTAAATAAAACTTAACAGTATATAAGTTGGTAAGGTTTGTGGAGAAAACCAGTAACAATGATGAGGATGGTATTTGGGGAAGGGAAGTTCCACTTTTCAATAGTGTGATTAGTTCAGGTCTCTGAGTGAGGCATGTTAATTTCCTCTGTAGGAAAAGTATTCCAGGCAAAGGGCACAGGAAGTATAAAGGTTTTGAGACAAGAATGTGTTTGCTGCGTTAAGAGCAGTGGGGAAGTTGGGTGGATGGAATGGAGTGAGAGAGCAGGAGTATAGTAGCAGATGTGTTAGGCACTAATAGGAGGCCAGATTGCAGAGTCTCATAGGCTGTTGTAAGGACTTTGTTACTCTGAGATGCATAGTCATTGGAGGTTTTATATTTTTTAACTTTGTGTTTTGAAATAATTTCCAGCTTTCGGAAAATGCAAGAAATGTTCAAAGGACTCTTGTATGCTGTCGCACAATTGGCCAGTTGTTAACATTTGGGCACATTAGTTTTATCATTCTATGTGTGTGTGTGTGTGTGTGAACATAACTGAACCATTGAGAATCATTGCAGACACCATGTCCCTTGACTCCTTACTGCCTCCATTTTTATTCCATAAGAACAAAAACTTTTTTAACGTAACCATAGTATGACTTACAAATTTAGGAAGTTTAACATTGATTCAGCACTATATTCAAGTTTCACCATTGTCCCGTAATGTCTTTTATGATCTAGTCCAGTAAAGTGCATTGCTTTTAGTTGTCAGTTCCTCATCTTCTATAACATTGACATTTTTGAAGAGTACTTGCAAGGTGTTTGGTAGAATGTCTTTCACTTGAGGTTTGTCTTATGTTTCCTCATTATTAAATTCAAGTTATAAATTTTTGACAGAGTGATGTAATTCTTTTAGTGCATTATATCAGGATACATAATATGTGTTTTTATCATTACAGGAGGCATATGATGTCAGTTTGTCCCATTTTTGGTAAATGTTAATTTGATCATTTGGTTAAGATGATGTCTGCCAAGTTTCTTAACTAGAAAGTTACCCTTTTTCCCTTTGTAATTAATAAGTAATTTGTGGGGAGATACTTTGGAACTCTGTAACTGTACTGTTGCTCTTCACAGTTTTGCCTAATAACTTTAACATCCACTGCTGATTCTAGTCTGAATCAGTTACTACTATGATAGTTACAAAATGATGATTTTCTAAGTCCATCTGTACTTTCTTATTGGCATTTTACTATAGGAAAGAACATTCCATCCTACCTTGTTTGTTTATTTATTATTGTGTGAACTCTTTTGTGCTCAGATTATCCCAGATCTGATCTGTGGGCAAAGGAATGATGTTTAAACTCCACAAGGGCAGGACTTCTGTCTTTTGTCCACTGACATATTCCAAACATTAGAACAGTGGCTGGTATGTAAAGGCTGCTCAATAAGTGTTTGTTGAATGAATGGATGACTTACGCTTATAACAGGAACATTCTAGCTCCTGTATTAAGAGGCTATCCCCAAAGGGGAATTGGAAGAGAGCAAAGAGTCCAATTATGAGGCACTGCAATAATCCAGGTGAGGATGATGTTGGCTATCATAGAAGAGGCAACAGTGAAGTGGTTGGATTCTGGATATAGCTTGAAGATGAAGTAATGGAGAGACTATGTTGACTTGAAGAGCACACACCCTGTCTAAAGTGGACAGCCACCAATTAGCTCTGGTTAGTTCCTTGTGGGAATGCAGCCTGACAGTACTAGATCTTTCAGTCTTTCATAAGGACTCAGATTTTTTACATGAAACCCCTGATTTTCAAACATTGGCAACAGTGTTTGTTAGTGTAGGCTGAACAAAAAGCCTCTGTACAATGAATGTGCTTCCTGAGGCTTCACTTTGCAGTTCTGGTTTAAAATGTGAAGTTTCAGACTCCCATCTGTGGGTGAAGCATAGACTTGGACACGTCATGTTGCCTTCTTGGTTCCTGTTTGCTTGACGGGAGCTCAGCAGAAGTACTTTGAAACAGTCCTAGTTGCATAGTACAGACTGGTTTAGGACAAAACAGAGAGGAAAAAACCACATTAGACAGGGTGTTAGAAGGTACAGTGGCATTTAGGTGCCTAAATGAATGCCATGGGATGCTTAGAGGCAGCAAAGGGAAGATTAAAACCAGAAATATGATAGGTGACATTTTTCCATCAGAGCTCCTTCTTATGTTTCCCAGAATTTGGGTTATTGTATCTGTAATAAGAATTTTTAGAGGTTTGAAGGCAATTGAGAAGGTTTGTGTGTAGAATCAAATAGAACTCAATACCTAAAGTCATGCTTAACACAGTCAAGGAAAAGCTTTTTCCAAAAACCTCTTAGGCCTTGTTGAGCATGGCTGAGGCTAAAGTGGGGTGACCTTTTATTGGATGTAGGTTACACTCTTTGTTATTAATAGAGGACTGTACACATTCAAGTTGGTTTTCATGAAAGTTTTTATTTATGATTCAAAGTCCTTTTATGGACGAAAATCTCTCTGGCCTTCCAAGAACATGCCATCACCACTCACAGTTGGTGTTGCCCCCTGCATGTCCTGTCCTGCCTTCTGTGTAGAAAAGAGGTTTTACTTAGGGAAAAAGAATGCAGGGAAGATTATGACTCTAAAGTTATAAACCTTGGATGACTGAACTGGTAATTAAACAGTATTTTACAAAATTTTGTGTAGATCATTTTACTTACTACTGGACAATATTTGTCCTTCAGTCCATAAAGATAGGTTTTCTTTTAGTAGCATATTTTTGAGTGGTTGTTTTAAAAATATTAAGTAGAGGAGAAGTTCTTTATATCATGCAATGTAATAGGGTAGTGGATTGGATAATTGAAAAAGCCATTTAAGTCTGGCAATCCTAAAAATGATATATGCATCCACTAAATATTTTATTTTAACTTAAAACATATGGCTGTATAGTCATCAGTCATTTGATGAAGGACTTAGGCCTTTCCTTTGATTATGGGTCTACTAATCAGATGATTAAATTGTTTATAATAATTCCTTCACTAGGTTTTCCCAATACCTTTTCTATTTAAAGTGGAGCAAAAACTTAGAGAACCTAGAAAAAGGAGTCTGACTAGATTTTTGCAGGTTCTCCCTAGTTTTCTTGCACTTGATTGCCTCATGATATTCTGAATTCAATTACAGTATTTTTTAGTGACTTTTCATTACTGAGTTTTTTAAAGCCTTTAATTTTGTTTTCAGAGAAACAGTTCTTCCTTTTGCCCTCATATTTTAGCATTTATTTACATAATATTTAGTTAAATTATATAATCTAGTAATAAGTTCAGTTAGCAAAGACAAGTTTGGGAACAAATACAGCTGACTCTTTTTAAGCATACATTAGTTTTTTTTTTATCAAAGTATCATTGATATACAATCTTTTGTTGGTTTCAAATACACAACAGTGGTTCAACATTTACCCATATCATCAAGTCCTCACCCCCTGAGTGTGGTCACTGTCCATCAAAGTAGTAAGATGTTATAGAATCATTAACTGTATTCTCTGTGCTGTACTGCCATCCCCATGACCAACCTATATAAGCATATATTAGTTTTTTATTGCAAAAATAAAGCGTGCTCCCTGATGAAGGGGGTAGTGTAATCACCATAATATTACTCATTTAATTGTAGATTAATGATATCAAAATAAACTAAAAAAAATAAATAAATAAAGCGTGCTCAAGGCACACAATCGAAGTAATTCCAAAGGGAATAAAATGAAGTCTCCTTCCTTCTCTTCCTCCTATGGTAGCCAGAGATCAAGTTTCTTTTGTATCCCTAATGAAAAATAATAGTTTTTTAAACAAATAAAACAAATAAGTATTTTGTGGACAGAATGCAGAGAAAGTTGGAAGTTTCCTTTTCTTTTTGACCTAGAATCCTATGACTTTTCATTAATCTCTTAATTTTTTTAAATGTTCTCCCAAATAGTTTTGGACAATACACTATTTTTATGTTAAGTGTTGGCTACACATGCATTAATTTTAATATTCTTTAAATTATACATATGCATTATGATATATGTTTTATATGTTTTAAATATGGTATATTAAAACTTAGGGAAAAAGCATTTTAATCATATGGTAAAAATCTAAAACATTGCTAAAAGGTGTATAGTGAAGTCTAAGACTTCCACCTCTGGGCCCTGGTTCTTTTTCAGAGGATAACTACTGAAAGGGGGGTTCTTCAGCTACCAGATTGACTCATTCAAGAAAGGGGGACACAAGAACTCCAGCAGCGAAGTTTATTGCCTGAAAGACAGAATGGCAGTCTCTAAAGGAGAGAGCGGCAATGGCAGCAAGGGGGAAGCTGCTTATAAAGGAATTTGAGCGGGAAGTTGGTCCCGTGACTTATATGCATTACAGGGTTCAGGAAGAGGGGGTGCTGATGGGATGGTTTAAAACAAGTATGTCTTGTACATTTTCTATAGGTTGAGCTCAGTTGGTGCTGAGTTGCTGGCTGATGTAATTTAGAAAGTATGTAGGTTAAGGGAAATAAGTACCTTTTATGGTAAGGGCAGATTACCTTTGCCCTTTATGGTTGGGTGTCTGGTCGTTGCTAGGGAAACTATCTAGAATGAGAATCACTAGAACAATGGATGGGTTTTCCAGTAACTAGAACACAGTTTTCTTAAAACTAGGTTGGGGGTGAGGCCTTGGGGGGATTCAAGGCTGGGGTGCAGCTGCTGTAGGTGATACAAAGGGGGGGCTTACTATGCCCGGAGGTAGTTCTGGGTTCTAACAACTACTATGTCCTGTTCCCTTCCAGACATAATCATGCATATACCACCTATATACTTTTTAAAAACAATACAAATGGGAGCATACTAATAATTGTTTTGAACCTTCTTTAATTTAATAGTGTATCTTGAAGATACCAGGACATAAAGATTAGGTTGTTTGCTAAGAATAAAGAGTACATGAGAAATGTTGTTCAGTTTTTAGAGAAATGTGAATGTGTAAGGGCCGTTTGTAATTCAGTTTCTAATGTGCAGGACCTGACCTTGTAGTTCTGTAGGAGTGCACTTACCTGTAGAGTGATTCCAAGTCCAGTGTCTTTCTCTGCATACAAACAAGGCATATAAACTGCTGATTCCTTCCTACTCGCCACTCACTAGTGGTTTTAATTCCACTATGCTTTGCATTATCTGCCTTTGTTAAAAGTAGTTGTTCATTAAACGTTATGGGAGCTGTGAAAGAACCCAGACAGTTTCATGGAGCTGAAGAGTCTTCAGTTGATTTTTTTTTCTGAACAGAAGAAAAAGCCAGTTTTACTGTGTATATATAGAGGTTCAGTAATGAAATTGAAAGCCAAAGAAATGACCAAGGTGCTGCTGGAGACAGGTCCTTGGTGTCATTGCAAAGCACAGATGCAAAAGGCAGTTGAGCACTAAGAGTTTATTTGGAGAAAAAGTATAGAGAGGAGCAAAAGTACACGCTGGAGAGTGGGCCCTGGGCAGACCCAGGGGCGTCAGGCTGAGGAAACAATAGGGAGCCTTTTTTATGTAAAGGGAGATGATAGTAAGTGGGATTAGTTTTCAAAGGGAACAGGTGGAGGCTTCTTGGAGTTTGGGCTTGTACCCTCATGGTGGGGGTTGGGGGTAGTTTGGCTATATTTGGTTCTTATTGGAACTTTCATGGAGGGGGAGGTGTGATTTTTACTATGTTAATAAGTATACAGTGTATTTTGGGATGAAGTTTGGGTCAGCTTCTCCAAGTCGGAACACGCCATTTATGGCCAGCTGTTACTACATTCTTACTCCCTACATCCCAAGAGAACAGTTTATATGGAATGTGTAGAATATAGGCATCCAGCTGAATGTAAACACTGGCTGACTGTAAACAATAGCAGAAGTCCCCACCTCCTTTCCCTCCTCTTGTTTGGCTACCTACCTACTCTGACCTTCCCCCCACTCAAGAATATGGATGCTTGAAATCTTGCAAGAGAAAATGGGTATCGGTCACTCTTCTGTAGCTGTAGCTACTGTCCCTGCCTGTGGGTCCAGTGACTCCTTGCTGTCAGGGAAAGGAGGGGTCATGGAGTTGTCTCGGCACTGGCTAAGATAGACAAGGGCACATAAAAGGAGGATGCCTCTAGGTTGAAGGGTTGCTGATGGGTGTCTTCATCAGACTTGAGGGGTAGGTTGAAATCCTTTTCTGAGCATTATTTAGAGCTGGAAATTTTGTAGCAGGTTCTCAGATTTTGTTTTCATTAAGATTGGTGACCTTGAGATTCCAGGCCAGTGTGGCATAGAAATAGTCTCACCTTTGAAACTTAAAGAAGTTTCACCATTTCGAAGTTAAGTTGTCAGAAAACTTTAAATTTTATTGAACCAATCTCAGTCTTGAAAGTAGGTCACTTCAATGAACCGGTTGTGACTTATTTCAGGAGCCAGTCTTTCAGGTGGGCTCCCAAAGTTAGGCCTATATTGTGTAAGCGATCAGTAGTTAGTAAGAGGCATTTCTGGTACAGCTGCTGGAAACCCTGTAAGCCAGGGTTCCAGTTCTTCCAAGGGGCTTTTTGGGCTCCATAAAGCCAACCTTAGTTTCTTAAGGCTGTCTAGTCATATCTGAACCTATGTGCGTGCCTCTCAAATATGACTTTCCAGTCAGTGTCTTAGTAACATAACCAATGTTTTAAATTGTGCCCAGTGATGAGAGGTGCTCTATGTTGGGTCCCTTCATGGTTGCCAAAAAGATGTTAGCAGAGACCGGTCTTTGGTGTTGTTGCAAGAAGGAATTCAAGAATGGATGTACAAAGCAGTTGGGCATTAAGGATTTATGTTGAGAATTAAGAGTATAGAGAAGAGTGAAAGTAAATGTCCAAGAGTGGGGGTGAGCAGACCCTGAGGGAGTTGCGCTTCCAGTTGATTTTGATTGGCTGTAACACTTTGAGTGCAATGACCTTCAATTGCTTCCTGTTTTTTGGTTTTACCTTCTTGAAATTATGAGCACAGAGACAGGCTGTGGCAAAGGAAGTACTGATTTTATTGCTTGTGCTGGTGTGTAGAAATGAGTTGTGTGCTGTTGCTTACAGCTTTTGGAGGTCAGCATCCTGGTGGGGATACCACAGATTGCTGGAGCCGTGAGGCATTTTTGGTAGGCCATGGTTCAAGGTAGGATGTTGCTTTTCTAATATATACAAATGTAGAAAAAAAACCCACGACTCAGCGACCAAAAAGTCCATAAAATTCCAAATTTCCAGTATTTCTAAGACTAAACTACGTACATGGAAAGCAGTTTAGCCTTGAAAGAGATTCTCTCACACCTCTAAAACTGTTTTGTTTCTAAGAATCCCAGAATTTCAAGTGCATCACAAAGAATTCTTCAGAGATTTCAGTCTAAGGCAAATAAAGTAATCCACTCTTGCAGAAAAAATTGTGCTGTTCCAGATATTGATTGGATTCTTCCTGATGAGTAATGAAAAACAAGCATTAGATTGCTGTGCTCTTGGAAAACCTGCTTTTATGAAGCAGAGGAAGCGCCTCTTCCTTCAGACTCTAGCATACCGTGTTTTATGGTAGTAGACTTTTCCTGGACGCCGCAGTGATGTAAGGAGAGGTCCAGGGCCCTGGAAGCCTCAGGACAAAGGCACTGGGGGGACTCCTTTCCTCAGAGTGTCTGTTGCTCTTCTGTGAGATGTTTTTGTCCTTGAGCAGATGTGCCAGGAATGTCAGCCACATAAAGCACCTTCTTTATTGACTTTGGGTAAGTGAAGAAGGAAGCTATTTGGCTTCTCATGATTGAGAAGGCCATGGTACTTCTGCCTTTATTTTTTTAAAATACAGAAGCAGTGTGTGTGTGTATATGTATGTGTACACTGGAAAGGGGGTGGGATTATTCATTGTAATATTTATTCAAAATACATATTTAAGAGTCAGTGTAGGACATACTAAGACCGGACCTTCAGCTTTAAGTGTCACTTGGTAGTTTTCTTCCACACTTTTACATTCTTTTGATTCATCTTAATTTTGAATTTTAAAATAAATTCTTGTGATGTCTGAGATTCTCAAGATTATTGTTCTTGAGTAGATTACTCACAGACATTTATATCTAGAAAAAAGCTGAAACATTTAAGAACGAAGGTCTTAACTTCTTAATAATAGTAGAGTAATCATAGAGCAGAAGGATTCGAACAGAAAGCAGAAAAACAAGTAAAGTTGCAGGTGCCCTACAGAATTGAGGTATCACAGAAAGGCTGAAGGTAGAACTTGCAGTGGTCTAACTTTTGTTACTCAGTTGTTGCTTACATTTTCATGTAGGACTAAATACTTTTTCTGAAATAATATCTAGATTAGCTAATTTAATTCTTAGAAAAGTGGGTTTTTTTGTTGTTTAGGAAATGTTTTTGTTGTTTCAAGGGGCCGTTTCCTCACTAAATAGTTTTTAATATGGGAATCACGATGCTTTTGTGTGGATACAGTGAGAAGCGAGATAGACTCTATTCTTGAACTCTGTCACTCTGCCCCTGATCTTTAGTGAATATGAAAAGCTCATACTCTTTTGTCCTTTTGCTAAAAGCCAGTTGTATTATTATTATTATTATTATTATTATTATTATTATTATTTTGTGTATGTGTGTGTATGTATTAAATCTCTGAGCTCAGTTTTACCTGCCGGTTGGTTGCATCACTTACCTGTCAAGTGCCTTAGTTTCCCCAAAAAGCATATGAAGCACTTTTCCTGTAGCGTGACTCAAAATGCTTGAGACAATGAAGTTTTAGTTAAATTAATTTCTATTTATTTGCATTGCTAGTTAAAAAAACCCACAATAAACCTGTTTCCAGGTGTTGCTCTTCTTTGCTTAGATAGGAACAAGGTGCTTTCAAAGTTTTCTCAGTGAGCAAATCTAGGATGCTTTGCTAAACTTATATCTAGTTGATACGTAATAGCTCTGCTTACTTCCTACTCAGTCTTCCTCATTTTCTGGGAGGATTTTGTTACTTTAACTCCTTTATGAACCAAGCTGTGATTTGTTTAAATGGTGGGATAGGTTTTTAGTACTTGAAACCACTTTAAACCTTATGAAAGCTCATTTGAAATCAGCCATTCCAGAAAGATATTATTCATATGATTTTAAAATTTATGTTCCTGCTTTGTTCTTAAATGCCTGAAACCATCATACCATTTGTGAATAATAATTTTTTAAATTTCAGTTTAACCAGTCCATTTTATTGGTTTTGCCAGTGTATTTATTACTCATTAAAAGAAAAAAAAATTGGTCTAGAAATTGTGTTGTGAAGAAAAGCTAAACTTTGAGCACACTCCTTCCCTTCCAAGCTAACATCTCTCTGACCTTGAACAAGAGTTTTGAGTCATAAAAGTCAATCTTCTGGGTCTTTCAAGTTCTAGGGAAGCTTTTTATCAGTGTTAAAGTAACACTTTTGTGTTGTTTTCATTCAGGAAAGGTTGCAGGTGGAGGACAGGCTTGGTTAGTGTAGAAAACCAACTTCTGCATTCTTGGTGGTTCTTTGGGCTTGATCTTGAAGGCAAGGCCCCCATCAGCTTCTTACAGAATGCAGACATAACTGAGTGGGGAAAGAGCCTATTTTGGCTTCATACTGAATGGAGACCAGACTGCCCAGACTACTACTCCTTTTCACTCCAGTTCCCTCCCCCCTTTCTACTTAAGAGAAGCTACTTAACTTTCTGGTTTAGTATTTGGAGCAAGGTACTGTTTATAATTTCTATTGTATTTTCATATTAAGTTTTGTTACTAGTAGGGACCTGTGTGTGCATATGTGTATATCAACTTGTGGTCCACTGAGGTCTCTGATCTCTCTGATACCCACAAGGGAATCACACTTTGAACATATCCTTGCTGAAGTGTATCCTGATCCTTTCTAAATGTGAAATTGTATTGAAGGTTTTAGTTCACTATTTGGGAAGCAAGTGTCTCGTTTTTGACTGTGTGGTTTGTGTGTTTTTGTTTCTTTTTTTGACCTAGATTACCAGAGACTGATGACTGTGGCGGAGACAATTACAGCTCTCATGTTTCCTTTCCAGTGGCAGCATGTCTATGTCCCTATTCTCCCGGCTTCTCTCCTACATTTCTTAGATGCTCCTGTTCCATACCTGATGGGCTTGCATTCCAATGGCCTGGATGACCGGTCAAAGCTGGAGCTGCCCCAAGAGGTGAGAGAAATGTGGACTCTGACTGCAGTCCCTCTGGTGCCAATCTGGGACTGGGGAGAGAACGGCTTTGGGATGAGCTTAGGGTGATGTCACCAAGTTTTTTATTTTGAGGAACATAAATTAACTTTCCAGAAAAAAGTAAAAACAGAGAACATTTGGCTCAGTTTATATTATTTAAGAAACACTTGTCATCTTTGTCATCTGACATACATACATTATAATCTCTGTGTTTATACTGGGAATTGTCTTCTCATACCCAGTTTTTATTTATTAAGGTATTATTGATATACACTCTTATGAAGGTTTCACATGAAAAAACAATGTGGTTACTACATTTACCCATATTATCAACTCCTTACTCATACTCCAGTGCAGTCACTGTCCATCAGTGTAGTAAGATGCCACAGATTCACTATTTGCCTTCTCTGTGCTACGCTGTTTTCCCCTTGATCGCCCACACTATGTGTACTAAACAAAATATCCCTCAATCCCCTTCTCCCACCCTCCCCACCCACCCTCCCACACCCCTCCCCTTTGGTAACCACTAGTTCCTTCTTGGAGTCTGTGAGTCTGCTCCTATTTTGTTCCTTCAGTTTTGGTTTGTTGTTATACTCCACAAATGAGGGAAATCATTTGGCACTTGTCTTTCTCTGCCTGGTTTATTTCACTGAGCATAATATCCTCCAGCTCCATCCATGTTGTTGCAAATGGTAGGATTTGTTTCTTTCTTATGGCTGAATAGTATTCTATTGTGTATATGTACCACATTTTTCTTTATCCATTTATCTACTGATGGACACTTAGGTTGCTTCCATATCTTGGCTATTGTAAAAAGTGCTGCAATAAACATAGGGGTGCATATGTCTTTTTGAATCTGAGGAGTTGTATTCTTTGGGTAAATTCCAAGGAGTGGGATTCCTGGGTCAAATGGTATTTCTATTATTAGTTTTTTGAGGAACCTCCATATTGCTTTCCACAATGGTTGAACTAGCTTACATTCCCACCAGCAGTGTAGGAGGGTTCCCTTTTCTCCGCATCCTCGCCAGCATTTGTTGTTCTTAGTCTTTTGGATGGTGGCCATCCTTACTGGTGTGAGGTATCTCATTATGGTTTTAATTTGCATTTCCCTGATGATTAGTGATGTGGAGCATCTTTTCATGTGTCTGTTGGCCATATGAATTTCTTCTTTGGAGAAGTGTTTGTTCATATCCTCTGCCCATTTTTTAATCGGGTTATTTGCTTTTTGGGTGTTGAGGCGTGTAAGTTCTTTATATATTTTGGATGTTAACCCCTTGTCGGATATGTCATTTACAAATACATTCTCCCATATTGTAGGATGCCTTTTTGTTCTGTTGATGGTGTCCTTTGCCATACAGAAGCCTTTTAGTTTGATGTAGTTCCATGAGTTCATACACAGTTTTTTAAACATAGTATTTTACCTACTTTCAAAGACATTTATTAGAAGATCTTTTTATTATGTAAGACTTTAAATACACAAAAGAGTCACATGATGAATCCCCCTGTGTTCTCAACACCCAGCTTCAACAGTTGTCAGTCATATATGTTAAATTGTATTTTACTTCTATACCTCTTGCCCCTTATTATTTTCAGGAAATCCCACAATATAATTTTGTAACTACGTTAGGAGTCAGACATGTATTAATAAATCAGTGGTTTTCTTTTATAGGCACAGTTGATCTGTAAAAGTTGACCTGATCATGGTAGTTCTTACGGTAGAGAGCCAGCTTTGAAAACATTCCTTATTCAAGATAAAGGAGGCCTTGAGAGAATGCTTTTCTTCTCTTGCTGTGAAAATAGTCTTCTTTTCCTACTGTTTCAGATGCCAAAATAATTGATTAAAATATGTATTTATTTCCTTCTTCATTCTAAAATAGATTTAAAACATGATTAGAAATGAGATTGTTTTATTTTTTATTTTCCTAAAATTACCTGGTTTACCTTTTTTTTCATGTCATTTTGTGGCTGGTATGAAACTAGCAGAGGGAAGGGCTTTCCTACTCTGAATTTTTCTCTGAATTTTTTAGTCATTGGAAAAGCCTGGGAAGAAGTCTTTGGAGTGTACATACACTGGTGTCAGCATGACTCTGTTTCCTCATGCCGTCAGAATTTGTTTTGGGAGGGAGATTTTTGTGTGTAACTGAGGAATATGAGTAAGTTGGGCCCCGTGAGCAAAGATCATTTTTATGGAATTGGATCTGAGCACCATTCATGCTGTTGGGTATGTTTGGGCAGCATCCTTGATGAAACCCTTGATAATTAGTTCACACCTGTAACGTTGAAAGTTACAGTCAAATGCATCTCTTTATTCTTTTTTCTCTCTCCTTTGGCTTTTGAGTCAAAATGTCTTCCTTGTAGCTTCTTCTGTTTCTATCTGCTTTGCTCATTTCATCCTATAGCACTTTGTGCTGTTTGGGGTGGGAAAAATTAATTAAGGAAGAAAAGATTCTAATGATGGAGAAAACTATTGAGTTGAGGTACTGGGTTTTTATGTGTCTATACGTGAAGAGTAGGTATAAAAATTTGGAGAGCTTTTTGTTTGCTTTAAACAAATACATACTCAATATTGACACCTCTTCATAGTAAACCTAATTATAATTTTTTAAAGTAAAAAAAGAGTAACAACAAAAAATGGTTGAAGGTGGAAAATCAGAGGCATGCTACATGCATAATCTAATAAATAGGTCACTGGGCAACAAGCCAGATCTTATTTTCGTCTTTGGCATCAGCTTGCTGTATACTTGGGCAAATTCTCTTCCCTGTAGGATCTGTCATTGTCATTCTTTATGTGCTTAATATATGTGGTTGTATGAAGAGACTGCTAGGAGACCAGCCGTGGGACTATCTGGGAGACCATGGGTTATTTGAGAAACACAAAAGTTTACAATGTGCTGGGGTATTGCAGCCTCCACTTTTGAAGTATTCTCCATCATTGCTTCATCCTTTGCTTCTACCTGTGGTCTATTTGGGAAGGAGTGGTGACAGTGGGACTATAGAATACCTGTGTATACTTAATGAGCAGGTCTAGGGTTGCAGAGTCCCATTTCATCCAGACTGTCCCACTGAAGGTCACATATTTGTGAGGGTGTTAGGCAGGAAAATAGATATGAGCTGGGTGGAGAGAAAAGGCCAGTAAAGTCCACTAAAAGGGACTCAAAGAATTAACCAGTTAAAACTAGAGAGCCATAAAAGACTCACAGAGTTAGTGAGTTAATCAGTTGAAGCTCCAAAGGCCAGGAGTAACTTGGAATGTCCAGATATTCCCCAGATAAAGAAAAGTATCTGAGCACAACCCATGTCTTCATTGTGTCAATTAGATCATGCCATTTTAAGATTACTTTAGCCTGCTAAAAGGCCCACCTTATTCTTCAACTTAACCTACATGCTGTTTTTTCCTCTTCCAGCCCCTAATCAAGTAGTCTGCAACCTGGGCAGGCGACGAGCATCATGATTAATTTAGCAAACAAGCCCAGCTATAAGCAGCATAGTAAAAACAGGAAAGATTCCATCTTAAAGCTAAGATTGCATTTTAAAAACCAAGAAGTTAAGAAGATTCTTAATATACTCTTCAGCAAACAGACCACCTTGGGGGCAGGGCAAGTGGTCTTAATTTGTATGTTCCCAGAGGGAAGATGTTATCCTGGGAAGGAATCAGAGCAGTAAATTTCTTGTGTTAATTTTGCAGAATTACCTAAAGGACT
Source organism: Smutsia gigantea (assembly GCA_032199065.1). Classification (NCBI taxonomy): domain Eukaryota; kingdom Metazoa; phylum Chordata; class Mammalia; order Pholidota; family Manidae; genus Smutsia; species Smutsia gigantea. The sequence continues at coordinate 406,369 of JAVSCE010014373.1, read as the reverse complement.
GATAATAGAAGAGCCTTAATGTCTCTCATCCAAGATAAAACATCTTGGGACCACTTGACAAGTCCACACCTCTCACCCTTTGTCACATTCCTAAAAAAATCCTTAAAAGGGGGAACCCAACCTTTCAGCATGCACCTCTCTCTGAGGTCTCCCACACTTTCTAAGTGTGGGGCCTTACCCAGTCTTTCAGTGTACCTCTTCTCTGAGGTAGCCCACATTCCCCTTTCTCCATGTGTGCACTTTCTCTCTTTAAATAAAACAAACCTTCCAGTGCCCCTTCTCTGAGGTAGCTCACACTCCCCTTTCTCCATCTGTGCACTTTCTCTCTTTAAATAAAACTTAAACCTTTCAGGGTGCCTCTCCTCCCTGAGGTCGCCCACACTTTCTGTCTCTTTAAGTGCATAACTTTAAATAAAACTTTTACTCTGCTTTACTACTGGGTCTCTGCCCTTAATTCTTTGTTGAGGTGGGGACAAGAACCAAGGAAATAGAGCGCCCTTTTAACAAGGGCAGTTACATAGCTGGATATCTTCTACCTTGTTCAGCAGATAACATCTGGGATGTCTAAGTCTGTGTAGTCCCCATGGGAAGCTTTAGACTGAGGGGAAAATAACTGACTTTCTCAAGAAACAGAGTTACATAAAAGGTACACATAATGAATGAAGAGTGATGATATCTCTTAAAGACAACTTTGGGATGTCTCAGAAATGGTATGTTTACAGTAAAAAAATTCTAACAATGCACAGAAGCATAAAGAATAAAGAATAAAAGAATTTATAAAGAATAAAAATTACTTCAGATTTTACCACCCAGAGATGACTACTTTCAACATTTTGGTGGCTGTCCTATTGTATCTTTATGCTGCTAGAAGAAAGCTTGGAGGCAGAGCTAGGGAGATTCACTTGGACCTGTGCAAGGATGCATCATCAGGGTAGTGAGGTGGGGCAAGCTTGATTTATAAAAGGGACTTTCTCCAGAGAGACAGAGCATGTATATTCCCTAACCCCTTAATCAGAATTCATCAGTTGCTGCCCCATCTTTGGGCATCACAAGTATGTGAAAAACCCTGTGTTCTTTTTTACACCAACACATGAGCTCGGCCTTCCTTGAGCAAGTGAGAGTGCTGAGTTGCCTTTGTGAAGCATCCTTTGTCCTGGGCTTCTCTTTTGGGTTTCATTGTATAAGTCCAGGAAGGAAGCAGTTTGTCCACAGCTATGTCAGGGGAAACAAGCAGAAGATCTTAGCATAAAGAAGGAGGTATTACTTCTTTCTGTAATGCATCCTTCCTTCCTACTTTTCCCCCCTGCTTTCTCAAGATACTCCTCCAACAGCTTTCCCCCCAGTAATCTGTGTGTTGAATTCCCCTTCGGTAAATAACATGGAGATGGACTAGGGGGTGAAGCTGGCTGTGATTCGGTGTTAGGAACTCAGGGTTGGGAAGGGACATTGTGACATCCCGCAGGAAAAGATTTGGGAGGCTTTTTTAGAGTTTGGGGGAATCCATGTGGTCACTAACATGGAATAGCCAAGTCTTCCCTAGCTTCTCCCAACAAGGCAGAAGGTTAACTGAGGAAAATTGATCACTTGAGTTTAGTGCCTCTTCCAGGCGACTTATCTCCCAAGCTGTTTTACAGGAGTTGGCCTCTTCTCACCTGAGGAAGGGGGTGCGTGGAGAGTTTAAGGTGGGTTTCCTAGGTGCTTCTGTTTGCCAGAACCCTCCTCAAGTGTCCTGGGAGGAAACAGCATGAGACTGTTGTACAAGCCTGGTAATCAAACGGCTTCCTTTTTCACTTTGCTTTCTTATCCCTGCCTCCTTCAGCTCAACTCTGCAAAGAATGGCTACTGGTGTCTCCTCAGAGGCTTCTATCTTTTTTTGTGTGTGTGTGTGTCTGACTTCTTTTTTTTTTAGTTTTTTAAAACTTTGGTATCATTAATATAAAATCACATGAGCAATATTGTGGTTACTAGATTCCCCCCATTATCAAGTGTCCCCACCACATACCTCATTACAGTCTTTGTCCATCAGCGTAGTAAGATGCTATAGAGTCACTACTTGTCTTCTCTGTGCTATACTGTCAGAGGCTTCTATCTTAATCTAGCCCATTTCTGAAGTGTGCCTGAGCTGCTTTCCCTTTTCTAGCCACCTCTGACCAGGAATGTATCTTCAATATGTGGACATAGCATTTGGAGTTCATAAAATTCCTCACAGAATATTTGGCTCACAGCAGTGGAGAAAAGCCAACCAGGCATTGTCAGGGGATGCAGTTATTTTTAGCTGCCTCTATGTTTCCTATTAGACAAACTGCTTTTTTTTCCTCTAAAGAGAGGAAAACCAATGGGGTAAATGATTGCATTGTGTGTGCCTTGGATAGGTCAGTTCTTTGTTTGCTTAGCTGTGTGGGCAGGGCTTATGAGGCAGGTGATGTTCATCAACAGGTGATTTAATTCTTTATTATCTTTTAATGGCTTGATCTGAAAGTGTGTATAAATTTTAATCTTAAAGGAATAAACAAAAAGCTTATTTTTAGTTTTTAAACATTTACTGTCCATTTGGCTAGGCAAGGCTTAAAGTTATTATCTAGTGGAGGAACTCCTAGAAAGTGAAATTTAAAGTGATTTTTCTTCTAATCTTTGAATTTTAGATATGGGAAAGTTTTCTTTTTTAGTTATAGATTGGTAGAGTAATCTATATACTCAGCAAATGTTTATTGAATGAATGTAAGCATGAACATGTTAAAACAGGTTTGTGGAATTGTCATATTAAGCTGCTGGACTTGTGTTACACTTCTGCCTCTTCTTTTGAAATCCAAGACTTAACCAGTATAGGGATAAACAGAAGGCTTAATGTACCATCATTCTGATACACAGTAGAGGTCCCATGCCAAAGGAGGGACTGTTTAATAATGGAGCTGGAACAATTGCTTGTCCATTGGGGAATAAAGCAAAAAAGGATCTGTTCCTCCTGCCTTAAGAAAGTCAACTTGAGATGGATTAAGAAGCTAAATGTGAAAAACAAAAGTTTAAATTTTCTAGCAGAAAATGTTAGTACCTTTCTGACCTCTAAGTAGGGACTTCGTAAGCAAGGTACAGAAAGCACTATCCTTAGAATAAAAGATTAATAAACTTGATTTTTTAAATTAAGAACAATCTTAAAGCCAGAAGAAAGTACAGAAATCAAGACCAGCTACGAAATCTTAAAAATCGGGGCTGAGGCTTGAAAGGGATAGTGGTATGCTCTGGGTCACATAGGGGGATAGTGACAGTCAGATTCAGAACCTAGATTTTCTGTCTCACTCCTAGTGTTCTTTTTACTACTATAAGAATTCATGAAGTCCACATTTTATCAGCATTTATAATATGTGAGACTTTTGTACTAGTTGCTAAACAACTACGTCATCACATAATCCTTATCACTCTCTAAGTTAAATGTTTTTATCTTACAGCTGAGGTTAAGTAACTTTCCCAAGATTGTACAACTAGAGAGTGGCAGGAGAAGATTGGAACTTGGTCTATCTCCTTCTTGAGCTGCATCTCTCTCTATACTGTACCTTCACATTTGCCCATTTCAGATGTTTTCTCTTTCCTTTCTTGTTCATTATCCTTTCTAAAGCCTCTTCCTTAATGCTGAGGAGTTGTTCACACTCCTCATCATGTTTTGACTGCCAGGCTAATCTCTGCTTCGTGGACATTGACAACCACTTCATTGAGCTGCCAGAGGACTTGCCTCAGTTTCCCAACAAATTGGAGTTTGTCCAGGAAGTCTCTGAGATTCTCATGGCATTTGGCATTCCCCCTGAAGGGAACCTTCATTGTAGTGAGAGTGCCTCCAAGCTGAAGAGGCTCCGGGCCTCTGAGCTTGTCTCGGACAAGAGGAATGGGAACATCGCAGGCTCCCCTTTGCACTCCTACGAGCTCCTCAAGGAGAATGAAACTATTGCCCGGCTGCAAGCCTTGGTCAAGAGGACTGGAGTGAGCCTGGAAAAGGTAAGATGCTGTATGTGAGTTTGTGATAGGTTTGGTCTGTGCTTGGGTGCTTTCCTGGTGAAATAAAGTGTGGGGTGAGAAAGCACCTAGTTCAACACAAGGCATATTTGTGAGCAGTGAAAGAATGTTGTTTTGTGGGAGACTGGGTTCAGCTTTGGCAAACTTTATTCTAGTAAATGCTACTTGGATCTAAATCTGGGTAGCTTCTTGCTTGGGCATCAAGGCGAGCCCACTGTTATTCTGTGTGAACACTATGGCAGAGCAACTTGGAGGGATGATAATCTTTGTGTTCCGATCTTTTTCAAATCCTTTGTCCTGTGAGTTTCACAGCAGTCTAATGCAGTACAGAGCATGAATTGTTAACTGGTTTTATATTAAGAAACTGATGCTTAGAGAGCCTATTTTGCCTAAGATTAAATGACCAATAAGTGGCTGAGCTGAGGCTAGAATATGGTCCTCTTGAATTCAAGTCCTATGCTCTTTGCAGGGATGTACTTAGTTTTCCTTTTCCTTTGATAGACTTTGATGAGACTGTCAGCTTTCTGTAGTTTTTTTTTACCTATATCTTCACCTTCCCCCATTCTTCCTGTTAAATTACTTTTGTAAATCATATATAAACAAAATAGGCCAATGTAATAATTTTGTTGGGCTAATTTTTTAGTGAAATGTAAAACATTTCATTTTCCTTCTTTAGTTAGTAGAGCAGACATTAAAAAAAATAATTGCCAGTTAAAGAGGAGGAGAAATATTTAGAGATATCAAAAAAATTAAAACACAGTAGGGGAAAAATCTTAGGGAGGAAGATAAGGAAAGTGGTATGGGGAAGAAAAAGAGATGAAGGGAGAGTCAGAGTCTGACATTGTTGCTTTGCATTATCGTTTTCTCATTGACCTTCCAGATTCCCTCCTTCCCTTCACCCTTGAGATAAGTAGCACCTTTTTCTTTACTGCTGAATCTTTCTCTGCCTGTAATGATGTTATCTCTACTTTTGTTGAATTACTGAGTACCTAAAGTGGAACACACTCATTTATCTCTTCTCCATGTCAGAGTCCGTTTGTGTTTTATTTCCATTTTTTTTCACTTTTGTTTTCTCTCTCCATTTCCTGTAAAGTAAGTGACCACTGGAAAAAAAAACAGTTGAGTTGCATTTCCTTCCTTGGGATAAAAGAAAAAGCTTGTGTATTGTTTCTTTTTCTTAGCTGGAAGTACGAGAAGATCCCAAGTTGCATTTCCTTCCTTGGGATAAAAGAAAAAGCTTGTGTATTGTTTCTTTTTCTTAGCTGGAAGTACGAGAAGATCCCAGCAGCAATAAAGATCTGAAAGTTCAGTGTGATGAAGAAGAACTCAGGATTTACCAGCTAAACATTCAGATCCGGGAAGTTTTTGCAAATCGTTTCACTCAGATGTTTGCAGATTATGAGGTGTTTGTCATTCAGCCCAGCCAGGATAAGGAGTCCTGGTTTACCAACAGGGAACAGATGCAAAACTTCGATAAAGTGAGTGTAATTTTGCTGGAGAGATGGAAGGAATGAGAACATGCCAGACCCTCTTGAAGATTTAACTGGAGATGAATTTTTCTTTCATAATATTATGTGCCAGAAACAAGTTCATGGTCCTTCTGATGTTGATTAAAATATAAAGGCTTGTTGCATTAGTACAAAGTGCTGGTTATTACTAGCAAATGATTTACCTTCATTCAGTGCTCCTAGTCAAAGGTGCACAGTAGCAGGTTGAATATCAGGATTCTGGAAGGATTGGTTGCCACAGTAGGTTACCTGAGTAAGTTTGGGTTGCTGTGTCAGAGTTTCAGGATATATGCAGTTATATGAGTGTTGAAAAAAACAATGAAGAGATTTTGCTGTTTACTTTTCATAAAGACCTAGGAAGCTTCAGATAAGAATTAACCTACTGGATCTCTTGTGCATGTTGCCTTTGCTGATCAAGGCTGACATACCTCCCTCTTCCAAATAACGACTGACCGTTTCCTTTTGGTCCCACCAGGCATCTTTTCTGTCAGATCAGCCTGAGCCCTACCTGCCCTTCCTCTCAAGATTCCTGGAGACCCAGATGTTTGCTTCTTTCATTGACAACAAAATCATGTGTCATGATGATGATGATAAAGACCCTGTGCTCCGGGTATTTGATTCCAGAGTAGACAAGATCAGGCTTTTGAATGTTCGGACACCTACTCTGCGCACATCCATGTACCAGAAATGTACCACTGTGGATGAAGCAGGTGAGGCTTCCTTGTTGCTGTGCTTTCTAGCTTCTTGGATCATGTCACTAATATGTACCTGTTGCTAAGTATGCCAGCTTCTCTCCCTGGTTCGCTTTTGGATAATTGTTTCCATTGCCTGAATGTTCTTCCCTATCTTTTTTAACTGGCAAACTTCCCATCCTTCAACACTGTGTCAGTTAGGAATGGGTCCCGCTGTAAGGTATAGAGAATCTAATCGGCAGTGGTTTAGAGAGGTGGGGGTTGTTTTTCCCAAATTAGCACAAAGTGCAGAATTGGTGGTTGCTGGTGGCTTTTCAGTTGCTAAACAGTGTAATCAGGACCAAGATTCTACCTTTTTACTCAGCTCTCCTTAGCATGTGGACTTTTATATTAGTGCTTGTTGCCTTTTATGTTCACATTTAGGGCAAGAAGAGGAGGAGAAGGTTGATGCCAGCTGTATTTTCTCTTTTGTATTAGAAAGCAAGGCTTTCCCAGGAATTCCCTACAACTTCCATTGTCTCATAGGCCAGAACCATGTTATTTAACCATCCCTAAGTGCAAGGGAGGCTGTGAAAGTGAGTGTTGACCTGGGGATACTGTTACCCTGAGAACTATCAGGGTTCTGTTAGCAAGAAAGAAGAGGTGAATGAGTTAAGAGTAAGCAGTTAACAGTTTGCCACAAAAACTTAGCTAATAATATGTCTTCTCCTCTGTGAGGCCTTCTCTGATGCCCGTAGGCCGAGGTGGTGGATTCCTCCTCTCTGCTCCTGTGGTCCTTGTTTTTTCTTCCCTCTATAATCTCTCTCCTTTTCAGCTATCATTATCAGGGAAGAATTTAAGAGCAGAGACTGTATTTAATCTTTTTCTTACCCCCAGTCCTTTAGCATTGTGCCTAGTTGTTGCTGCATGTTAAAAGTTTGTTACATGCATGGTTGAAAGGCTCTTTTGTTCACAGAGGCCCCATCTAAATCAGCTTAGCTAGAGTAGGGCCTCAGCTTGAGGTGCAAATTAAGTAGTTCACTCCTTTGTGGGATGTTTAGCAGTCTTGTTGTAGCCTTTTTGTATATTTTATTTGTCCATTTACCACATATTATAAATACCTACTATATGCACAGCATATGGTAAGCATTCCACAAATATTTACTGAATGATCATGCCACACATTTTTCTAGGTTTTGAAGATACAGTGGTGACAGTCTGGACAAAGTCTTACCTTTATTGACCTGGCCTTCTTTCTTTACCTTTCAGCTCTTGCTCCAGGCCTTTCATTAAGTTGATAGTCACCTTGGCTAAAACCTGAGGTCATGTTTGCACATGCAAATGACTATTTAACATGTCATCCTTGCTTCCAGAAAAGCCTTAGGTGCCAGATTTCTGAACGCTGCCTAAGGCAGTGGTCCTGGGAAGCTTGATAGAGATTTTTACAGAACAGTAGACTTAGTAACATCTCCCAAGCCATCAGTTTAAATCAGTACTCCCCAATCTTTTCATGTTGTGCTGTATTGAAAATGGAATTTGTATGTGGCTCAATGGAATAGAGAGGAATCTACTTCTAGCTAGAGATTATTAAGTGAGAGGCTTTAATCATCTGAAGCCTTGTTCATCTGCCACAGGGGTTGAGGCAGTCACTTCTGAGCCCATCTATAATCCATTTGTTGAACACCAAACACCTCAGCATACTGTTTTGAATTACTCTGGTCTCAGTTGTGGCCAGGACATGATTCTCATGAGCCTATTTGAATGTAGGGTTTGAGATATGGAAGGGGGTTAACTAACCCTCATTTGTATGGCTCATTTCAGAAAAATGGATGTCACAGAGATCCTTTAGGCAACTCTACAGTCTATTCCCAAGAGTAATGGGAATATTTTTGCCATTTATATATCCCTTAGGTATGCCCCAGAGAGATGCATTCCACATATGCTAGTGCAGGGTTCTTGCCACTGGTCTCAGTTCGCTAGCCTGGTGGGATTCAGCTGTCTTACCTTTCCCACAGATACCACAGCTTCTTGAGTCTGATTGGAAATTGGTAAAAGTGTAACAGAAGAGATCTTTTTGTAGATCCTTTAAAGGGTTACATTTAAAACAGATCTTGACTGGTAATCAGTTCTCTTCACCCATTAATTTTATAAATGAAGAAGATCTTTGACTTACCACTCTATCTGCAGGGCCTAGAATACTGTCTGGCACATATTAGACACTAAGTAAGTTCTGTTAAATGAGAGTGAGAGTAGGAGGAATTGAAGGAGGCCCTAAGAGAGAAAGATACTTATCTAGGATAACAGCAAGGCCCAAAAGTTGACATATTTTTACATGATTCTAGAAAATACCAGGAGACTTACCAGCTTTTTTTGTTCTTAATTTTTGAGGTATAATTGATGTGCAATAACCTGCACATATTTAAAGTTTTGGTATATGTATACACTTAAATCAAGAGCTAGCAAATATATCCATCACCCTCAAAAGTTTTCTCGTGTCCTTTTGTAATACCTCCATCCTGTTCCCTCCCCTTGGATAAGTTTTCTTGTCCCTTAGATAAATATCTAGGAATGGAATGACTAGAGAACATAATTTTTATATGCTGACTTTTTAAAGAAACTTCCACATTGTCTTTCTTAGTGATTATACATTTTACATGGTCACGAGCAGTATATGAGAGTTATGGTTCCTCCACATTATTGCCAACAGTTAGTATGGTCAGTCTTCAATTTTAGCCATTCTAGTAATAGGTTTGTAGTAGTATCTCATCATGGCTTTGATTTGTGTGTTTTTTGATGACTAGTGATGTTCAATGTTTTTTCTTTTTTTTATTAAGGTATCACTGATACACAATCTTATGAAGATTTCATATAAGCAACATTGAGGTCACTACATTCACCCATATTATCGAGTCCCCCCACACACCCTATCACAGTCACTGTCCATCAGCATAGCAAGATGCCACAGAGTAACTACTTGTTTCTCTGTGTTACACTATCTTCCCTGTGACCATCCCCACACGATGTGTGCCAATTATAGGGCCTCTCAATTGCCTTCTGCCTCCCTTCCCACCTGCCCTCCCAAACTCCTCCCCATAGGTAACCCCTTTTCCCTTCTTGGAGTCTGTGAGTCTGCTGCTGTTTTGTTCCTTCAGTTTTTGCTGTGTTATACTCCACAAATGAGTGAAGTTATTTGGTACTTGTCTTTATCCACCTGGCTTATTTCACTGAGCATAATACCCTCCAGCTCCATCCATGTTGTTGCAAATGGTAGGATATGCTTTCTTCTTATGGCTGAATAATAGTCCATTTTGTATATGTACCACCACTTCTTTATCCATTCATCTACTGATGGACACTTAGGTTGCATCCATATCTTGGCTATTGTAAATAGTGCTGCAGTAAACATAGGGGTGCATATGTCTTTTTGAATCTGGGATCTTGTTTTCTTTGGGTAAATTTCTAGGAGTGGAGTTCCTGGGTCAAATGGTATTTCTATTTTGAGTTTTTTGAGGAGCCTCCATATTGCTTTCCACAATGGTTGGACTAATTTACATTCCCCCAACAGTTTAGGAGGGTTCCCCTTTCTCCATGTCCTCGCCAGCATTTGTTGTTGTTTGTCTTTTGGATGGTGGCCATCCTAACTGGTATGAGGTGATGTCTCATTGTGGTTTTAATTTTCATTTCCCTGCAAATTAGTGATGTGGAGCATCTTTTCATGTGTCTGTTGGGTATCTGAATTTCTTCTTTGGAGAAGTGTCTGTTCATATCCTCTGCCCATTTTTTAATCGGGTTGTTTACTTTTTGGGTGTTGAAGCATATGAGTTCTTTATCTATTTTGAATGTTAACCCCTTATATATATGTCGTTTACGAATATGTTCTCCCATACTGTAGGATGCATTTTTGTTCTACTATTGGTGTCCTTTGCGGTACAGAAGCTTTTTAGTTTGATGAAGTCCCATTTATTCATTTTTGCTTTTGTTTCCCTTGCCTGACGAGATGTGTTCATAAAAAAGTTGCTCATGTTTATATTCAAGAGATTTTTGCCTGTTTTTTTCTAAGAGTTTTATGGTTTCATGACTTACATTCAGGTCTTTGATCCATTTTGAGTTTACGTTTGTATATGGGTTAGACAATAATCCAGTTTCATTCTCTTGCATGTAGCTGTCCAGTTTTGCCAACACCAGCTGTTGAAGAGGCTATCATTTCCCCATTGTATGTCCATGGCTCCTTTATCATATATTAATTGACCATATATGGTTGGGTTTATATCAGTGCTCTCTAGTCTGTTCCATTGGTCTATGGGTCTGTTCTTGTGCCAGTACCAAATTGTCTTGATTACTGTGGCCTTGTAGTAGAGTTTAAAGTCGGGGAGCATAATCCTCCCAGCTTTATTCTTCCTTCTCAGGATTGCTTTGGCTGTTTGGGGTCTTTTGTGGTTCCATATGAATTTTAGAACTATTTGCTTTAGTTCATTGAAGAATGCTGTTGGGAGGATTCAAGATGGCGGTGTGAGAGGTGAGACAGAGAACTCCTCCCAAAACCACAGATAGTGTGAAAATACGGTTAATACAACTAACCCTAAAACAGCAACAGGAAAGAAGGCTGCACCAGACTCACGAACAGAACAGACCTCACAAAACACGGTAACGTACGAAAGCCTTGATCCTTCCGGACCTGAGCCCTTCCCCCACCCCAGCTCAACAGTGGTAGAAAGAGAAACGGAGCGGGGGAGGGGGTGGAAACCTGGGACTGCTGAACACCAAACCCAGGAGATCTGCTTTGCGAGCAGAAATCTACATTGTGTGTTGCTTTGGAGGATGGGAAGCTGGGACAGGGAGAATGCTTGAGATACAGATTCTGGCCATTTGTGGAGGACGGGTTCCACACCCGGCATCTTTGGGACAAGGGAAAGGCAGGAGGTCTGAGAGGCTTCCTAGCAGCAAGAGGGTGCTCAAGGTGCAGGATTTGCATGGAGCTTGCTGCACAGGAGAAGGGATAGGGGGACAAGGTTGTCTGGGCGCGCTCTGCCCAGCAGATTCGGAACTTTGGGGAGCTTCAGGCTCTCCATCCCCCTGGCTGGCTACTTAGCTCCAAGGCCTCCCACTGTGACACACAGCCTGCTGAATCTTCCTCCTGGCCTGACAGCACCAACTCACAAACCAGCAGTCACTGCCATGACGTCAGGCCAGCCAGAGAGGCTTCACCTGCAACAGCTAGAGACACCAGGCAGAGAGGCTTACACCTGTGTGCTCGGCCCACTGGCTGTGCTACTGGAGACAGGCAGGACAGACGGGAGTCAGGAAACAGATCTTTCTTCTCCCCCAGGCACCAGTTCTGCTCCCCTACGACACCCAACCTCACTCTAGGGGCTGAGCAACTCCAGAGACTGGAGCTTCTGGGCAATAGAGGGCACCACACAGAAATATGAAACGTCAAAAGAACATGGTTCAGACCAAAATCTCACAAACCCCAAAAAAGGGCCAAATGAGACTGAACTCACCAATCTTCCTGAAAGAGAGTTCAAAATAAAAATCATGAACATGCCTATGGAGGTACAGAAAAATATTCAAGAACTCAGGAACGAATTTAAGATGGAGATTCAATCATTTAGAAATTCCATATCTGAAATGAAACATACAATGGAAGGATTTAAAAGCAGATTAGATATAGTAGAGGAGACACTAAATGGAATAGAAATTAGAGAAGAGGAATACAAAGAAGCTGTGGCACAGAGAGAAAAAAGAATCTCTAAGAATGAAAGAATATTGAGAGAACTGTGTGACCAATCCAAACTGAACAATATTCGCATACTAGGGGTACCAGAAGAAAAAGAGAGAGGAAAAGGGATAGAAAGTGTCATAGAGGAGGTAATTGCTGAAAACTTCCCCAATCTGGAGAAGGAGATAGTCTCTCACGCCATTGAGGTACACAGATCTCCCAAAACAAGGGACCCAAGGAAGACAACATCAAGACATATGATAATTGAAATGGCAAAGATCAAGGATACAGACTTTTAAAAGCAGCTAGAGAGTGAAAGATGGCGGCGTGAGAGGTGAGACAGAGGCTTCCTCCTAAAACCTCATATAATATGAAAATAAAGCTACATCAACTACTCTTGAAAGAGCAACGAGAAAGAGGACGGCAACAAACTGCATACACCTGGAGACGAGCAGCCCTCATGGAAAAGGGTAGCGTACTAAAGCTGTGGTCCTGTGGGATCCAAGCCCTTCCCCCACCCCAGCTCACCAATGGGAGGAACAGGAACGGAGCAGGGAGGGTGTGGAGGTGTGGGACTGCTGAATACCTAACTCTGGAGATATGCTCTGGGAGCACAAACCTATATTACATGGTGCTTGCATGATACTCTTGTAATTAGAGGGTTGGAAAGCTAAGACAGGCAGAATTCCTGGAGAGACTAAGAATCCAGCTGCTTGTGAAAGCAGGGATCCATACCCAGCTGCTCCGGGACAAAAGAAGGGCCAGCAGTCTGAGAGACTTCCTAACAAAGAAGCCCTTAGCAAGAGAGCTGCTAAAGGGGCAAGGATTGCACGGAGCTTACTGCTCAGGAGAAAGGACAGGCAGACAAAATTGTCCGGGTGCACTCTGCCCAGCAGGTTGGGAGCTTTCACGATCTTCAGGTGCTCCAGTTCCCTGGCTGCCTACACAGCTCCAAGAACCTCTTCTGTGACAGGCAGACTTGTGCACCTTTCTTCTGGCCAGCCCCACTGGGCTTGCAAACCGGGAAATCCTTCCCTGGTGTTAGCCCAGCCAGAGGGAAGGACCTGTCTATAGCAACTAAAAACGCAAAGCACAGAGGCTTATACCTGTGTGCTTAGCCCACTGGTTCAGGCAGTGGAGACAGGCATAGCAGCCAGGAACCAGCAAACAGCCCTTTCCTCCCCGGAGGCACCAGTACCACTCCCCTACAATCCCCACATTGCTTCAGGGGCTGAGCAGCTCCAGAGAGTAGAGCTTCTGGGCACTAGAGGGCGCCATACACAAACATGAAACACCAAAGGAACCTGGTCCAGAGTAAAATTGGGAACACAACTCCTGAGAAAGATTTAAATGATATGGACGTTATGACTCTCCCTGAAAGGGAGTTCAAAATAAAAATCATTAACATGCTCATGGAGGTACGGAAAGATATTCAAGAACTCAGGAATGAATTCTGGTCAGTGATCCAATCATTGAAGAACACAATGAATGGTATTAAAAGCAGATTGGATACGGTGGAGGAGACAATAAATGAAATAGGAACGAGAGAAGAGGAATATAAAGAAGCTGAGGCACAGAGAGAAAAAAGGATCTCTAAGAATGAAAGAATATTGAGAGAACTGTGTGACCAATCCAAACGGAACAAAATTCACATTATATGAGTACCAGAGGAAGAAGAGAGAGAAAAAGGGATAGAAAGCATCTTTGAGGAGGTGATTGCTGAAAACTTTCCCAGTCTGGGGAAGGAGATAGTCTCTCAGGCCATGGAGGTGCGCAGATCTCCCAACACAAGGGACCCAAGAAAGACAACAGCAAGACATATAGTAATTAAAATGGCAAAGATCAAGGATAAGGACAGACTATTAAAAGCAGCCAGAGAGAGAAACAGGATCACATACAAAGGAAAACCCATCAGGCTATCATCAGACTTCTCAGCAGAAACCTTACAGGCCAGAAGGGAGTGGCATGATGTATTTAATGCAATGAAGCAGAAGGGCCTTGAACCAAGATTACTTTATCCAGCAAGATTATCATTTAAATTTGAAAGAGGGATTAAACAATTCCCAGATAAGCAAAAGCTGAGACAATTGCCTCCCACAAACCATCTCTACAGTGTATTTTGGAGGGATTGCTATAGATGGAAGTGTTCCTACAGATTAATAGCTGTCACCAGAGGTAATAAAACTGCAGTAAAGAAAATAGAACAGCTAATTACTAAGAAAATGCAAAATTAAATTAACTATTCCCAAAGTCAATCAAGGGATAGACAAACAGTACAGAATATGATACCTAATATATAAAGAATGGAATAGAAAGAAAAAGGAGGAAACAAACAAACAAACAAAGAACCTTTAGATTGTGTTTGTAATAGCATATTAAGTTAGTTGTTAGACTTTTAGATAGTAGGGAAGTTAACCTTGAACCTTTGGTAACCACGAATCTGAAGCCTGCAATGCCAATAAGTACATAGCTATCCATAATCACCCTAAATGTAAATGGACTGAATGCACCAGTCAAAAGACATAGACTCACTGAATGGATAAAAAAACAAGACCCATCTATATGCTGCCTTCAAGAGACTCACTTTAAACCCAAAGACAAAAACAGACTAAAAGTGAAGGGATGGAAAAGATATTTCATGCAAGCAACAAGGAGAAAAAAGCAAGTGTTGCAGTACTTGTATCAGAAAAAATAGACTTCAAAACGAAGAAAGTAGCAAGAGATAAAGAAGGACATTACATAATGATAAAGGGGACAGTCCAACAAGAAGATATAACCATTATAAATATATATGCACCCAACACAGGAGCGCCAGCATATGTGAGACAAATACTAACAGAATTAAAGGAGGAAATAGACAGCAATGCATTCATTTTAGGAGACTTCAACACACCACTCACTCCAAAGGACAGATCAACCAGACAGAGAATAAGTAAAGACACAGAGGCACTGAACAACACACTAGAACCGATGGACCTAACTGATATCTACAGAAATCTGCACCCAAAAGCAGCAGGATACACATTTTTCTCAGGTGCACATGGAACATTTTCCAGAATAGACCACATATTAGGCCACAAAAAGAACTTCAGTAAAGTCAAAAATATTGAAATTCTACCAGCCAACTTCTCAGATCACAAAGGTATAAAACTAGAAAAAAATTTTAGAAAGAAATCAAAAAAGCTCACAAATACATGGAGACTTAACAACATTCTCCTAACTAATCAATGGGTTAACGACCAAATCAAAACAGAAATGAAAGAATATATGTAGACTAATGATAACAACAACACAAAGCCACAACTTCTGTGGGAAGCAGCAAAGGCAGTTCTAAGAGGAAAGTATATTGCAATCCAGGCCTATTTAAAGAAGGAAAAACATTTCCAAATGAATAGTCTAAAGACACAATTACTGAAATTGGAAAAAGAAGAACAAATGAGGTCCAAAGTCACCAGAAGGAGGCACATAATAAAGATCAGAGAAGAAATAAATAAAATCGAGAAGAATAAAACAATAGAAAAAAACAATGAAACCAAGAGCTGGTACTTTGAAAAAATAAACAAAATAGATAAACCCCTAGCCAAACTCATTAAGAAAAAAAGAGAATCTACACACATAAACAGAATCAGAAATGAGAAAGGAAAAATAACGACGGACCCTACAGAAATACAAAGAATTATAAGAGAATACTATGAGAATCTATATGCTAACAAGCTGGAAAACGTAGAAGAAATGGACGACTTCTTAGAAAAATACAACCTTCCAAGACTGACCAAGCAAGAAACAGAAAAACTAAACAGACTAATCACCAGTAATGAAATAGAATCAGTAATCAAAAAACTACCCAAGAACAAAACCCCCGGACCTGATGGATTCACCTCTGAATTATACTAGACATATAGAGAAGAAATAACACCCATTCTCCTTAAAGTTTTTCAACAAATAGAAGAGGAGGGAATACTTCCAAACTCATTCTATGAAGCCAGCATCACTCTAATACCAAAACCTGGCAAAGACCTCACCAAAAAAGAAAATTACAGACTAATATCCCTGATGAACGTAGATGCAAAAATACTCAACAAAATATTAGCAAACCGAATTCAAAAATACATCAAGAGGATCATACACCATGATCAAGTGGGATTCATCCCAGGGATGCAAGGATGGTACAACATTCGAAAATCCATCAACATCATCCACCACATCAACAAAAAGAAGAACAAAAACCACATGATCATCTCCATAGATGCTGAAAAAGCATTTGACAAAATTCAGCATCCATTCCTGATTAAACCTCTGAACAAAACGGGTATAGAGTGCAAGTACCTAAACATCATAAAGGCCATATATGACAAACCCACAGCTAACATCATACTTAACAGCGAGACACTGAAAGCTTTTCATCTAAGATCGGGAACAAGACAAGGATGCCCACTCTCTCCACTGTTATTCAACATTGTACTGGAGGTCCTAGCCACAGCAATCAGACAAAACAAAGACATACAAGGCATCCAGATTATTAAAGAAGAAGTCAAATTGTCACTATTTGCAGATGACATGATACTGTACATAAAAAACCCTAAAGACTCCATTCCAAAACTACTAGAACTAATATCTGAATTCAGCAAAGTTGCAGGACACAAAATTAACACACAGAAATCTGTTGCTTTCCTATACACTAATGATGAACTAACAGAAAGAGAAACCAGAAAAACAATTCCATTCACAATTGCATCAAAAAGAATAAAATACCTAGGAATAAACCTAACGAAGGAAGTGAAAGACCTGTACTCTGAAAACTACAAGACACTCCTAAGAGAAATTAAAGAGGACACTAACAAATGGAAATGCATCCCATGCTCTTGGCTAGGAAGAATAAATATTGTCAAAATGGCTATACTACCTAAAGCAATCTACAGATTCAATGCAATCCCTATCAAACTACCAACAGCTTTCTTCAATGAACTGGAACAAATAATTCTAAAATTCATGTGGAACCACAAAAGACCCCGAATAGCCAAAGCAATCCTGAGAAGGAGGAATAAAACAGGCGGAATTACGCTCCCTGACTTCAAGCTCTACTACAAAGCCACAGTAATCAAGACAATTTGGTATTGGCACAAAAACAGACCCACAGACCAGTGGAACAGAATAGAAAATCCAAACATTAACCCAAACATATACAGTCAATTAATATTTGATAAAAGTGCCTTGGATATACAATGGGGAGATGACAGCCTCTTCAGCAGCTGGTGTTGGATAAACTGGACAGCTACATGTAAGAGAATGAAACTGGACTACAGTCTAACCCCATGCACAAAGGTAAACTCAAGGTGGATCAAAGACCTGAATGTAAGTCATGAAACCATAAAACTCTTAGGAAAAAACATAGGCAAAAATCTCTTGTACATAAACATGAGCGACTTCTTCATGAACATATCTCCCTGGGCAAGGGAAACAAAATCAAAAATGAACAAGTGGGACTATATCAAGCTGAAAAGCAGTACAGCAAAGGACACCATCAGTAGAACAAAAAGACATCCTACAGTATGGGAGAATATATATAAATGACGTATCCGATAAGGGGTTGACATCCAAAATATATAAAGAACTCACGCACCTTAACAAACAAAAAGCAAATAATCCAATTAAGAAATGGGCAGAGGACATGAATAGACTCTTCTCTAAAGAAGAAATTCAGATGGCCAACAGGCACATGAAAAGATGCTCCACATCGCTAATCATCAGAGAAATGCAAATTAAAACCACAATGAGATATCACCTCATACCAGTGAGGATGGCCAACATCCAAAACACAAACAACAACAAATGTTGGCGAGGATGTGGAAAAAAGGGAACCCTCCTACACTGCTGGTGGGAATGCAAATTAGTTCAACTATTGTGGAACGCAGTATGGAGGTTCCTCAATATAGAAATACCATTTGACCCAGGAATTCCACTCCTAGGAATTTACCCTAAGACTTTAGCAGCCCAGGTTGAAAAAGACATATGCACCCCTATGTTTATCGTAGCACTGTTTACAATAGCCAAGAAATGGAAGCAACCTAAGTGTCCATCAGTAGATGAATGGATACAGAAGATGTGGTACATATACACAATGGAGTATTATTCATCCATAAGAAGAAAACAAATCGTACCATTTGCAACAACATGGATGGAGCTAGAGGTTATTATGCTCAGTGAAATAAGCCAAGCCGAAAAAGACAAGTATCAAATGATTTCACTCATATGTGAAGTATAAGAACAAAGAAAAAAACTGAAGGAACAAAACAGCAGCAGACTCACAGAACCCAAGAACGGAGTAATAGTTACTAAAGGGAAAAGGACTGGGGAAGATGGGTGGGACAGGAGGGATAAGAGGGAAAAAGGGGCATTACAATTAGCAGATGTAATGTTGGGGGGGGCATGGGGAGGGCTGTACAACTCAGAGAAGACAAGTAGTGACTCTATAGCATCTCACTACACTGATGGACCGTGAGTGTAATGGGGTTGGTGGGGGGGACTTGATGAAGGTGGTAGTTTAATAATCATAATATTGCACAT
The DNA here is from genome assembly GCA_032199065.1 of Smutsia gigantea. Taxonomy (NCBI): domain Eukaryota; kingdom Metazoa; phylum Chordata; class Mammalia; order Pholidota; family Manidae; genus Smutsia; species Smutsia gigantea. Next base: position 387,905 of record JAVSCE010014373.1, on the reverse strand, counting down.
GTAATTGTAGATTAATGATCCAAAATAAATTATAAAAAAAAAGAATACTTAAGAGAAGCCAACAAAAGAATAATGTATTAAAAAAAAAAGAATATATGGGATGTAAACAATTTCCAGGGATGTGTTGTTTTAATTTGTCTGATTTTTCGCATACTATTCAAGATCAAATAGACAACATTCATCATGTTATTGATAAGTTTTCAGAAATGCCTGGATTGTTAAATTGGTTTTCTTTGTTTCATTGGATATGGCCTATAATTGTAGGTCTAATACTGTTATGCATTTGTATTCCTGTTCTCCTAGTGTGTGTGCGGAAGGCAGTTGTTGGTCTTTTAAAGCCAATACAAGCATATGCTACTTTTCAAGAATTAACTTCAAGAAATAAGTGATTCCTTTTAAACAACTTTGTGAAATCATATACTGATTCCCCACCTGCATTTGCTGCAAGAAAATAATCATGTATACTGTGATTTTATCCAGAATTATAGCTGCTGGCTGTCCTCTCTTTCGTATTTTATCACCCTGTTTGGTCCCAGGAGATGGCTGGTTAGCCAGAGACGGGTAAGATTCCTCATGGGAGGAACAACCTAAGACAGGCACAGTCGTAAGGGACCTCAGGTGAGCAACGTGGGGGCCAACTGAGGTGAGACATAGAACCTCACCCCTCCAGACGAGAGAGACATTGCCTGTGACAAGCTATGTCACAGGCGGAGCCCAGCTAATCATTATTCTGGTACCTTCCACAAATATATGCATATGCATTTGCATCAATTAAAACAAAAAAGGGGGAAATGTGGGATTCACTTATAATTTAAGTATAAGAATCATATGAATAATCATAGGTGACTTGATTGATTATAGTAACTGAATTAGTTTCTCTGATATGACTGCCTTTGCATTGTTCACCTTGTGGGATCTTGTTCACTATATTGGAACTTGTTCGTTGCATAGTGAGCAATAATGTCTTGTGTACTGAAAAGTTGTTAAGAGAAAAAACTTCAGAAGTTCACATCGCAAGAAAAAATAATTTGTAAGTATGTATGTTGAAGGATGTTAACTAAACTTACTGTGATAATCATTTCACAGTAAAAAAAATGTAAAAAAAATAAATGAATAAAAGCAGCTAGAGAGGGAAGAAAGGTCACATACAAAGGAAAACCCACCAGGCTATCATGACATTTCTCAACAGAAACCTTACAGGCCAGAAGAGAGTTGTATGATATATTTAATGCAATAAAGCAGAAGGGCCTTGACCCAAGAATTCTCTACCCAGCAAGGTTATCATTTAAATTTGAAGGAGGGAATAAACAATTTTCAGATAAGCAAAAGCTGATATAATTTATCTCCCACAAACCACCTCTACAGTGCATTTTGGAGGGACTCCTATAGATGGGAGTATTCCTAAGGCTAAATAGATGTCACCCAAGGGATAGACAAAGAGTACAGAATATGATTCATTACATACAAAGAATGGAGGAGGAATAAAAAGGAGGAAAAAAAAAGAATCTTTAGGTTGTGCTTGTAATAGCATACAAAGTGAGGTAAATGAGACTGTTAGATAGTAAGGGAATTACCCTTCAACCTTTGGTAATCACGAATCTAAAGCCCGTAGTGGCAATAAGTACATACCTATTGATAATCACACTAACTGTAAATGGTCTGAATGCACCAATCAAAAGACGTAGAGTCCCTGAATGGAAGAAAAATCAAGACCCATCTATATGCTGCCTACGAGAGACTCACTTCAAACCCAAAGACATACACAGACTAAAAGGGATGGATAAAGATATTTCATGATATTTCATGCAACTAATAGGGAGAAAAAAGCAGGAGTTGCAGTATTTGTGCTAGACAAAATAGACATCAAAACAAAGAAAGTCACAAGAGACAAAGAAGGACATTACATAATGATAAAGGTGTCAGTCCAATAAGAGGATATAACTATTAAAAACATTTATGCACCCAACACAGGATCACCTACATATGTGAAACAAATACTAACAGAATTAAAGGGGGAAATAGATTGCAGTGCATTCATTTTGGGAGACTTCAACACACCACTCACTCCAAAGGAGAGAACAACCAGACAGAAAATAAGTAAGGGACAGAGACACTAAACAACATATTAGAACAGATGGACATCGACAGAACACTCCATCCAAAAGCAACAGGATACACATTCTTCTCAAGTGCCCATGGTACATTTTTAAGAATAGATCATATACTAGGACACAAAAAGAGCCTCAGTAAATTTAAAAAGATTGTAATTGTACCAACCAGCTTCTCAGATCACAAAGGTATGAAACTAGAAATAAATTACTCAAAGAAAATAAAAAAGCCCACAAACACATGGAGGCTTAATAACATGGTCCTAAATAATCAGTGGATCAATGACCAAATAAAAACAGATCAAGCAATATATGGAGACAAATGACAACAATAATTCAACACCGCAAAATCTGTGGGATGCAGCAAAGGCTGTGCTAAGAGAGAAGTATATTGCAATACAGGCTCACCTCAGGAAAGAAGAACAATCCCAAATGAACAGTCTAAACTCACAGTGAATGAAACCAGAAAAGGAAGAACAAATAAGGCCTAAAGTCAGTAGAACGAGGGACATAATAAAGATTAAAGCAGAAATAAATAAAATTGAGAGGAATAAAACAATAGAATCAATGAAAGCAGGAGCAGGATCTTTGAGAAAATAAACAAAATAGATAAACTCCTAGCCAGACTTATCAAGAAAAAAGAGAGCCTACACACATAAACAGATTCAGAAATGAGAAAGGAAAAATCACTACGGACACCACAGAAATACAAACAATATGAGAGAATTCAATGAAAAATTATATGGTAATAAACTGGATAACCTAGAAGAAATGGACAACTTTCTAGAAAAATACAACCTTCCAAGGCTGAGCCAGAAAGAAACAGAAAATCTGAATAGACCAATTACCAGCAAAGAAATTGAATTGGTGATCAAAAAACTCCCTATGAACAAAACACCTGGACCAGATGGTTTCACTGCTGAATTTTATCGAACATTTAGTGAACACCTAAAATCTATCCTCTTTAAAGTTTTCCAAAAAGTAGAAGAGGAGGGAATACTACCAAACTCATTCTATGAGGCCCGCACCACTCTAATACCAAATCCAGGCAAAGGCACCACAAAAAAAGAAAATTACAGACCAATATCCCTGATGAACATATATGCAAAAATACTCAACAAAATATTAGCAAAGCGAAATCCAAAATACATCAAAAAGATCATCCGTCATGATAAACTGGGATTCATTCCAGAGATGCAAGGATGGTAGAACATTCAAAAATCCATCAACATCATCCACTACATCAACAGAAAGAAGGACGGAAACCACATGATCATCTTCATTGATGCTGAAAAAGCATTCGAAAAAATTCAACATTCATTCATGATAAAAACTCTCAACAAAATGGGTATAGAGGACAAGTACCTCAACATAATAAACGCCATATATGACCAACCCACAGCCAACATTATACTTAATAGCGAGAAGCTGAAAGCTTTTCCTTTAAGACTGGGAAAAAGACAATGATGCCCACTCTCCCCACTTTTATTCAACATACTTCTGGAGTTCCTAGCCATGGCAATTAGAGAACACAAAGAAATAAAAGCATCTAGATTGGTAAAGAAGAAGTTAAACTGTCTCTGTTTGCTGATGACGTGATACTGTATGTAAAAAACTCTAAAGAATCTACTCCAAAGCTACTAGATCTAATATCTGAATTAAGCAAAGTAGCGGGATACAAAATTAATACACAGAAATCTGTTGCATTTCTTAACACTAATGGTGAACTAGCAGAAAGAGAAATCCGGAAAACAGTTCCATTCACGACTGCATCCAAAAGAATAAAATACCTAGGAATAAACCTAACCAAGGAAGTGAAAGACTTATACTCTGAAAACTACAAGACACTCTTGAGAGAAATTAAAGAAGATACCAATAAATGGAAACCATCCTGTGCTCATGGATAGGAAGAATTAATATTGTCAAAATGGCCATCCTGCCTAAAGCAATCTACAGATTCAATGCAATCCCTATCAAAATACCAACAGCATTCTTCAATGAACTAGAGAAAATAGTTCTAAAATATCATATGAAACCACAAAAGACCCCGAACAGCCAAGGCAATCCTGAGAAGGAAGAATAAAGCATGGGGAATTATGCTCCTTGACTTCAAGCTCTACTACAAAGCTACAGTAATCAAGACAATTTGGTACTGGCACAAGAACAGACCCATAGACCAATGGAACGGACTAGAGAGCCCAGATATTAACCCAAGCATATATGGTCAATGAATATACGATAAAGGAGCCATGGACATACAATGGGGAAATGACAGCCTCTTTAACAGCTGGTGTTGGCAAAACTGGACAGCTACATGTAAGAGAATGAAATGGGATCATTGTCTAACCCCATCCACAAAAGTAAACTTGAAATGGATCAAAGACCTGAATGTAAGTCATGAAACCATAAAACTGTTAGAAAAAAACAGGCAAAAATCTCTTGGACATAGACGTCAGTAACTTCTTCATGGACATATCTCCCCGGGCAAGGGTAACAAAAGCAAAAATGAACAAGTGAGACTATATCAATCTAAAAAGCTTCTGTACAGCAAAGGACACCATCAAAAAAACAAAAAGACATCCTACAATATGGGGAATATATTCATAAATGACATATCTGATAAGGGGTTGACATCCAAAATATATAAAGAGCTCACAGACCTCAACAAACAAAAAGCAAATAAGCCAATTAAAAAATGGGTGGAGGAGCTGAACAGAGACTTCTCCAAAGAAGAAATTCAGATGGCCAACAGGCACATGAAAAAATGGTCCACATCACTAATCATGAGAGAAATGCAAATTAAAACCATAATGAGATATAACCAAATACCTGTTAGGATGGCTGCCATCCAAAAGAGAAACAACAAATGTTGGCGAGGATGTGGAGAAAGGGGTATCCTCTGACACTGCTGGTGGGAATGTAGTTCAACCATTGTGGAAAGCAGTATGGAGGTTCCTCAAAAAACTCAAAATAGAAATACCATTTGACCCAGGACTTCCACTCCTAGGAATTTACCCCAGGAATGCAGCAGCGCAGTTTGAAAAAGATATATGCACCCCTATGATTATCGCAGCACTATTTGCAATAGCAAAGGAATGGAAGCAACCTAAGTGTCCATCAGTAGATGAATGGATAAAGAAGAGGTGGTACAGATACACAATGGAATATTATTCAGCCATAAGAAGAAAACATATCCTACCATTTGCAACAACATGGATGGAGCTAGGGGGTATTATGCTCAGTGAAATAAGCCAGGCAAAGAAAGGCAAGTATCAAATGATTTCACCCATGTGTGGAGTATAAGATCAAAGAAAAAACTGGGGGAACAAAACAGCAGCAGACTCACAGAACCCAAGAATGAACTAACAGTTATCAAATGGAGAGGAATTGTGGAAGATGGTTGGGAAGGGAAGGATAATGGGTAAAAAGGGGTATTATGATTAGCACACGTAATGTAGAGGAGCAGGGGGCATTCAGGGAAGGCAGTTTAACACAGGATACAAGTAGTGATTCTTTTGCATCTTACTACGCTGATGGACAATGAGTGTAATGGGGTTTGTGGTGGGGACTTGATAATAGGGGAAGTGTATTAACCATAATATTGCTCATGTAATTGTACATTAATAATAGAAAAAATGAGGAATGCGTTTGGTATTTTGATAGGGATTGCATTGAGTCAGTAGTTAGGCAGGATGGCCATTTTGACAATATTTATTCTTCCTATCTATTAGCATATGTTGTATTTCCATTTATTGGTATGTTCTTTAATTTTTCTCATGAGTGTCTTGTAGTTTTCAGGTTATAGGTCTTTCACTTCCTTGGTTAGGTTTATTCCTAGGTATATTATTATTTTTGATGCTATTGTGAATGTAATTGTTTTCCTGATTTCTCTTTCTGCTTTTTGACCATTAGTGTTTTGGAATGCAACAGATTTCTGTGTACTAATTTTGTATTCTGCAACTTTGCTGAATTCAGATATTAGATCTGGTAGTTTTGGAGTGGATTCTTTAGGGTTTTTTATGTACACTGTCATGTCATCTGCAAACAGTGATAGTTTAACTTCTTCTTTACCAATCTGGATGCCTTTTATTTCTTCGTGTTGCCTGATTGCCATGGCTAGAATATCTTGTACTTTGTTGAATAAAAGTGGAGAGAGTGGGCATCTTTGTTTTGTTCCCGATATAAAGGAAAAGCTTTCAGCTTTTTGCTGTTAAGTATGATGTTGACTCTGGGTTGGTCTTATATGGTCTTTATTGCGTTGAGGTACTTCCCTCTATATCCACTCTTTGACAGTTTTTATCATGAATGGATGTTGAATTTTGTTGACTGCTTTTTCAGCATGTATAGAGATGATCATGTGATTTTTGTCCTTTTTTTTGATGTGGTATATGATGTTGATGAATTTTTGAATATTGGTACCATCCTTCCATCCCTGTAATAAATCCTACCTGATCATGATGGATGATTTTTTTGATGTATTATTTTTTTTATTAAGGTATCATTTTATACACTCTTATGAAGATTTCACAAGAAAACAATGTGGTTATTACATTCACTGTTACTGCCCCCACAACACCCCATTGCAGTCACTGTCCATCAGCGTAGTAAGGTGCTACAGAGCCCCTATTTGTCTTCTCTGAGCTACACTGTCTTCCCAGTGACCTCACACACACCATGTGCACCAATCATGATACCCCACAATCCCCTTCTACCTCCCTCCGAACCCACGCTCTGCCACCCCTCCCCTTTGGTAACCACTAGTCCCTTCTTGGAGTCTGTGAGTCTGCTGCTATTTTGTTCCTTCAGTTTTGCTTCATTGTTATACTCCACAGATGAGGGAAATCATTTGGTATTTGTCTTTCTTTTCCCGAATTATTTCACTGGGCATAATATCCTCCAGGTCCATCCATGTTGTTTCAAATGGTAGGATTTGTTCCTTTTTATTGCTGAATAGTGTTCTATTGTGTATATGTAGCACCTGTTCTTTATCCATTCATCTACTGATAGACACTTAGGTTGCTTCCATATTTTGGGTATTGTAAATAGTGCTGCAATAAACATAGGGGTACATATATCTTTTTGAATCTAAGAAGTTGTTTTCTTTGGGTAAATTCCTAGGAGTGGAGCTCCTGAGTCAAATGCTATTTCTACTTTGAGTTTTTTGAGGAACCTCCATATTGCTTTCCACAATGGTTGAACTAGTTTACATTCCCCCAGCAGTGTAGGAGGGTTAGTGTTCCCCTTTCTCCGCATCCTCGCCAGCATTTGTTGTTCCTAGTCTTTTCTATGTTGGCCATCCTAAGTGGGGTTAGGTGATCTCTCTTTGTGGTTTTCATTTGCATTTCCCCTAAAATTAGCTATGCGGAGCATCTTTTCATGTGACTTTTCATGTTGTTCATCTGAATTTCTTGTTTGGAGAAGTGTCTGCTCATATCTTCTGCCCATTTTTTAATAGGGTTATTTGATTTTTGGGTGTTCAGGCATATGAATTCTTTATGTTTTGGATGTTAACGCCTTGTTGGATATGTCATTTACAAATTATTCCCCCATACTGTAGTATGCCTTTTTGTTCTGCTGATGGTGTCCTTTTGTGTACAGAAGCTTTTTAGCATGATTAGTCCCATTTGTTCATTTTTTATTTTGTTTACCTTTACTGAGGCGTTGCATTCAGGAAAACTTTGCTCATTTTTATATTCAAAAGTTTTTTGCCTACGTTTTCTTCTAAGAGTTTTATGGTCCTTTTGATGTATTTTTGAATTCGGTTTGCTAATATTTTGTTGAGTATTTTTGCATCTGTGTTCATCAGGAATATTAGTCTGTAATTTTTTTTGTGTGTGTGGTGTCCTTGCCTGGTTTTGGTATTAGAGTGATGCTGGCCTCATAGAATGAGTTTGGAAATATTCCCTCCTCTTCTACATTTTGGAAAACTTTAAGGAGGATGGGTATTAGGTGTTCACTAAATGTTTGATAAAATTCAGTGGTGAAGCCATCTGGTCCAGGAGTTTTGTTCTTAGGTAGTTTTGTAATTACCAGTTCAATTTCGTTGCTGGTAATTGGTCTGTTCAGATTTTTTGTTTCTTTCTGGGTTAGCCTTGGAAGGTTATATTTTTCTAGAAAGTTGTCTATTTCTTCTAGGTTATCCAGTTTGTTAGCATATAATTTTTCATAGTATTCTTTGGTGTCTGTAGTGATTTTTTTCTTTCCCATTTCTGGTTCTGTTTATGTATGTAGACTCTCTTTTTTTCTTGATAAGTCTGGCTAGGGGTTTATCTGTTTTATTTTCTCAAACACCAGCTCCTCCTTTCATTAATTCTTTCTATTGTTTTATTCTTTTCAATTTTATTTATTTCTGCTTTAATCTTTATTATGTCCCTCCTTCTACTGACTTTGGGCCTCATTTGTTCTTACTTTTCTGGTTTCTTTACTTGTGAGTTTATACTGTTCATTTGTGATTGTTCTTTCCCGACATAGGCCTGTATTGCAATATACTTTCCTCTTAGCACGGCCTTCACTGCTTGCCACAGATTTTGCAGTGTTGAGTTATTGTTGTCATTTGTCTCCATATATTGCTTGATCTCTGTTTTTATTTGGTCATTGATCCATTGATTAATTAGGAACATGTTAAGCCTCCATGTGTTTGTGGGATTTTTTGTTTTCTTTGAGTTATTTATTTCTATTTTCATACCTTTGTGGTATGAGTAGCTGGTTGGTATCATTTCAGTCCTTCAGAATTTATTGAGGCTCTTTTCATGGCCTAGTATATGATCTATACTTGAAAATGTTCCATGTGCACTTGAGATGAGTGTGTATCCTGCTGCTTTTGAATGTGGTGTTCTCTAGATGTCTGTTAGGTCCCTCTGTTCTAATATGTTGTGTTGTTCAGTGCCTCTGTCTCCTTACATATTTTCTGTCTGGTTCATCTGTACTCTGCAGTGAGTGGTATGTTGACGTCTCCCAAAATGAATGCATTGCATTCTATTTCCCACTTTAATTCTGTTAGTATTTGTTTCACATATATAGGTGCTCCTCTGTTGGGTGCATAGATATTTGTGATGGTTATATCCTCTTGTTGGACTGACTCCTTTATCATTATGTAATGTCCGTCTTTGTCTCTTGTTACTTACTTTGTTTTGAAGTCTGTTTTGTCTGACAAGTAGTGGAACTCCTGCTTTTTTTCTTCCTATTATTTGCATGAAATACCTTTTCCATCCCTTCACTTTTAGTCTGTGTATGTCTTTGGGTTTACGTGAGTTTCTTGTAGGCAGCATAAAGATGGGTCTTCCTTTTTTATTCATTCAGTGACTCTGTCTTTTGATTGGTGCATTCAGACCATTTACATTAGGGTGATTATTGATGGGCTATCGATATTAATATGTAGTTATTGAAATTGTGTGCTTTAGATTCATGGTTACCAAAGATTCAAGGGCAGCTTCTTTACTATCTAACAGGCTAACTTAACTCATTTAGTACACTAATTCAAACATAATCTAAAGGTTCATTTTTGTTTTTCTTCCCTTTTTTTTCTTCCTCCTCCACTGTTTATATATTAGGTGTCATATTCTGTACTCTGTGTGTCCTTTGACTGACTTTGTGGGTAGTTGGTTTAATTTTGCATTTGCTTAGTAATTAATTGGTCTAAATCCTTTACTGTGTTTTTATTTTCTTTGGTGACAGCTATTTAGCCTTAGGAGCACTTCCATCTATAACTGTCCCTCCAAAATACACTGTAGGGATGGTTTGTGGGAGGTAGATTCTCTCAACATTACTTATCTGGAAATTGTTTAAACCTTGCTTCAAGTTTAAATGATAATCTTGCCTGGTAGATTATTCTTGGTTTGAGGCCCTTCTGCTTCATTGCATTAAATATATCATGCCACTCCCTTCTGGCCTGTAAGGTTTCTGCTGAGAAGTAATGATAGCCTGATGGATTTTCCTTTGTATGTGATCTTTTTTCTCTCTCTGGCTGCTTTTAATCCTCTGTCATTATCCCTGATCTTTGCCATTTTAATTATTATATGTCTTGATGTTGTCTTCCTTGGGTCCCTTGTGTTGGGAGATCTGTGTATCTCCACAGCCTGAAAGACTATCTCCTTCCCCAGATTGGGAGTTTTTCAGCAATTACCTCTTAAAACTCTCTCTTTTCCTCTTCTTCTTTTGGTACCCCTATAATGCAAGTATTGTTCCGTTTGGATTGGTCGCACAGTTCTCTTATCATTTTTTCATTCCTAGAGATCCTTTTTTCTCTCTGTGCCTCAGCTTCTTTGTATTCCTGTTCTCTAATTTCTATTTCATTTACTGTCTCCTTCACTTCATCTTATCTGCTTTTAAATCCCTGCATTGTATGTTTCATTTTAGATAGCATATTTTTCAAAGTTTCTGTTTCTTGAATTCCTCCCTGAGGTCTTAAATATTTTTCTGTAACTCCGTGAGAATGTTTTTGATTTTTATTTTGAAATATTTCTCAGGAATATTGATGATTTCAGTTTCACTTAGCCCTCTTTCTGGTGTTGGAGGGATTTGGGTTTGTACCAGGTTCTTTTGCCGTTTCATATTTGTATTGATTCCTACGGAATAATAACTTTGTGTAGGTGGTGCCCTCTAGTGCCCAGAAGCTCTGGTGCTGCCCAGCACCTGGAGTGATGGCGGGGGTCACAGGTGAGCAGTGCTGGTGTCTGTCAGCAGGAAAGAGCTCTTTCCTGCTTCTTGGCTGTGGTTCCTACTTCCACTGTCTGGGTCAGTGGGCCGAGTGCACAGCGATGAGTCTGTGCCTTCCACCCCTGTAGCTGTCCTAGACAGAGCTGCCCTCTGGCTAGTGTGGTGCAGTGGCTGGGCAGCAGGTTTGGGAACTAGTGGCACCCAGGAGGAAGGAGCAGCAGGCTGTACATTGTGGTGGAGATCCTCTGCATGTGTTGCCAGTCAGGGGTAAGGAGCGTCTGAAGCTCCTGAGAGTTCCAAACCTGCTGGGCTCAGTGTGCCGATATGATTTTGTCTGTCTGTCCTTTCTCCTGAGCAGCAAGCTCCATGCAATCCTTGCCCCTTTGGCAACCCTCTCCCCATTGGGACGTCTTTCAAAGTGCCTGCCTTTTGTTCTGGAGTGACCATTGTGGGTACCTGTTTTCCGCAACTGGCTGGAATCTCAGTCTCTCTGAGTTTTCTGCCTGTCTTTGCTTTCCAACCCCACTAATCTCCAGAGCACCATGTAATGTGGATTTGTGCTCTCAGAGCAGTTCTCCAGGGCTGTGTGTTCAGCCCTCCTAGTCTTCTACCCTTTCCCTGGTACATTTCTCTTCCTCCCGCTGGTGAGCTGGGGTTGGGGAAGGGCTTGGGTCCCTTCAGACATGGCTTTGCTTCTTTACCCTTTTCTGTGAAGTCGCCTGTTTATCCCAGATGTAGGCAGTCTGTTGCAGTCTTCTCTCCGGTCGCTCTTTCAGGATTCTTTGTATTTGCTATATTTTCATATTGTATGTGGTTTTAGGTGGAGGTTTCTGTCTCACTTCTCATGCCACCATCTTTAAGCCAAACTGATGTTTAGTGTTTTTTCGTCTGCTTATTTACTATCCATTCATCTTCTCTGGTGAAGTGCCTGTTTAAATCTTTCCATTTTTTATTGGGTTGATTGTTTTATTATTACAGAGTTTTGTAAGATCTTTAGGTATTCTGGGTATAAGTTCTTCATCAGATACATGATTTGCAAATATTTTCTCCACTCTGTGGGTTGTCTTTTTGTTCTCTTAACAGTGTATTTGAAGAACAAAATTTTAAATTTTGATGAGGTTTGTTTTATCAGTTTTTAAAAAATGGATTTTTTTTTGTATTATATCTAAGAAATTGTTGCCAAGCCAAAGTCACATAGATTTTTTTCCTTTCATATTTCCTTCTAGAAGTTTTATAGTTTTAGGCTTTATATTTGGGTCTATGATCCATTCCAAGTTAATTTTTGTAGATAGTGTAAGCTAAGGGTTCAGGTTCATTTTGTTCCTCATATGATTATCTAGTTTTTCCAGCATCATCTGTTGAAAAGACTATCCTTCTTCCAGTGAATTACCTTTTAACCTTTATCAAAATTTCAATGATCTATATACATGTGAGTGTGTATCTGGATTCTCTGTCCCATTAATCTGTTAATCTAAATTTATACCAGCACTGCGCTGCCTGAATTACTGTAGCTTTATATGAAATCTTGAAGTCAAATGAGGTTAGCCCTCCAACTTTATACCTTTTCAAATTTGTTTTGGCTATTTTCTAGGTCCTTTGTATTTCATATATATTTAGAATTAACTTACTATTTTCCACAAATAACTTTGAGATTTTAATTGGTATTGCCGTGAATATATAGATCATTTAGGGAGACTTGACATCTTAACCTTATTGAGTCTTCTGATTCATGAATATGACATACCTGTTCATTTATTTAGGTCTTCTTTAATTTATCTCTGTAGTGTTACAGTTTTTAATATACAAGTTTTGCATATCTTTTGCTAGGTTTTCCCCAAACTATTTCATATTTTTGGGTGTTATTATAAATTGTGTTTAAATTTTTAATTTCTCACTAGCTGATACATAGAAATAAAGTAGGTTTTTATATATTTATCTGTGTCCTTCAACCATACTAAATTTACTTCTAGTAACTTTGTATATCCTTTTAGATTTTCTACAAAGATAATTGTATTGCCTGTGAATAATGATAGTTTTAATTTCTCTTTTCCAGTCTGGATGCCTTTTACTTCTTTTTCTTGCACTGGCTGAAACCTTTATCAAATAGAAGTGGTGAGACTAGACATCCTTGTTTTATTCCTTGTTTTAAGGGGAAGCATTCAGCATTAAGTATGATGCTAGCTGTATGTTTTTCATGGGAATCATCTGTCAGCTGAAGATAAGTTTGTTTGTGTTACTGGTTTGCTGAGAGAGTTTTCATCAGAGGTAGATTGTATTTTGTCAAGTGTTTTTTTTTTTGCATCTATTGAGGTAATTTTGACTGTTAGTTTTAGTTTCTTAATATGGTGAATTAACTTTGATTTTTGAATGTGTAAACCAACATTGCATTCTTGAAGTAAACTATTTTGGCCATGATGTATTTTTCTTTTTGTATATTACTGAATTTGATTTAGTAAAATTTTGTTTAGAATTTTTCCATCTCTATTATAAGGGATATTGGTCTGTAGTTTTTTCATAATATTTTGGTCTGAACTGGTATCAGGACAGTGCTGACTTCAACAATAAGTTGGGAAGTATTCTCTTTTCTTTAGTTTCCTGGAAGAGCTTTTGTAAATTATATTTCTTCTTCAGATGTTTGGCAGAATTCATCAGTGAAGCCATCTGGGTCTGGAGGGTTTTTGGTGGGAAGTTTTTAAACTATTGGTTCAATTTTAAAAATAGAAATGGGGCTATTTGGTTTATCTATTTCTTCTTGAGTGAGCCTTGGTAGCTTGTGTCTTTCAAGGAATCTGTGCATTTCACCTGTCAAATTTGTTGATGTTAAGTTATTTGTAATATTTTCTTTTAATATCTGTAGAATCTAGAAATGTCACCTTTCTCATTCCTGGTACTGGTAATTTGTGTCTTTTCCTTTTTATCCTGATTAGTCTGACTAGAGGTTTATTAGTTTTGCTATTCTTCTGAAAGAGTCAGGTTTTGGATTTATTAATTTTCTTGCTGTTTCACTAATTTCCTTTCTTATACTTACTTTGGATTTAATTTGCTCATCTTTTTCTATTTTCTTAAGGTGAAAGCCAAGCTCATTAGTTTGAGAACTTTATTCTTTTCTAAGATACACATTTAGTGCTATAAATCTCATTTCAAGTAATATTTTAGTGACATACCACAAATTTTGATACTTTGTGCTTACATTTTTATTCAGTTCAAAATACTGTATTTCCCTTTGATTCTTCTTTGACCCATGGGTTATTTAGAAGTGTAGTTTTAAGATATTATTATTGTAGTTAGAGAATATGCTTCGTGTGATTCAAACTATTTTTTGAGACTTATTTTATGGCTCTCAATATGGTATATTTTTAAAATATTTGGCTTTTGTTTGTTTGTTTGTTCTCTTCCAGAGAAAGCAATTGAGCTACGTCTGACAAAAATTGACCATACTGCAGTTCACCCTCATTTACTTGACATGAAAATTGGACAAGGGAAGTATGAGCCAGGCTTCTTCCCTAAGTTACAGTCTGATGTGCTTTCCACCGGGCCAGCCAGTAACAAGTGAGTCAATCCTAGGGATTCCCTAAATTCAGTACTCTATACACAGTGGTGAGAGTCCTCCCAGTATCAGGGTCTGAACTGGTAGAAGACCCCTAAATTTTGTAAAGCAAATATGGAGAAGATCCAGACTATCCATGTTCACTCTTTTGAACAAGAAAACAAAGTATCATCAGGTCTTGTCTCCACTATATAAATTGGAGTAGCTCCACATGCCCAAGACTTGCAGAAAGCCAGGCTCCAGATGGTTGATGTCATCTCAAGACTAAATCTCATACAACACCTAGCTAACATTGTGTCTTCAGTAAGTGGTGGTTGAAGTAATTGGAGCCTGAACTGAAAATAGATAACTTAGTAGGATTGTTCTTCTTTAGGAGATGAATGTATTAAATGTAATGTATTGTTCTACATTTGGAGATGAATATATTAAAGCCCAGACATTGTTGAATGAGTATAGCTTGGATCTGCATGTGAAGTTTTTGTAGATGTTTCAAGAGAGATGGCTATGTTCCCTCGGAGTTATCTGTTTTCTGCCCAGTCACTGATCTTAAGTTATTCTTCCTCAAGGTTTCTGAGCTATCTCTGGTGACTTCTTGGTGGTTTCCCATGCCCAGCAGTGGTCCCTAGATGTTCAGTTGCTCTCCTCTGTCAGTTGACCTTACTTTCTTAGTGGGATGTTCTTAATTGCCTGCCTTGATATTGTCAGGTGGACGAAAAGGAATGCCCCAGCCCAGTGGAGGCGGAAAGATAGGCAGAAGCAGCACACAGAACATCTGCGTTTGGACAATGATCAGAGAGAGGTAAGACACCTTAAGAATGATAGGCAATGGCCTTATCATCATGCTACACTCTCCTCTTTCCCACTTCCTTGGACTCTGGTCTGATTCAAATGTCCCACCAATGATTTATCCTGCTAAAGAGGGGTTAATAATGGATTAGTTCCTGGTACTTGGTGCTGGGCCTAGGTTATGACAAATCCAGGCTATACAATGTTTTGCAAGTGCAATTAGCACTCAGTGTGTAGGTTCTTTCCCTGAGCCTGGCCCTATTTGCAGCCCCACTCAGGAATGATGTCCTAAAGAGATGAGAGAAACAAGAGAATAAAGAGGAAAAAGATACACACAGTGAAGGAAAAATAAAGAATAAGAAATACCCAGAAGGAGGTAAAGACAGAAAAAAGCAAAAACAGATCGAAAGACACAAAAACTGTACAAAGACATGGTTACAGACACAGGCATATGAAGAGAACGTGCCACTGTGAGAGGACATAAAATTCAGGAAGAGACCAAGGTTCCGAAAAAGAGGCCTAGAAACACACACCCAGGAGATAGAAAAGGCCATGGTGAGACAGAGGGGAGGTGAGGGAGGAAATACTAAAGAGAGAAAGCAATGTGGGGAGGTGGGAGAGGGCACTGTAGACAAGGGAGAAGAGAATCAATCTTTCACTGTTCTTTCAGTACCCACTCATGCGTGGCAGTCATTCCCTGGAGAGTGTGACAGGACCTCAGAAGGCAGGAGTCTGAAACTTGGGAGAAATTCTTTTAAAATTGTGGGGCTTTTTTTGTGTGTGTGTTGTGGAAGTAAAGAAGTTAATTATTTTAGAGTGAGAAAGAAGAGAAACTAAACTTGGGTTAATGCTGTGAATCTCTGAACCTGGGAAGTGGATGAATTTTTCCCTACTTTTGTGTATCTTAATTTAAGGCAGATAATCTTGACTTCTTTTTTCCTTAGAGGAACATAGGAGAAGAATGTTACCATCAGGTGACTGGGGATAGCAGATACCTGAATTGACCGCTTGAGTCTTTATTGCTTATTAGCAGGGTTTCTCAGCTCTGCTATAACTTGTTCCCAGTAAAGTTTCTAGTTGTAAACATCATGTTGGAGACCCTGCCTTACTTAGTTGCAGAGAAGCTGTGAAGATTGAGCTTTTTCCTCAGAAACCTATTTCAGGAACTTCTCTTTTTGAGTAAAGACCCTGCAATTTGCATTTTATACATAAAAACCCCATAAAGCATATTGTTTTCATGTTTCTGGCCCCTTGGTAAATGGGGTAATTAACATATTTTGCCTTTGCTATTTTTTAAAGGAGTGAATTAAAATCGCAAGGAATGGTTATGAATTTTTAACTGCTGATTTATAGGGTACACTTGTGTTTAAAGTTTTTATGAGGGTTGTGTAAGGGGTATTGGGAACTGGTATTATTTTAAAAGTCTCCCCCCCAGGTCTTCTATATCACCTGCATATTACTTCTTTCAGCAGTGTTTATTGAGCATGTTCTCTTGGTCAGAGTCACTGTAGTAAGTACTTTGAAAAGTAAAGATGACCACGAGGTAGTGTTGTCTTTATGCAATACCAGTTTATTAAGGGAGCAAAGGCAGGTACACAAATAACTTTAGTAGAAGAGTCGTATAAGAGGCAAGCTACTGTTTGATCATTGATCAGAGAAAGCTGAGGTCAGTTCTACCTGGGGTGATCATCAAATAAGCCTGATGGAGCTAGCATTTGTCTAAGCTTTGGTGGATAGGTTTATTAGAGACAAAAGAGCATTTCAGCTAGAGGATATGCCAGATAAAGAGCTTGGTGGTTGTTATATAGTGGAAGCTGTGGGCAGAATATTTTGGAGGAAGAAGGTACTGGAGGGAGCTAGCAAGGTAGGAGGCATGCAGTAGTCCAAGTGACAGTAATTGAAGCCCAACCTTGGAGGCTGGTAGTAGGGACAGATTCAGGGTCCAGAAGATAGAATGGACAGAATTGTACTACTGGAATAAATATGGGGGAAGGAGGAATTTTGGAGTAAAAATGTTGGCTGTGAACCTGGAATACCGAGAGGATGTTGATGTGTAGTTTGCTGCATTGATAAATAAGGGTTCAATGTTAAAACAGATAACATATGATAAATCACCAGCACATTGTAGAAAAGCGGATAACGCAGTTGTTGTTTTAAGTGTGTAGCCTTTATTTTCAGGCTCTAATTTAACATATACTTTATGATACTTTATGATAGCAAGGATAGATGTCTTTGGTAAGAGCAGAGGAGTTAAATTCCTCCTAGGTTGGTGGGGAAAATGACTTCCTCAGTGGTACTCTAGATTTAGGTGGGTTTGCACACTGCAGTCATGTGTTTTTTGCCTCTTATATCATTAAAATTGAAGGGTATTACACTACTCATGGAGTGCTTTACATCAGAGAAAAGAGAATTCATCATTTTATTTCAGTTTTTCCCTTTGATACAAGATTTGCATTTTAAACTTTCTACCCCCAAACTTTACTGAGTCTAGGAAAGAAGCAGTAAGAAAGTGCAGGGTATTAGTGCCCTCTTCAGGGACCTGTCAGTACTGGTCACTTATGGTTTGTGTTCATGGATACAGTTTTTAAAAAATTTTTTCTGTTTGATGTAGAAATACATCCAGGAAGCCAGGAATATGGGCAGTACTATCCGCCAGCCCAAACTGTCCAACCTCTCCCCGTCAGTGATTGCCCAGACCAACTGGAAGTTTGTGGAGGGCCTGCTGAAGGAATGCCGCAACAAGGTGAGCTGTGGATGCCTCTGTATGTGTACTGTTTTCCTTGGCAGCCAGGGTGAGACCAAGGCTTGGCTCTGACCATTCTTTCTTGATTTTAAAAATATTGTTAATATAACAGGATGGTACTAATTTTAAGATACTTTTAACTTGGAATTAGGTGTATTTGTTTTAAATAAAATATACCATTAATTGAGAGCAAGCACACTTTGTTATAAATTTAGTATGTAGGTGTCATTTTAAATTTTAGATATTTTGCATTACTTACTTGAAATCATTGTAGTTGAATTGTCTTCAACAGATAAGTCTTACACATATGGAAATGTTTTTTGCCTCTAATTTGATAGCAGTGATCTCATATGTCTAGGAACAAGAATTTATTGAATGCCTACTATGTACCAAGCCAAAGTATATTTTTCAGTTTAAGCTTGCTGGGATGTTTTTGTCAATTCTACAAAAACATTTTTTGGTAAGTTTCATTGAGATATAATTGATATACAAAAAATTGCATGCACTTAATATGTACATCTTGATGAATTTGGACATATCTATATACCCATGATACTCTTACCACAGTGAAGCTATTAAACATATCCATCACTTCAAAAATTTCCTTGTGTTCTTTTGTGATTTTTGTTTGTTTTTGTGGTAAGAACACTTGCCATGAGATCTGTTCTCCTAATATTTTAAAGTGTATAATATTATATTATTAATTGTAAGTACTATGTTGTACAGCAGATCTCTAGAACTTATTCATCTTGCATACTGAAACTTCATACCTACTGACCAACAATTCCCTATCTCTCCCTCCCCCAGCCCCCTGACAGCCACCATTCTTTGCTCTGCTTCTGTGAATTTGACTATTTTAAAGACCTCATATAAGTGTTAGCATGTAGAATTTGTCCTTCTGTGACTGTCATTTCACTTAACATAATATCCTCCAGGTTCATTAGTGTTGCTGCAAATGGCAGGATTTCCTCCTTTTTTATTTTAAGGCTGAATACTATTCCATGGTATGTATAAACCACATTTGTTTATCTGTTCATCTGTTGATGGATACTTGGGTTGTTCCCATATCTTGACTATTGTGAATAATGCTGCAGTGAATGTGGGGTGCAGCTATCTCTTTGAGATTGTGATTTCAGTTCTTTGGATATATACTCAGAAATAGGATTGCTGTATCAAAAGATAGTCATTCTTAATTTTTTAATGTTTTAGTTATGAATGTAATTTCTTTTGTACTAAAGGTAAGGTCTTTCAATCAAGTCAGGATACCATACTTTCCAGGGCAGTTCAACTAACTCAGTTTCTACTGTATCCTGTTTATTTGTCAATGGAAAAATATTTTCCTGCATTTTCAGTTTGTAAGTGGTGGTTATTTAAAAAATGAAGTCAAATATACTTTCTCTTATGGAAGAAATTACTACTGCTATAAGTTATTTGATATATCAGTACTGGTATTTTGAATTCAGGTGTTTAAAACAAAAGAGCTTCTGTCAGTTCACTCTTGAGTTAATGATATCCATGACTTTGCATACAGTTTTGTCTTTTCTGCCATCAGGAATATTGGTGATGATGCCTTTCTTGAAAGAGGGCTTGCTTCTCTGTTGTCTCTGAGATTTGTTTTCAAGCCACCGACTTCCATTCTCAAGTTTTGAAATGCATGTCCAAGCAATAATAACTTCATTATGTCTACTGCCTGGTCAACAGTGATTGTGAAATACATCCTAATTTCAGAGATGTTAGTATGGGGAAAAATGTGACATCTTAGAAATGAAGAAGTACAGTATAATCAGTCCAATACCACCAAGTATTGACTAGAATGTGGAGCAATAGGAGCTTTCATACTGTTGGAAGTGAAAATTGGTATGACTGCTTTGGAAAACAGCATAGCATTATCTACTATTCTTCTCCTAGGTGTAGTCCCTGGAAAAATCTTTGTAGCAAGACCCACGAGATAGGTACAGGAAGTTTACAGCAACATTTTTTGTAATAGCCCCAAACTGGCAATAACCCACATGCCAATCAGGGGGAGAATTAATAAATAAATTGTAGTATATTCATACGGTGGAATGCTATACAGGGATGGAAATGGACAACAGCTATACCCATCAGTGTGGATGAATTTCACAAAGTTGAGGGTAAAAGCATATCACAAAAGAAAACATACAGGCAAAACTAAACTTCATTGCTTAGGAATGCAAATTTATAGGTGATAATCATTTCCTTGCTTTTCATTGGTTTTATTGTGTAAGGATAGCGATCATTTTGAGAGTGGAAAGATGATTGAAGAGGGTACAAGGGTTGCTTCAAAGGTATAAATGAACTGATTTATTTCTTAACCTGGGTGATCGTTATACACATACACACATACATATATACATACATATGTGAATGTATGAGATATATATAACAATAAAAACATTAAAAATAGTTACACTGAAAAGAAATATGCCAAAGTGTTAAGAGTTTTGTTTCTGAAAGGTAAGATTAGGGGTGTTTTCCCTGGTCTTTAGATTTAGGTATGTCATGAATTTATAACATGATTAAATTTTACTTAAGAAGTTGGGTTCAATATTCAAGCAGGTTTAGGTTCAAAGGGCAGATCTGCCATTTCTTTGCTGTGTGATTTTGGCAAGTTACTGAAGTTCTCTGACCTGAATTTCCTTACCACTAAGTTAGGAATAATAATAATACCTAAAGAGTTAATAGGAGGCTTAAATGAGATAGTGCAATGCTTAATATAGCACCTGACACATAATAATAAAAGCTGTGATTATCATTATACAGTGTGTGGTTTTTTTGTTTTTGTTTTTATAATAAGCATTTGAAAATTTTTACCTAAAAATAGATTATTCCTCCTCAGTTTTTCATACCCTTGACAGGGACTTCAGATATATTTCTAGGATTAAAGGCTTGAAGGTTTGTTTAATAAGGTCAGTCAAACAGTGAGAATCAGAGAATGTCAGAAGTGGGCATGACCAAAAGATTTTATTCAACTCTTTTCATTTCTTAAATGATAAAATTGAGTACAGTTAATGAAATCACTTGCCCAGAGTCATATAGTGATTGCTTTATTCTTATCTTATTAACTGAACTTTTAAAACACTCCCACCATAACCTTAGACATATGTGGTAGAGAATAAATACATTCTGTGTCTCTGTGTATTACTCATTTTGTCCCTCCCAGCCCCACAATGTGCTGTGCAAGTGGCCACACCCTCTTCAGTTGCATGTGATCTTGTTCACTGTGGTTATCTAATTCTACTGACTGATTTCTTGTAGACCAAGAGGATGCTGGTGGAGAAGATGGGCCGAGAGGCTGTGGAGTTAGGACATGGGGAGGTAAACATCACAGGGGTGGAGGAGAACACCTTAATTGCCAGCCTTTGTGACCTCCTGGAAAGGATCTGGAGTCATGGGCTGCAAGTAAAACAGGTAATGAATATCTGGCCTCTCCCTGCTGAGCAAACTGTCTTTCTGTTTTCACTTACTAGCTTTCCCATGCTCTTCCAGCTGGCTGGGTTTGAAGAATGGTACGCAGTACATGTGAAGTGAGACTTGAAATAGATAGACAAATAAGTAAATAAATGTGATTCAAACAATTTTGTTTAAAAAATAAGCTTCATAAATCTATTTTTGTCAGATATTTTGAAAGTGGCATCTTCATTTCTGCAAATAGAGTTGAAAGGCCAAACTGATTGATCCTGTTTGGCAGCTGGAGTTGGAACACGAAAGAGAGAACTTGGAGCTCAGAAGTACAAAACATACTCTAAGGGTCCTTCACTAATTGTACATTCCCACTGGAAAAAGATCTGTCATTAACATTTCTTTTATGTGCAGATAGTTTAACTATCTGAAGATTTGACAGAAGACCTCAGGAAGTTGAGTCTCATGTTTGATTTTTACTGCATAATACCCAGAGAATTTCCTTATTTAAAAATATTCTTCTTTGAGTAGCTAGTCAAGGTGGATTATTTTTACTTTTATGAATTTTTAAGTTTGAAAGAACTTGAAAAGTTTTCAAAGGCAGTTTTATTATGAACATATTAGAAAATACATGTAAGCATCCAGCTAATATTGAGGGAATATGGTGTGCCAGGCATTATTGTAGGCACTTGGTGCCTACTTACCTTAGTGAATAAAACAAATCAAGATCTCTGCTCTTCTGGAGTTTCCATTTTCATGGGTATAGAGACACTCTACCACATCTGCCCTTCAAAACATTTTTCTGTGCACATATATAGGTATATATGTTTTTTTTTCCGCTTGGAAATTTTTTTTTTATAATTTATTTTGGTATCATTAAGCTATACAGGTATATATTTAAAAGCTGAACAGATCCACAATGAGATACCTTTTCATACCCGTAAGGATAGCTAAAATAAAAAAGACAGACAGTAACAAGTGTTAGTAAAGATATGGAGGAAGTAGAACCTTCACACATTGCTGGTGGGAATATAAAATGGTGCAGCCACT
The DNA here is from genome assembly GCA_032199065.1 of Smutsia gigantea. Classification (NCBI taxonomy): domain Eukaryota; kingdom Metazoa; phylum Chordata; class Mammalia; order Pholidota; family Manidae; genus Smutsia; species Smutsia gigantea. The sequence continues at coordinate 365,596 of JAVSCE010014373.1, read as the reverse complement.
TGGGAAAACAGCCTGGCAGTTTCTTAAAATGTTAAACATACTAGCTGTGTACTCAACAGAAATGGAAACATATGTCTACAAAACAAGTATACAAATGTTCATAGCAGCATTATTCCCAATAGGCCAAAAATGAACAACCCAAATGTCTATCTGCTGATAAATAGATAAACTAAGTGGAGTATATCCACACAATGGAATATTTAGCAATAAAAGGAATCAAGTATGGATACATAGTACAACATGGATGGACTTTGAAAACATGCTAAGTGAAAGAAGCCAGTTACAAAAGACCACGTATTATCTGATCCCACTTATTTAGAATGTCCGGAATAGACAAATCCATAATCAGAAAGTAGATTGGGCATGTCAGGCAGGAGGAAGGGACAGCTAAAGGGCGTGGGTGATGAAAGTGTTCCACAATTACACAACTCTGGATACAGATAATAAAAACCAGATATTTTTTTGTACAGAAAATTAAACACTTTATAAGCTTGAATTTTAAGGTAGCGTGAATCTCAATAAAACTTCCAAAAAATTCCAAATGGAACATGTTTCATGACTTGCAATTTTTCACCTCAGTATTTTTTTCCATGTCCTTAACTCATTTTTTGGTGATAGAATAGTGTTTAAGAGGTCAAACTATAAATCAGATAGATCTGGGTTTGATTCCCACTTAATAATTTTATGAAACCAAGCAATGTACATAGCTTTCTTAAGCTTCTGTTTCCTCATATGTATGATGGAATTTAAAAAGTACCCACCTCCTTGGGATTCTTGTGAGGATTTGATAAGACAGTTCATGTAAAGCACTAAGCTCAGAGCCTGGGATCTGGGAGGTTCTTTGTATATGTTTGTGGTTATTATTATTCCAAAATCTCAGTTTTAAGTACTGTATCCATTGTATAGATGTGCCATACTTGAATCAATCCCTTATTATTGATCATTTAGGTTATTCCCAATTTTTTCATGATTACAAACAACTTTGATTATAGATTTTAAAAAATTAAAGATTGTGTATCACACTCCTAAAGATTGGAGAGTCCTGTAGTATAGTAGCAACACTTTTGGGGTTCAGGGTCACAAAGACTTGTATGTGAATCCTAGCTCCACTGGATGATTTCAAGTGACTCGTGATTTTTGAGTCTTATTTTCCTTATCCATCATACAGAGTTAATAAAACCTACCTTTTAGTGTTGCTGTGGTAATTAGATGTAATAAAAATAAACACCTGACACATGGTGGGTATATAACTTAGAACAGCTATTATTACACTAAGTTCTACATAAAGGATTCCTTTTTTTTCCCCCTTTCCTCTCTAACAAATGAGTAGAGTATACATAATCACTTAAACATTTTCCTTAAAGTTCATCAAACTTGGCCCTGTAGTTGAGCTCTTTTAGCTTTTTGGTAAAACATATGCCCCCCCCAACTTTTTTTTTTAATTATTTATTTTGGATCATTAATCTACAATTACATGTACAATATCCCCCAAACTTTTAAATGTTTTCTATAAAAATCTCTAGGGGGCTAGTGAAGGTTCTCCTATATTTAAAAAAATACCATATCATTCACATTTTTAAGGGTTTGCAGCCATATTCTGCAGTTACAGCATGGGGAATTTTTTTGGGACCTGTTTGATCCCCCTCTTAGTTTGGATAGATGGAGGCTACTTGTTTGGTGAGAAATCAGTACAAAATGATGGTGATTTCTGTTGAGATTCCATTTTGTTCTGAGTCTTGCTTTTGGAGTGGTAAAAGTGAAGTACTGACAGTGTCACCAGAGGAAGTGAGAGTCTGTGCTTGTTGGCAGGGCAGTTGTGTCCTCAGGAACACATACATATGTTTGGCTGGGGATTGATCCTTATGTCCAGGTTGGGTTCCTACAACATGGTCTCTTTAGGCCTCCATTTTGCTAGCCTGTGTGTAGAGCATCTTTCTCCTGCTGAGACATTCTTTGATTATGTTCTGGTTCAAAGGTCAACCAGGTAACCTGGTCTCATCCATCATGCAGATTGTGCATGATCATGCAGTCACCCAGACTGTGACCAAATTCACTCTCAGAGAGTGCTCTTATGGCCCGCTTCTGCCACTGATCAACTACCCATTTTATCTAGTTAGAAAGTAGAGAGAACCCAAAGAACAGTTTTTGCTTCGAGCCTCCAAAAATTTGTTTTTAGCTATGACTACCTGCATACAGGGCTGCCTGCAGCAAAGTCTCATAAAAACCTGTCATCCTTGCCACTCTCTTTGGCTTTTGGTGACATTTTCCAAGGAGATGGGCATCCTTCTCTAGTATATTTTTGTGACAATAAGAGGTAAGGTTTGGTTTTTCATACCAATTTTGTAAGTCCTGACATTTGGGGACTAGTAAGTGAAAGGGGTTGTTTCTCATCTCTCATACCTATGACATTCTTGGAGAATCTGGTGCTATCTGTGTATTATGTGGCCACATGCTCAAATGGGTAGTCAGGATATACTGGACATTGCAGTCTTAATCACCAACTTCGCAAGAGAGGAAAAAGAATAATCCATGTGTCCTGAACAGGAAGGAGCCCAGTGCCTTATCACCAAGCTTCAGCCTGGCTGCTGCACTCTTACTCTCCCTCTTGCCTTTACCTTTGTCCTCCTCCCTCACAGGGTGATGACTCTCGAGCCAGAGCGGCCTTCTGCCACAGCCAGGTGTTGCTTTGGCCTTTGCTTTTCAGTGTCATTGCATGTGGGGGCTCTCTTGTGACCAACTGTGTTAATGTGTGTCACATCCGCACAGTTCTATTAAGGGAGGCTGCCTTCCTATCCTGCCTAGATGCTGGGGATATCGAGAGCCTAGTGGTTTGGTAAATGGATGGATGGATGGATGAATGAATTTCTAGAAGTTGAATGACTAAATCAAAGAACATGAATATTTTAAGCTCTTATGTTGTCTTCTGCATATATTATATTAATATAGAAGTTAGTAACAGTGTATAGGAATTGTAAATCTTAGTTATATTGTTGAACATCTGCTTTTTTCAAATATTTGGTATTTCAATGAATAAAAAAGTATTTTCTGGTTTTAACTTGTTTTTTTAAAAAAACTGCATTGAGTCTGTTGGATTTTCTTTTATGCTGGCTAAATCTTGTAGGAAATCCAAACATACAGCAAATTTATGTCAGTAGTTTGCTGACCTATAGATGAGGGTTTTCTCCCATTCAAATGCTTGATTTTTATTTTTTTTCTCAGATCAGGTTGGTGGGTTGAAACAAATAGGTCCTTGATATTCTCAAGGGAAAAATCTTGAGCCCTTAAGTCCTCACATTTATCCCAGAGCATACAGTTTTCTTCAGAAAATATAACTTCAAAGGTTAAATGATTTCTTCCAGAAGTAGTCTGTACAGCATCATTAATAACAGTGGTTCTGATATTTGTTAGACTTAAGCCAACATTCAAATGTTCTGACATTTGAATCCCAATACTCTACTTACTAACTGTGTTATCTTTTACAAGTTACTCAATCTTTCTGATCCTCAATTTCTTTCCTAAGAAATTGAGGATAGAGGTACCTACCTTACAGGAGTGTTGGAGCATTAAAACAAATATTGTATTTTAAACATTTAGCATAGTGCTTCATTCATAGCAAGCCTCAGGACATGGTAGCTTCTATCATTACTATTATTGTTACTTTTATAAAATACAGAACTAGGGTCATTTATAGAATTATATAGTAAGTCCTATTACTAAAATAAACATTATACTACATTTATATCAACTGTAAGAAACATTGACCATGAATCTGAAATAAAGTGTTTTCAGATAACCAGGGTCACTGTGTACTAAAGGGCAACTAGAAAGACAGAGCCATTGCTGAGGGGCCAGCTGGGCTCAATCCCTACCTAGGCAAATTGCACCACTATCAGGCTTGCAAATGTATTCAGTTTTGTGCCTTGGTAAAATGACAAATTACTACATGTCTCAGATAGTTCCAACTGTAATTCTTACATTTCCAAATGCTAAGATTCTGTTATATTGACTATAGTTCATCTCAGCTTTGCAGTTAAGTACCAGCCCACCTTTCTGCAGGTTTCTTCAACAGTAAATCCTCACCATACCAATGACTTATTCTCCCCAGCCTAGGTCAGGAATGCCTTTCAATACTTTAGGAAACTCAGGAGCGATCATAGAATCTTGTAGATGGAAATCAGCTCCTGTGTGCAGCAGCCATCATGCTCTACCCAAGCTGATCTTCAATCAACAGACCATTTAGAAGTTGATAGGTTATTTTCTTTTTTTCTTTCTTATCTACTGGTCCATTTGCAGATTCTTTTTGGCCATGTCCTTCCCATTCCTAGTGGGGGACCTTTTTTCTGTTCCCTTCCATTATTTTTATTTCTCTTGGATTTTAATAGGGGGTATATTTGTATACATTGCATCTGGGTATGCACTGAGGTAATAGGACAGATATTTTTTTAACAAAAGCCTGTGCCTACATATTCAAATTATCTCTGACTCTGTTCACTGGCTACCTTGCCCTCTGAAATCTAAACTGATAGGTATTTATCCCTTGCATTGATTCCAGGGGAAATCAGCCTTGTGGTCCCACCTGTTACATTATCAGGAAAACCGGCAGAGAAAACTCACGTCAGGCAGCCTCAGTACCTCAGGTAAGATGGTCTCTGCACCATTAGACAGAATTCCCCCCATTCACTTGCCCATCCCCAATTGGTGTGGTCATCTGCAACAGGCTCTTCCAAGGCAGTGGAGCCTTTGCTCTGTAATGTTTCCCTTTTTAAATATTAAGCCACTGGGCTCTGAACCACGGAGCATGCCAAAGCCATGGATGTGTTTTCATTGTGTGTTGCTATACCCTTTTGATCAGTGAGCTAGACAATTTAGATCAGCAAGAGGCCAAACTTAAAATGAATTTAGGTTTTAAATGAATTTGGATATACTGATGTCCTGTGTTTGGCGCAAACTGTTTCCAGAGTCTTTTGTTTTAGTACTCTGGGCATTAAGATGATCTCTCATTTAAGAGAGACTATCTACCTTGAAACTCCTCAAAGTCAAGGCCTGGTCTGAATGATTCCTTACATTTCCTTTTTGTTTCTAATTTAATAAAAATAATCAGAGTTGGCAGGGATCACCTAGTCCAGCACCCTTAATTTATAAGAGGTAGAAACTGGGATCCAGAGAGGAATTGAATTTACTCAAGATCACAAGCTAATTGGTGGACAAGGCCAGATGAGGAGACAGGCCTCCTATCTCCTGGTCTGGTGTTCCTTATACCATCTTAAACAGTGTACCTTACAGGTCAGTCCACCTCCTTCCTTTACTTCTTGGCAGCATCTCCTCTTCACACCATCCTTCATTCTTCTTTCTCTGCCAGGGAGTTTGTGTACATTTCTTAGATGTTCTTACCCTAATGGTAAAGATCAGTTTAAAGGGGGTGAGAAGATAGGCCTGAACTAGTGTTGTCTTTCCTTTCAAACTAGTTGATCTCAGCTAGCACAGAATGTGGGGAGAATAATTGGCTGAAAACCAGGTACAAGAGTTTCCTAAGTAGCCTTTAAGGAGTTCTTTGGTCCATTTTCTGAATATATGAGCTAAAATCTCCCTCAGGAAAGCCTGGGGAAATTACTGCTAAGTGGTAAATTGGAGCCAAAAATTCTCAACAGCCAAGTGGTGAAGATCCTAAGTTTTAAATGTTGGGCCAGATGTGAGGATATAAAGGTATGAATTGTATCTAGAAGTCCTAATCATTCTGGAACATGTTCTTTACACATTCCCTCGGCTCTTTAGCCCGTTTTGTGGCATGAGCAGGACATGAAGCACTGCATCTATGGATTATGATAAGAACATGCTGGATTAGGAGCCAGAGGATCTTTGTTTCTTGTAGTCCTGACTTTGCCACTTAGTGATGGGCAAAGCAGCTAATCTCTCTGATACTCAGTTCTCTACTCTGATACCTTCCTTGGCTATCTTACAAGTTGTTAGAGGATTCTAATAAGATAATATGCATAAAAGTATAAAATCTGATACTTCGTAGGCACTTAATAAATACTTGTGAATGACTGATCAAAGCTTCCAACTGCTTCCTATAGAAATTTATGACTTGATGTAAGAAGGGTGGTAGTTGTTAGGTAGATAGATCTCATTGGACATGACCAACTTTTTTGTTCTAGGAATACTTCTTGATTCAGAACGGAGGAAATCTGATGCCAGCTCAGTCATGTCTCCCCTGAGAGTCTCCCTCATTCAGGATATGAGGTCAGTCTGGGCTCCTATGTAACAAGCCACTAAAATCCTGTTTTCAGTTGCTGCTTAGGTATCCACTTTAAATAGCAGAGTCTCAGTGACTTGGGCTTCTACAGCATGTCAGTTAAGCAGGAAGCCCTCTTCATTGGTCTTGTGCTCCATAGTGCAATTGGAGAGCTGTCCAAGCCCTTGGGTTTACTGACATTTCTGGAGAATTATGCCAGTCTCAAAGCCTAAGGGTTCTGGGGTTAGCCTGGCTTTTTGGGAACTATACTTTTCTTTTTTCCTCCCAAATTGTGGTAAGCCTATCTGGCAAAGCTACCTGGAAGCCCAGGATTTAGAAAACAAAGCGTTGGACTCTCCCAGGATGGGATAATGGCTGCCTCGCCGGGCCTCCTTTGGCTTTGCAAGGGTAGTATTTGTGGTGAGTTCATCACCCATTCCACCCTCCACTTGCTTTTTCCCGTTCCTCCTTCAGGCACATCCAGAACATTGGGGAAATCAAGACTGATGTGGGAAAGGCCAGAGCATGGGTGCGACTGTCCATGGAAAAAAAGTTACTTTCCAGACACCTGAAACAGCTTCTCTCAGACTATGAGCTCACCAAGTAAGGCTACTCCACTTGGGGTATAACCAGGCTCTCTTCTCCCTCTTCATCTGTAGAATAATAATTCTGCTATATTTGTTCTCCCTACCTTCTCAATCTGCATGCCCAAAGTAGATTCTTGAATTGGTAATTAAGTACTTCATTGAGTACCTCAGAGTTTTGAGGCTGTTCCTTTCCTTCCTTTACTCAGGTGACTTGTTACCTCTGGGGCATAGGACATTCTCTCAGTCTCTTTCCTATCCTGGGTAGGAAGAGATTGGAAAATTAAAGTGAAACCTCTCAGATATCCCTTTATCCCTTTTGTTCTCTCCTGAGCCCGTGGCCAGCCCAAAGTAACCAAGTTCTTGCTCCTCTCCTCTGGACCCTGCCTGAGTCTCCCTAGAGCTTGAAAGACCTTCCAGATGACCTCCTAGAACCTCTTCCTCCACACTTTCCACCCAGAAAGAGAGAGAGGAGAGATTGCAAGGCCCTCACACTGCCAGGGGCCATTAAGCCTACGGTTCCCTTCTCTCTATTTTATATCCTTTGCATTCTTTCTGTACACTAGCTAACAAGAGGAGGGGAGGTCTATCTCCCTTTTTCTGCTTCTTGGACTACCACCTCTCTCTTTTCCTTTACGTCATTATGTTTGGTGCTTCATTGGCAAGCCTGTTGGGCATTTTTGTTTAACATTTCCTTAAGCATCTTTTCATGGTGTCCTTTATTGTGTGACTTCCCCATGGATGACAAACAGGAGTGGGACTTGGGGAACTTTGTGCAAGTCAAGGGATTAAACCTACAGAATCTGTTTTTTTTCAAAGTGAAAATACAGTCTTTTAGACTTGATTGTGTGTGTGAACCAGGGCAAGAAACCAGGTTTAAAACCTTGAAAGGTTAGAGAGCTCACTTTGAGAGGGTACAAAATAGCAATTCTTAAAGTGCTTAAATTTAATTCCCTGTGAAGACAAAAAGGTTTTGGAATAAAATTTGAAGATTGGGAGGACAACTAAAAGAAAACAAGTGACCATACAAGCCCAGAGTTTGGACAGGAAATGTTTGCAACACCAGATTCTAGAGGACAATTGTGTGTGGTGGAAAAATCTGTTTGGGCATCAGGGCCTGATAGGGAAGGAGTGTTTCCTGCTGTCCAGTGTGGTCATTATCTGTCAGTAGAGGCTGCGAGTCAGCAGGACGATAGGGAGGCATCTGAGAGGGGGTCAAGCATAAGAACTTTGTGATGTCCAGGACAGTGGGTAGGTCTAGGGTGTATGAGCTTGAACGCCTACGCAATAGCCAACAGGGCACAGATCTTGGTTAGGAGGCTAATTTGCTTTCTTTAAACTGTAGCCCTGTTAGAGGAGATAAGCTCATAATTTACATAGTAAGCTCATAGTACATAGTAACTTCTCACCTGATACTCTGATACCTGTGCTACTCCAATCAGTGGAAAATAAGAGTTTTGTTGCCACCTTTTGGATGGGGTATAAGGATAGAGAAAGGGACCTTTTATCAAAACCTACCTACTCCTCCATTCTACCCTCTCTCATCTTTCTTCTCAGTTTGCTTAAAGCTCTAGCCACATCTTACCCCTCACCCTTCTCAGGATGTCTTCAGCCCTTTTAGGGGTTAGTCAGAAGTTTTCTTTGCCACAGTTTGTAGGACTTCCCAGAGACTTGAGCTATTTCTCCCCCAGGCACGCATAGCATTTGTCACAGTATTTTGCTCATCTAAGTTTATCACTGGTAGGCTATATTATCATTATCTAGTTGATCGTTCCTTATTAAAATTGGCTGTCATTGAGGGCACGCACCATGTACCTTTCCCAAATGTTGCCTAGCCACCTAGTAGGTATTCAGTTCACATAAAATGTGTGCATAGTTGAACAGACAGGAGGAGATGGACAGCCTTGGAGAATATATCTTGATAGAATGTTCTTGAGTCTCTGGGGTTTCCAGCTAGCTTCCAAGACTGTTTGCCACTTGGAGATGGGGTAGAGTGGAGGCAGGTTAAGGGGACCATATATTCTAGGGAAGAAGTTGGTTAGCTCCTGTATGGTGAGCTCACACTCCTTAGGCCCTCCACAGTGACTCATGTTGTGTAGTGTCCCCTTTACCTTGAGACTCAGTGTGCATGGCTGCCATGGCCCTGTGCCATTCTGCTCTCTTTCTGCCCCGTCTCCAGGATGTTAGTTTCCACAGTCCTCAGCTCTCTGCTTGCACACGTGCTCTTTTTGCTCTCTCACTTGCTCGTTCTTTCTCTCCCACTTGGTGATCTCACCCACTCTCATGACTTCTATCACCTCTGAGCAGGTGACTCCCACATCTGAAGCTCTAGCTCTCATGTTTTTCTTGAAACGTTTATTTCTATTCAGATAGCTTACCTCTAGCTCAGAAAGAACAAAAGCAGCCTTCACAGCCTTCATCCTAACTACCTTTCTCTCAAATTTTTTGTTAATGTCAGCACTGTTCTCTCTGGACATCCCCACTCCTCCCTACCTAGGTTCAAACTTTGGAGTCAGTTTTGACTCCTTGCTTTGTTTACTTCCCACATACACATTTCAGGTCCTTAGCCTCTGCCCCCACTGGTCTCCTTGTCTGCTGCCACTACCTTAGTTTCAGACTCATGCCCGTGTATCTTTCAGCTGCATGAAATTTAAATTTCCCAAAGCTTGTCACAACTTTTCCTTTACTTCTAGGGCAAAGTGCAGAAACCTATTACTTGTAGGGCCAATTCCAAACTCTTCAGCCTCTGTTTAGGGCCTTCCTTCGTTGGACTGTAGCCTAACTTCAGCCTCGTTGCTAACTGATCACTTCCCTCAGCCCTCAACTCCAGCTAAAGTGGTGTCCACACACTGTCCTTCTCCTTCTGCAGCACCTGTCTAAATTCATGCTGTTCTTTAGGCCCCTGCTATTCTAGGACCATTGAAACTTATGGCTTTTAAAATTCTCAGAGAGAAACTTTTATTTGGTAACTCATATGGGCAGTGTTATATCATGGCCTTTACCTGAGTTTTCATCTAGACTTGTATTTGAAGAAGGTGCTTCCCTTTGTAGCACCTACCCATAGTAGGTCTCAATTGTTGAATTATCTGTTGAAAGTACCATATAAACCTGTCAAGGTAGAACCTCACAGATCTGCTGAATCCATATCTCTGACCATGGTGATTACAGTCTTGTCAATAGGGCAGTTACCCTCTTTTATTCTCTATGTGTTTCTGTCTGTGTGCTGAGGGCCTGTGCATTTGGCTCTCTGTGTCCCCTCTCCTTGGGGAAGCTGTCATTGCTGTGCACTTGCAGAGGGCCTACAGTGTCAGGCAAAAGAGATGGCCTTTGATGAATAACCAGTTGGGGTGAGGGCTGTGGATGGGAGGAAGTTTGAAAGGGGAGGGACATGATCTGTGCAGCCCTTTTTTGCTGGTGACCTGGATCATTCTCTTCATTACCCTTTATTGCCTCTGCAACTTCACATTCAGAGCAGTGTTCTGCGTCGTGAGTCTCAGGTCTCCTGAGGGCCTGAGATTAGCCCTGGTAATTAATATTGATCATAGACCCACTTCCACACCACACACTGAAGTGATGCCCCAGCTAGAAGCTTGAGAGGGCCTGTGCCATCCCTGAGGGAATTGTATTCCAACCCTCACTTTAAGAAAGGAGAGCTCACGATCTCCGACACTTGCAGGAATAGTAGTGTCACCCCATGCACACAGGTATTTGCTGCTTGCTGTTCTTGCTGTAGTTTAAGCCACCTCACCTCGTGCTCTCGGATGGAGTATCTGGCTTTGTTCCTTTTTAGGTGGCCCTGAGGAACTTGAAGCTTGAGATCTTATTCTTTCCTTAGCTATCTGCTTCTAGAACTGAATAACTCTAGCCTCTTTCCCTCCTGTTGGCTGGGGGACTGATGTATTGCCTCCTCTCTGACAGAAAGTTGTACAAGCGCTATGCCTTCCTGCGCTGTGATGACGAGAAGGAGCAGTTCCTCTATCACCTCCTCTCCTTCAATGCCGTCGATTACTTTTGCTTCACCAATGTCTTCACAACGATCTGTGAGTAGCCCTGTGCTCCCCACCAGCCTTCTCAACGCCAGTCTTCACGAGCCTGCCTGATGCTAACTCGTGGCCCCCTTTATAAAGAAGGAATATTATCACTTGTCCTTTCGAGTTCCCTTCTGCTTTGTGGGGAGAGCGACCGGTCCTCCTTGGAGGTTGCTTTTTCTCTGAGTAAGCTTCTTATTCTTTCTGGTAACTGGGGAGCTCAGTCCTTCTGGCCACCATGTTGTCATTGTTGTCCCAGGCACTGAAGGCAATGGAGGTGGAGTGGAGGGGTAGGGGTGGTAAAACTCACTGCCCTCTACACATCTGTAAAGAAATCTCCCTTTTGTTTTGGTATGAGAGAGTCATGCAGCATCACTGAAGGTGTTTCCGAGCAGCCCACAGGGAAAAACAACTTCCTGAAGTAGCAGAAAAAACCCCAGACAGCAATGGGAAGTATGGGTCCAGGACCTGCTCTATCTTAACTTATTATGTTTCTGTGAGCAGAGTCCACCCCTGCTGTGGGCCTCAATCTACCTATCTGCAGAATGTGGGAAGAGGGTTTAAAATGGTCTCAGGAAGGCCCCAGGGCCTCATCTTTCTTTGGTGCCAGGATGCTCTGTTGAGTACGGGTAGTCTCTGAATTTGCTCAATGGCTAGTTGTTTGGCCAGTAACTCTGCAGCCTTAGCAGTGTGGATTCTTCTTTCTATATGACATGCATCCTCCCTCTCAAGAGACGAGGGTTATAGGCTTCAGTAGAAGCAGCACTGGACTGGAATGTAGGAAACCTGAGGGAGACTCTTTCTCAGTGCCTCAAAAAAGGCATTGAAATACCTGCATGGCCTTTCTGGAGATTTTACTATTAGAGCATGGGATATTTGAAGAGTGCTTGGGAAAGCAATTTTGTACAATGTCGAGTTGCTGATATGGTTTAAGGAACAGGTTCACTTTGTTCTAAGCCTACAGATGGGCTTGGATCTTTGGTGTTTGGGTGGCAATCTTGGGAGGAGTGAAATTGTGGGGAAGATTGGCTAATATTCTAAGCCAGCCAGAGGCTACATCCTAAGGATCTGCTGCTTTGGGCTCTGCTGGGGATGGTACAACAACAGGGTTCACAATCATGTCTGCCCACCTGGGGCAGGTCAGGGCCTTTTCAGGTGTGGGAGGGATTGCCAATCCCCCCTCAACACGTTTGTGGTTTCCCCTAACCAGTGATCCCGTACCACATCCTGATTGTACCAAGCAAGAAACTCGGGGGCTCCATGTTCACCGCCAACCCATGGATCTGTATCTCGGGAGAACTGGGTGAGACACAGATCCTGCAGATTCCCAGGAATGTGTTAGAGATGACCTTCGAGGTATGTGTTATCTGGGGACCACAGTCCTGGGCTTTGTGGGGATCTGAGTTTGCAACAGCTGCTTTGGGGAGCTTTCTGCAAGGTTTTACAGAGGCCTTGCTCTGTATAGTGTTATGCATCAGCACAGCTGACTTGTCCTAAGGTGATTGGAGGCTGGAGCCAAGGCTTGAACTGAGGAGTAGGTGCCTGCCCTGTCTGAATGGTCTCTGACTGGAAGGCATTTACCCATCTGGACTTGCATTCCTCCATGTCCTTGGTATGTTGAGAAATGCCAAAGAGTTAGCTGCTGAGCCCAAGTGTTGACAGGGACCCCTGACCCTTGGACTGCTGTCTCACTTCCAAAGCCTTTTGCTCCCAGGCCCTCTCCTTCCTCCAGGTAGCAACATCTTTCTCAGCAGTGGGCCCCTTGTGAGATAGTTCTATGCCACCAGCCTTGGTGGCAGGTGACCCGTGAGCTCTGCCCTTGGAGATGCTGAGGGGCCAGGTTGCAGGCAGCCAGTCAGATCTATGCCTCCAAGGAGTGCTGTTCTTTTCTCCTATTTTTTTGACCTACCCCATCTTCTCTGTTTGTTCTCTTCTAGTGCCAGAACTTGGGGAAGCTCACTACTGTGCAGATAGGCCATGATAACTCTGGGCTATATGCCAAATGGCTGGTGGAGTATGTGATGGTCAGGAATGAAATCACAGGACATACCTACAAGTAAGTGTCTTTTCAGCTGTGCCTTACCAGGGCTGTATTTGTTGCTCGGGTATATGGAGTTCTCGTAAGAGACCCTTTAGGCTGTGATAGACTGAGGCAACTTCCGGTTAGCTCTGCCACGTGCACCTGAAAGAAACAGGAGAGTTTTCCAAGTGAAGATATACTAATGCTTTGCACAGGTACCAGGCTGCCCATCACTCAGGTGTTTTCCTGATGATACACAGTAGGGTGGATGGGCAGGACCTTGAGGGCCTTGAGGATCCCCCCTTGTTTCAGAGCTGTCCCCAGGGATTGGCCTTGATGTTCTTGCTGAGCAGCAAGGGGAAGGACACTAGAGGAGCTCTGGCAGACTGTTGCCTGACCTTTAGGTTCCCATGTGGCCGGTGGTTGGGGAAGGGCATGGACGATGGAAGCCTGGAGCGGGTCCTAGTTGGGGAGCTGCTCACCTCCCAGCCTGAGGTGGATGAGAGGCCGTGCCGGACCCCGCCCCTGCAGCAGTCCCCCAGTGTCATCCGGAGGCTCGTTACCATCTCACCTAACAACAAGCCCAGTGAGTGGAAGAGGGGCCTGGGCCCTCGTGCCATCCAGTGTGGGGAAGGTGGGCAGGTGTCTGGGAGCCCTGATACGGGAACCCAGGGCCCAGCCTGTGCAGCTGCTTCAGGAACAACCTCTGGTGACAGAGCAGCTTCAGGCATTTGTCACCCTCCATTCATGAATAAGCGGGGGAATTTTGCACACTTGTTGGAGGCCTAGAGGAAAGGAGAGAGCTCATGGAGCCTAGCCCGGGTCCTCTGTACTATTTGGGTATGATGCTAGAGAGGAGAGGGGTCTACTTCCTGGCCTTCTCCTTCTTGGTTCCTGGGCTTTACAGTCAATTCTTGGCCCCCCTTTTGGTTGCCAGAGGTTCCAAATTTGCCAGAGTTTCTTAGAGACAACTCTCAGGCTTTTGCTTTTATCCTAAGATTTTAGGAAGAGCTGGCTCAGCAAAGTTAGGTAGACAAGAACCACTCTTCCCAGGGTCCAGGCTGCCCTGCTCCTCCTGCAGGCCCTCCCTGTGTCCTCAGTCTTATGTACAGTTAGCTAAGCACGGTTAGCCTCTGAGGTTGGTTAGGGATGTCTGCTTGATTTTTCTCAGAGCTGAACACTGGGCAGATCCAGGAGTCAATCGGGGAGGCAGTCAATGGCATCGTGAAGCATTTCCATAAGCCTGAGAAAGAGGTGAGCCGCCCTGCCCTTTTAGCCCAGGGCCTTATGTTGTATAAGAGAGAATGATTTTATTCCAGGTCCACCAGCCCAGAGTGTAGAGTGTGCCTCAACTGGTTTGAGATTGAGCAGGTTTCTTCTTCTGGGAGTCTCTGCCATGGGTTACCTTGTTTTCCTTACACACTGACAGCCCAGCAGAGGCCCTGGGTCCTTAGTGAACAGTGTGTATTCCTGTCCTCTTCTGCATTTGCCTGGGTCTCCCTGAATAATGGCCATACTAGGTTTGTCCCTCTGGTGGGGACCCGGATCCATTATCTGTTCATTCAGCAGCTGTTCACTGAGAGCTGCTCTGAGCCAGGCACCGTGCCAGGGGCTGGGGGGTATAGAGAAGGGCCCTGCCTGTGTGTTGCTGCACTTCTATCTGTGGGCTGTGGGTTTGGAGATGCAGTGGTGGGAGGGCAGCTTGGCTGAGGCAAACCTGACACTCTCCCCTGTTTTCTGACATAGCGGGGCAGTCTGACATTATTGCTTTGTGGAGAATGTGGCCTTGTCTCGGCCCTCGAACAGGCTTTCCAGCATGGATTTAAATCACCCCGGCTCTTCAAAAATGTCTTCATTTGGGATTTCCTGGGTGAGTTGGGCTAGGGTGTAAGGGCGGGAAAAGCATGCAGAGACATGGAGACTCACCAACATGTGTGTGCTGACCGCTGGGGACTGCCATGCTTAAGCCAAATCTTGTGACTCTCAGATTAGATCTGTTTTTTGTGGCCCTGGCTCTTCTCGAAGGTAATGACAGAAAGCCCAAAGTCCACCCCACCCTTCACCCCTCACCTTCTGAGAACTGGACAGAAAAATTCTTTCTAGGTATCTATTATATAATACAGGCCTAGTCGTGAGTCCTCGCACTTTGTCCTTGTAGATCCAAAAGGCCCAGTTGATAGCACTGGAGCCAAGCCGTGTGTTGCACCCACTTGGAGAATTTTCATGCAAGAAGCTTTTCCCTCAAGAATTTTTTTCTGATCTTCAGACTAGGGAAAGGATCATCTTTATATCAAGGGCCACATAAAGAAATTTAAAACATAAGGCTAGGGAACATAAGGATCATTTTGAAATGTGACCAGTAACGTCAGAACATTCATATTACTCTCATTTAGTTACTTGCATCAGCATGCAGAGGCCCATGGCAGGTGGCTGCAGGACAGTCAGGATAGGTTGGTCGTGAAGGGCTTTGTCACTGGCAAGCTTTTCTTCTCCACACAGAAAAAGCACAAACCTATTATGAAACTTTGGAGCAGAATGAAGTTGTCCCCGAGGAAAACTGGCACACAAGGGCCCGGAACTTCTGCCGGTTTGTCACTGCGATCAACAACACTTCCCGCAACATCGGCAAGGACGGCAAGTTTCAGATGCTGGTGTGCTTGGGAGCCAGGTAACTGTAGCCTTGGCCCAGGGGGCATGGCCACCAGCCTGGGAGGAGGTGCTGCAGGGGTGGGGAGTGGCTACCAATCAGGCGCCCCTGGGCAGGTGAGGCATGTACGCGTGGGCCTCTGTGGGGTGGGGATGAGAGTGTGTAACCGGGCTAGAGGAGCCAAATGTGATGGGAAGGAATAAAGTCACCCCACTGATGAAATTTGAAGCAGAGTGTATCAGTCATTCTTTCAACTAATATCTGAAGGTGAAGGTGTCAGGCCTTACAGAAGGTGGTGGGAATAGAGCTGAATAAAACATGGTCCCTATCATTTAGGAGCTCACTTGTCCTAATTAAATACAATACAAGGCAGAAGGTTGAGAGAGTCCAAGAAAGAAGCACGCATTCCTACGAGTTGCTGAAAATGTAGAGAAGGATCAGCGAAGGCCTCGAGGAGGTGGTATTTGAGGTGATCCGTAATGCAAGGGTAGAAGTAGAAAGGGAGTTTGAAGCAGACAGAAGTAGCAGAGAGGCCGTAAAGGAGTAAAGGATGTGTGGTTAGGAAATAATAGGAGGAATGTGGGAAGGGCAGTGGTAGGAAACAGTTGAAAGGAGGATAGGGGCCTTGAGGAGCTGAGTCCTTCCATTTTAGGACAGAGTTGTTTATTAAAGGAACTGAAATGATACTGATTTCATATCATGGATGGTATACATGAGAGTGGATAGGATTGTTAGGGGCTATTCCAGTGGTCAAGTAAGAGCACAAAGGCCAAATAAACTTAATACAGTAGTTTATTAGGACCACAGAAGGGAAGGTGTTGGCATAGTTGTTGAAAACAGATTCTGGAACCAGATCACAATGTTCATATCTTAGATTAGCCATTTACTAGCTGTGTGATCTTGGACAAGCTACTTAACCTCTATCTTAATTTTTCATCTCTGGAATGGAGATAATAGTAGTGGTGAATGCACCTACCTCATATAGGGTTGCAGTGAAGGTTAAATCTCTTATAACAGCGTGTGGCACATGCTAAGTGCTCTGTGGATGTTTGCTCTTGGGAGTGGTGGGTGTGGGGAGCAGCAGTGCTCTAGGAGAGATTAGCTGTAGGGACAGAGGCGGCGGTGCTGACTGGACGTGGTATCTGGTTGGTGGGGGTGGGGGTTGTCTAGAGAGGAAAGGGAGGAAGAGCAGGCCTGGTGGCAGGTGACAGGGCCAGTTTGGGTCAGGTTGGATTGGTGTTCCTGGGGTTGGGTAGCCCCCAGGGGGAGCCTTTTAAAGTCATGTAAGGCTCTCTGCCAAGTGCTGTTGGGGGAGGGAAAGCATTCAAGGTGTGATGGAGCACGTTTCCCTTTGGCCTTGCACTGACCATCTCCCATCCCTTTCCCTTCTGACACATCTGGACTGGTCGTCCCCTACCAGAGACCACCTCCTACATCACTGGATTGCCCTGCTGGCTGACTGCCCTATCACTGCACACATGTATGAGGATGTGGCGCTGATCAAAGACCACACACTTGTCAACTCCTTGATTCGCGTTCTACAGACATTGCAGGAGTTCAACATCACGCTGGAGACATCCCTTGTCAAGGGCATCGACATCTGACTTCCCAGCATCAGCTAGCAGCAGCAGGACCAAGGGAGACTCCCCTGTAGCTCTGATCCTTCTTGGACTTAAGCAAGTTATGCAGGAGGCAGAGAGGAGGTGTACACTCACTGTAAAAAGAAAAGTAGAGGATTTTTGGAATAAATAATCTATTTTAGAGTTTATTTGCTGATTTGCTTTTTACACACTTTCATGTGAAAGAATGATAGAAAGAGGGAGACGAGGCTGGTGCAGCTTATTTTGAAGCTGGTACCCTCCCTTGCCGTGGCTGCGAGCTGGAGCCCACGGCCTCCCTGGACTGAGCCTGCAGCGCTGCACGTCGGGTGGTTCTGCTTCCTCTCTCCGCCGTGTTAATGAGGCCATTCCACGATTGTTTTTAAACTAATGTTTTCTATATTAACATTATAATGGATATTTGGCTTTCCCAGTCCACACACAGGTGTGCTGAGCAGGAAGCCCCACTCTCTAATCAAAGGGATTTTTAGTAGTGCCTCTGTGAGCACTGATGAGTCAGTCCCACATATGTTTTTTTTTTGTCAGTATTATTTGGGAAGGAGACATGCCAGGATGTATCATTGTGCAGAAAATCACGTTTCCTCTTGGCACGCAGCTGCACAGAAGTAAATATAAGCATGTTTTAACAGGTTTTCTTTTTCTTTTTCTTCCTTTTTTTTTAACGTATTATTTATTTAACCCTCCATTGTGTGTTTTAAATCTTTTTTTTTTAAGGGAAGAAAAAGCTTGTCACAGTCTAACTGGCTCTGTTATTATTGTTAAGTTTATGTCGTTTTGCAACTTAGAAACCAGCTACAGTATGGCCCACTTAATAAAACACCTGAAACAAAACTGCACGGGTCCCTGACTTTCATGGGGGCTGTGAGCACCGGCCTGGGGAGGGTGCAGTTTGGTCTGTGTGAGAGGACCAGGCTGCAGCACCACTTCTCTCCATCCCCGGCTGGCTGCCCGGGATTCCCCTGGCGTGGCGTCTCCTGGGTTCCTCCCACTGCAGTGCCAGAGGCTTTCATAGATGTCAACTCAGATGGCTCTTTGAGAGGGATGCAGGCAAGGGTTTTACTTCCACTCCGTGGAGGAGGAGGC
Source organism: Smutsia gigantea (assembly GCA_032199065.1). Lineage (NCBI taxonomy): Eukaryota > Metazoa > Chordata > Mammalia > Pholidota > Manidae > Smutsia > Smutsia gigantea. Next base: position 347,383 of record JAVSCE010014373.1, on the reverse strand, counting down.
TGAGGCACTGAAGAGGCCTGGCTAAGGTTGAAAAGCCTGTCATTGACTGAGACAGGACGGGCCATTTCTTGAAGGGTAAGGAAGATCGGGTGTGGGCACATAGGGCATCTGAGACCCTGTCTGCCCTTGGGGAAAGGAAGCTTTTTCTTGAGAGAAGGGCTTGCTTTTCCCAGCAGAGCTTTTCCCAGGTGATAGAGTTTGATGAGTATCCTGGGAACCAGCTTCATTTGGTTTTATTCTTCAACTAAGCTGCTCTGGCAGGAAGCTCCAGAAGTATAGCCTGGCGAAGCAGAGCATCTCAAACCTGTTAATGTCTCCTTTTATGCTTCCCTAATTCTGCATGTACTATTTCCTCTGCCTGGAATGCCTTCCCTGGAGTCCACTTCCTGTTCATTGTTCAAGATTTACTTTAGGAATCTCTCACTCTGAAGTCTTCCCTAATTCCTCCTTGGGCACAGTTAATTATTCCCTCATTGTGTTCCTATGGTTTCTTAGATGCTGGCACCTCCTCTCTGTGTTGGCATTGCCCACTTTCATGTTGGGCCACTCCCTAGACTGTGAGCTCCCTAAAGGGCAGAGGGTTTCCTGTTCACCCTCTGTCCCTGCTGACTGGCAGGTGGCGAGTGCCTCTGTAAGCCTGTTTGAAGAGGTGAAGAAAGGGACTCGAGGCTTTGAGGACAGCCTGCAGTGCAACATCCTGCCCGCAGGCGGCGGGAGTGTGCCACAGGAGTCTGCAGCTCTTATGGACCGAAGGAGTTTGGCAGTGCCTCTGGGGCAGGAAGGGGGATTCCTGGCTGGGCAAGAAGGGCAGCGTGGAACTCATGGTATGTCTGTATGTCTGTTGAGGGCCTAGGCCTGAGATGAATTTAAGCCAGGTGCTTTACACATACCTCTTCCTTTTGTTCACAACTGCAGTTGTAAGGCAATTGTAGATAACTTAGAACATTGAAGCTCAGAGAGGTTTAGTACTTGCCAACAGCCATACCTAATTAGTTTGCAATTACCAGAACTGTCTCATTCCAAGCTTGTAGCTTTTCCATTGATAGCTACTCCCTTACTTGATTCAGGTCTCTGCTCAGATGCCTCAGAGAGACCTAGCCTTCTCACTAAACTATCAACAGGTCTTGTCAGTCACTTTCTATCCTCTTATGCTGCTTTATTTTCCTTCTTAACACCTACAATCTTTGTACTTTTTGCTAATTATAAATGTAAGTTTTATGAGGGAGGGACATAATCTACTTTGTTCATGACGTAGTAACTGGCACATGGTAGGTGCTTAGTACCTGAATAAATGAATTTATTGATAGTGGTTAAGATCACAGACTGTGGAGCCAAAGTCTTTCTGTTGAATCCTTACTCTGCTTTTGTGACCCAAGAGCACGCTACATAACTTTCCCAAGCCTCAGTTTACTCACCATCTGTAAAATGGGAATAATAATGCCTGCATCATAGGGTTGTTGGGAACACATACATACCTGGGACAGTGTCAGGTGTGAAGTAAATGCTTGCTAAATGGTGGTGGTTAGTGTTACCCTACTGTATCAAGCACTGTCCTGGTCACTGAGACCTAGATCCACTGCCCTCAGGGAGCTCAGAGGGAAGTGCTATGGGGGAGTATGACACCAGGGGAGGTATTGGCTACAGTGAGCTGTGCTTAAGGTGGAGGACTGTCAGAGGGGTGGACGTTGCAGAGAGAACAGCCTGAACAAAGGCAAGGAGATGTGAAAGTGCCACCCAGCTTGTGAAGCCTAAGGACATCTAGTGCTAGAACCAAGTCCGAGATGGGGAGGGGAGCAGATCTGTGGGCCCTGTGTCCACAAAGTGGGAGACCAGGGCCTTGAACATTGCTGATGCTCAGTAGATGTGGACTGAATGAACGAACATATGATGCGAGCATAAGAACCAAAGCCGTGTCACCTTTGTGTGGCGCTCCTACTGCACACTCCCACCTGTGAAGCCTGTTACTGTGGCTCTGGGCCCTCGTCTGATGTGAGAAATGGAAACTTGTGGTCTGAGCACTACTGCTGGGCTGAGACATGACAAATGCATGTGTCAAGTGCAGAGTGTGACTGAACAAGTCACTGATAATGTGCTTGTAGCCCAAGGGTCTGATTCACTACACAACAGATGCACCCTGTGATGGGGCCATGTATCCCACGAGTGAGGGGAGGAGTATCATTTAGATCATTTAGGGAATGTGGCAGTACTACTCTCCTACCTTCTTCCAGCTTTTCGGTGCTGATTAGCCAGTGCTCAAGCCAGTTCGAGTTAAGATGACCCTGTCTGTATGTGGTGGTGGGTCTAACTTGCAGAGCTGTCCAGTGGGCCATGGTTCTGTGTGGTGGGTGTTCAGCGCCCAGCACTTGGTTATGCTTCACCGGGGGGTGCCAGTGGCATTGGGCAGCCAAAACAGCAGAGGAGCAACACCCTTCCCAGCAGATGTTGCTGAGGTGAGTGTGAAACATGTTTTATGCATCAGGGCTCTCCTGGGACCACTATATCTCTGCTCCTAACAGCTGATTCTGCTGTGAATGTCTCACTTTCTACTGTGTTTTGTTTCCTAATCTGCTGCAAATCCTTTTGGGAATGACGTGTGATAGAAGAGAACAGACATGTTCAGAAGCTCAGAATTTTAAGGATACTTGAGTCAACCATTTCTCCGGCAGCTCTGGGTGGATCAAGTACATTCAGTTTGCTCAGCCAGCCCCGCCTGCCTTGGCTCTGCACCTGCTCTAATTCAGTGCTTCTCAGACTCTGATATTTCAGAGACTGGTAAATAAGCAAGTAAGCAAATGAACTCAGTAAACTATTGTAGAGTGAGCTACTTGTAGCCACCATCCATATCAAAAATAGAGCTTTACCAGCCTCCCCAGAGTCTTCCATGCTCCTCTGTTCCCCATCCCAGCCCCAGATGCCTCCCTTCTTCCAACTTGACCTTCAGAGTACCGCTTCCTTGTTTCTTTATTGTTTTATCACCTGAGTGTACATCATAGGGATAGGTTAGTCTTACTGTTTTTTTTTTTAGCTTGATACATCTTTTTTAGTCTCTTAATCTAAAGGGTCCCCTCTATCCCTTTCTTCTCCTTACAGTTTATCTGTTGAAGAACTTGGACCATTTCATCCATAGTTGCCTGCAGCCTGGATTTTGCTAATTTCATGCCAGTGGTGCAGTTGAGTGTGCTGCTTTATCCTCAGCGTTTCCTGCAAGTCAACTAGATCCAGAGGCCTGACTTGCCTCAGGTTTGATCCCTGATGATTCAGTGAGACTCTAGGTGATCTGCTCATCTATCAGGAGGCCCATCATGTTTGGAATTCACTTTCTTTGATGTTAGCAGCCACTGATGCTCAATGCTTCCATCCTGTAAGTAAGTCACCGGGGAGTTGCAACACGGGGATAATCTAATCATTTTGTTCTCATTTATTAGATGGAATAAAATTATAAGGAGATGCTCTCCCTCATATGTTTGATTTCTCAGTAGAGTTTGTAGGGGAAAGGCAGGATAGGCACTTAATTATATGTTTGATTTCTCAGAGTTTGTAGAGGAAAGGCAGGATAGGTACTTAATTTTTTCCTTCTATGTACTCAGCTTTTAGGATAATGAACTAGCGTGGTTCCCTGTTATCCTCAGGTGGTGGCTGTTTTAAAAAATATTACGAACTCATGGATTTAAATGTATTTGATGGGTTTCATTCTGTTGGAATTATTATCTTTATTGTCCCAGCTTGGCTATTGGGAGCCTCTTCAAGTTGGCTCTTGAATTGTTTGATATGACCCTGGTGTTTGCTTTCTGATATTTCAAGATGTCCCAGGCTCATCTTAATGCATTTTCTGTTCCAGACCTAGGGCCAGCTATTTCTCTAGAAGCCCTGAGTCTCGCATGTGTTTTACCTGGTACAGTATATAGGCAGCCCTGCCACCTCCTGTTGTTCAGGCTCAATTGTCTCTGCCAAACAGTGACTCTTTTTCTTATCTGCTAGTCCTCAGACACGAGGAGTCCAGAGTACCCTGGTGGGAGCTGGAGCTTGTAGTTCAATACAGTGGGAACACAGAATGTAGTTCTTTGTCCCCTGGCGAGTGTGCCCTCTTTGAGAACCAGTACTTCCAATCATGCAGAACCCAAAGTTGCAGGAACAGGAAGCACAGTGTCCTTTGGTGGGTCCTTGGAAGTGATAGTAAGTGAAGCCACCTCTTCTACCCCTTGATTCTTGCATCCATGTGTTGTTCTTTACCGACACAGCACCACACACAAGTCTGATTTAATGCATTTACTGGATCCTGAAGGATGGCACCTCATCCTTAGAGACTATTGTCTTAGATCTTTTAAAGTAGTGCTTCATTTGTGCCCTTAGTAGACCACTCAAGTGCTTTTTGAGGTTGGCAGCTTTGGATGGTGCTATGTGTGTATATAAAACCAGTAGATCCTAATGCCACGGGCCCACTCCCTAACTTCCTTCACTGTGGAGTGGGGAAATGGCGGGATGCTATGCTGGGGGAAATTCCATACCTGAGCATCAGGGACTTGCTAAGCTTCTGGATATTGGTGCTGGCTGAGGTTCTGTGGGTAGAAAAGGCAAACCTATTCCCAGAACAGATCTCCATACCTCTGATGATGAATGACCTGCTGGCCATCCCAGGATAAAAGGGGCCTGACATAGTTGATTTTCCACCATGTGGCTTGTTGGTCTCCTCAAGGAACAGAGCCATATTTTGGGCTCAGCATTGGTCTCTTCTACTGGCACATGGGACATTCAGAGGCAACAGTAGCTAGATTAGCTTTGGTGCATGGAAGTCAATGCTGTTGGGCCTGTGTGTTACCTCCAACTTTATCATTATGTCCAAGCACCATTTATGTGCCCGTTGTGTCTGTTCCAGGATGGCCAGTGATGAAGTGGCTAACTCATTTAATCTACTTAATAGTTCGGTTATCTTCTGTGGTAGATACTCTCAGGTGGGTGCTAATGTGTGATATAAAAATCTTCATATTTTGTGCCTACTCCTAAATGTCCACCCTCATACCTCTACCCCACATCTTCTTGCTCCCCATCTTCCAGACCTTTTCCTTCCAGTACCCTGACTAGCCAGCTAGACCATTGGCCACTGCCCATAAATGTATACATATCCCCTGTACATAGCTTTGCTTCCATAACCAGGCAGACTGAAGCACTGCTCATTGGAAATATTTTCCCTTGCTTCCCACTGTCTTTCAAGGCAACCAGTGAATGTGACTGTCATGCAGCCGTTGTCTGTTTTTGGCTTCTAACCGCATACCAAGCTGACCCATCAGTAAACTAAACTTGGTTACCATATTCATCTTCCAATGAACTACTGCTAGCTGCACCCAACTTTATGACTTGGTATGGCTGTCTGACAGAACCCATTCAAACAGGAAGTTGTTCATATGTTGTGACTTGATGCTCATGGAAACATTTTATCTAAACCAGGGCCTAGTCACATGCCATGTTTCTCAAAACATGTTTATCCAAAGGTATATAATTCTTTGCTGCAGATGGCATGGCTTTTCTCCAGAAACAGGGAAAACCGCTTTGCAATTCTTTCACTGGGGCTTCCAATGAGCTCTGTCTTTACCCATCTGGGACACTTCCAACACTAGATCACATGACCCAAATGACAGGCTATTTGCTTGTCACATGAGTGTGAACTGTTCCTGATTCTGTTGTTCCACTGGAGCAGAAAAGAACACATTCACCGGCTCAAATGGCCTCATACTATGTATCAGAGGCCTAACTACTATTCTTTAGCAGTGATAGCTTGTCCAGCACAACAGTTACTATTAGGGCTGGTCCTTGTCTGAATGGTGGTAGCTTACAGTCATTCTCCAGGATCTATCTGATTGTCCAGGGACCAGACTGGAGATATAGGGACCACCATCCTTGCATCCTTTAGGTCTTTAATGATGGCTTTAATCTGTGCCAACCTTTTCCCTCACAAGTTGTGGTATTTTTTTTACTTAATATCTTGGCTAGGTGGGAGTGGAGAGAAATTTCAGAGACTTTGGCTTGGCTTTCCTCACTACAATTGCTTTGATCCCCAAACTGAGGACTCAATGTTGGGGTTACTCTAATTGTCAAGTGTATCAGTTCCAATTATACACTTGGGGATTGGGGAAATGACCATTTGGGTGGATCTGTAGGCCCAGTGTACCACAGTTGGGCTTTAGCTAGGACTCTGTTTATTACCTAGCCTTAGAAGATCCCCCTCTGACAGGGGACTGTGATGATACATTGTGTTTGTGTGTTAATGTCAGTTCAGACTCTCTGTCCAGTAGTCCTTGAAATGCCTGGGCATTGATGGCATAGATCATTCCTAGATTCTTGGAGGAATCTTTAGGTATATACTTGTCACTGAGTCTTGGGGACTGGACTTTCCTTCAGTCAGTGGATTCTGGATCTAAATATTGGCTCAGATCTGGGAGCTGGGCAAGGGATCATGACTTTCTATTGAGATGAACACCCTCTGTTCCCCCATTCTTGCCTTCTTCTGGTGGTAGATGTTCAGCAGCTCTCTTATTAGCTGTTTTACTGCTAGGGACATCATGTCCGATTAACCATGTTCACAACTCCATGCTGGTCAAGCTCTCTTGGCTACCTTTCCAACCTTGCGAGGCTTTAAGGTAATTTTGGCCTCCTGGCATCTAAGCTCCACTACCTGGCTTCTGCTACTTTGGGCCCTCATCATTTCCATGGCCATTTCTGAACCAGCTCTTTGATTGCCTCTCTATCAGCCCTGGCTTCCAGAAGAGCCAACACTGACTATCTTTGTGGAGCTGGTATCCCCTCACCAGTATTTCCCTGATACCTTGGGGATGGTGTGCTCTCTAGGCTGTCTTCATGAAACATAACCTCTGGTGGGTCTTCTAACCTCAGATAATATATCAGCTATGCTCCCCACTAGGTTCCCTTGAAGGAGCTCTGAATGGCACATCTCTATGGTCACTACCCCATTATAAACTAAATGCTCTACCTTGTAACCCTCACTTACTATTAGTTCTACAAGCAACTAAACTATATGTTTCCTGCTCTTCCCTAGACCTTATCTCTCCAGTCATTTGGTTATCTAATGCTTATTCTTCAATGAATTCCTTAGGAAGGACCCATAGGAATATTATTCTCAGAGTTCTTATACATGTTGATACCATCTGTTTCTGTTTTACTTGAAGGTCAGTTTTTCTGGATATAAAATCCTTTGTCTCACATTCCCTCTCTTGAAATTTTCCATAATAAAAAGATTTAAATATATATATGGTTTGCTACCTTTATGGAATTTACAGTCTAGTGATTAAAGAGAGAGAGATTAATTTTAAAAAATCATACGAATGTCAAGTTGTAACTATGATGAGTTCTGTGAAGATACCCAATGCTGTGGGATCCCATGTGGGGAATTTGGCTGGTCAGGGTGGTCAGGAGGACTTCCTTGAAGTTGAAAGTTGAAGTTAACTGGGCAGATGGGGAGGGAGGGAAGAACAATTTAGGCAGAAAGAACAAGTGTCTGCGATGGGAAGGGGCATAGAGCACACAGGAACCAAACGGTGGTTTGTGCAGCTGGAGCAGAGGATGATGGGGAGCGTGGTGAGAATGACGCCAAGCCAGAGCTGGAGCCAAACTGTGCAGGGCAATGGAGACCACCTGAGGGAGTTTTATCTTTACCAGTAGAGCCCCGAGAAGTCATGCAAGGGTTTCCCGGAGGTGGGTGACATGTTCAGATTTGCATTTTGAGGAAGGGATGTGAGAATCCTAATTAATTGCCACAGGAGATGAGAGCAGCTTGGATTAGGGTCGGTGGAATTAGAGGTAAGGGAAAAGATTCTAGGGGTGCTTCAGAGGCTAGACTGACAAGACCTGGTGATGGATTGGACACGGGGTGAGAAGAGTTGTTAAGGATGTCTCCTAGGCCTTCAGGGTACATAGTCTACAATTTAGTTCACTACACAGACTTGGGCTTTTAGCCAGGCTTACATATGTAGGGTGGTGTGTACATCCATGCTCACAAGCTCACTCACCTATAGGCACCCTCAAGCTGTTTTGAACTTCCTTTACTAATTCTGAGGGAGTTGGGGCTGGCTGGGCACATGAGAATCCTTGGTTCCTTCCTGCCTTTCCTTGATGCCGCTGTTTCCTCCAGGGTGCGGCAGGCCCTGAACACTTCTGCTCTGGCCCTCAGGCTGGAGTTACAGTAATCTCAACTTCCAAAAGAGGTTTATTATAGGGCCTGACCTTTAACTTGAATTGCACAGGGTGGACAGTTGCAGCAACCTCGGAACTGTAGGATTAATTGTCAAGAGCCTGGTTTCAATTGCTTGATTGCTGAGCCCAGAGCTGGGCCAAAGGCATCCCTGGTCCAAACTGTGTGTTACTTTCTATCTTGGTTCATACTCGTGGTTCTTGATTTGCTGCTGTATCCTTGCTAAGTTCTGGCCTTGGGGACAAGGAGTGTTTTCACTACCCCTGTGGTCAGTCACAGACTAGGCAGGTCTTTGAGTCCTTATGTTCCACTTCCCAGAATATTGCCGTTCTCAGTGATGTTACAACTGAGAACCAAAAACACAGAACACATTAGATACAGGCTTTCCAATAAAGAAAACATTAGCCAAGATTCTATAAGATTTTGTAAAGCTTCTTGCTCTTGTGTTTGTGCCTCTTTCAGTTTTGGGGGTTGAAGGCACCTCTGGTGAGAGCTGGAATTGTGCAACCTCAGCTCACCACTGTAGCTCACCTGGTTGTGCAGTGGTCTAAGCTTAACCCTTTAGCATCATGAGACCACATGGATTTGTACACTTTGTAACAAAAGCAATCAGAAAGTTGAATTGAAATTGGAGCTTGGTTTTGTTTGCAAAAATGTCAGATTACTGAATTCACCATGTAGGTGGTTCTCTTGGGTAATTCTTTATTTAGAATAAGGCTGCTGAACCCCAAAGGCAGGCTTTAATTTGGGAAGGTTTTGGTCTTAGAATGCTGTGGGTCTCACGCACTCACGTAGTGTGTGTCTTCTTGTTTCTCAGTTTCCTCATACATAAAATGAGCACGTTAGACTCATGGTAAGTGCTACAGATGAAAGAGCCTAGCACATAAATGCTTTTCAAAAACAAGTCAGTAGCGATTAGGCAAGAAAATGAAATGAAAGGCATCCAAATTGGACAGGAAGAAGTAAAACTATATTTGCAGACGATATGACCTTGTATATAGAAAATCCTGAATGGTCTACTAAAATTAGAACTAGTAAACAATCTTGGCAAGATTTCAGGATACAAGGTCAATATACCAAAAGTTGCAATTATTATAAGTCAAGTAAATTGTATTTCTATACAGGAGCAATAAACAAACTGAAAATTAAGACAACAATTTCGTTTACAGTAGTATCCAAAATAATAAAATACTTAGAAATATTTTACAAAAGAAATGTAAAATATCTACTTTGAAAACTACCAAACATCACAGAAGGAATTAAAGAAGACCTAATACGTAGAAAGACATCCATTTTCATGGATCAGAAGACTAATACTGGTGAGATGGCACTACTCCCTAAATTGATTATAGTAAACTATAATTCCTATCAAAATTCCATCTGACTTCACAGAAATTAATAAACTGATCCTAAAAGTCATATGGAAATTCAAGGGACCCAGAATAGTCAAAACAAGCTTGACATAGAAGAACAAAGTTGGAGGATTCATATTTCCTAATATCAAAACTTACTACAAAGCTACAGTAATCAAAACAGCATGGTATTGGCATAAGGATAGACATAGATCTGTGGAATAGAATTGAGTCCAGAAAAAAATCTTCACATTTATAATTGATAGATTTTTGACACAGGTGCCAAGATAATTCAATGGGGAAAGGATAGTTTTTTTCAACACATGGTGCTAGAACAACTGGATTTCCACATGCATAATAGTAAAGCTGGACCCCTACCTTTCATCACATACAAAAATTAAATAAAATTGGGTTTCAGTGCAAGTAGTGCTCATGTGTGGTTTCTTAGCTGGTGTGTTTCTTCTCTCTGAAGTTTTAATCAAATAGGCCTTGAGCCCAAGGTCTGTGTAGGCACCTGTGCTGGCTGTGATGCAAACAGAGATGATTCATGCCAGGGCCTTCCCCAGACAGCCTACCACACAGAAACCTATGATGTCCTGGTTAAGGGCAGAGCCCATGGACATAATGATAGTAATAATGACGATGATGGTGATTGCTAACATAATGGAGTACTAACTCTGAGTCAAGCACCTTCTAACTACTTTACAAATACTAATTCTTTGATTCTTACAAATATTTTATCCCCATTTCACAGATGGGGAGATTGAGGCACGGAGGAGGTGAACTAGCCATACAGCTGATAAATAGAGCTGGTGAGATAGGGGCTCTCAGGGAAGGCTCCCAGGGACTACACCTGTGCCAGGTCTGGGCAAATGATACCAATACAGAGGAAAGGGCAAGGCATCATGGTCAGCTGAGGCAAGCTCCTCATCTCGTGTGCATTGGCCACAAGTTTTCTTGGAGTTCTGTTGCTGACCTGCCCACACTGGGCTCAGCAGCCCTGTGGAACTCTGGGGCTGCCTTGGCCCCCACAGCTCACATGGTTCTGGTGAGCATCTCATCAGCCTGGCATGGAGCAGGGGCTTGTGGGTAGTTGCTGGGGTTGTGGGACTTGACATTTACACTTGCCCATGGGCTGAACTCAACTTCTTTCTTTTACTAAAAATAATTTAGTTGCAAAAGCAATGCATAGTCATTATAGAAAATGCACAGCCGTTACACATGTAATGGGGAGACAAATAGCAGAACTGGCTCTGGCTGCTTGTTCAAGCTGGAGGAGGTGACTCTTACAAGGTTTCTTGATAGTCTTTGAATATGAAAGGTCAAGATTCTCCTGCTGGAAAAGGCAGGTTCCATGAAGGAGGCTTTTTACTCTGTGTAGGAAAACGGAGGGCCTGAAGGATTTGATAGTTTGGTGGTCAAGTGAGGGCCCAGGGTGGGGCTGGGCAGAAATGAGGATATCCAGAGAAGGACCCAGCCACCTGTTGAGAGGCAGGGGGCAGAGAAGAAGAATTTCCACTAAGAATCCCCCAGAAGCAGGGTCAGCCAGGACACGGATCTACTGTGCCATGTAGAGCTGTGACCCCTTCAGCAGTGCCTCTAGTAAGAGTCTTTGAGGAAATGAAGGAAAAGGGATAGTGTTTCATTTTTGTGTTAACTAAGGACAGGAGGAACAGCTGCAGAATGCGGATGCCAGGGAAACCAAGAGCAGCAGGAAGGGGAAATCAGAGTAAATAGGAGAAGGAGGTGCCTGGAAATTTGCACAGTGCTGGGGCAGGACATTGGGACTTGCTTATATATATTTGCTTACATATAAACGTATTTGCTATATACTTTCCTCAGTATATAGAATGAAGATTTTAATCATTTTTATTTAAATGTTGAAAGAAAGGGTGATTCTGTGAGGCTTGAAGACTCAGGGATGTAGAGATGGCAGATACCGGGGCTACAAGCATAGAAAATAGAGGGAAATAAAAATTTCTCTATGTCCCACCATATAAAGAGAGTAAGTCCAAACATTTTGGTGTATATATATACCTTCAGACTATTTTCTATGTACCTGTATACTTCTTTATCTGATTTTAAAAGTGGAATTTAATGTGCACATTATTTTGAAGTCTACTTTTTCTACTTAATGTGGTATTATCTACATCCTTCCATTTCAAGAAATATTCATCTTGACATAATTTCTAGCAGTGTAGTATTTTATATGGAGATAGCATAGGTGACCCACATGATCACACAGCCAAGGATAAATGTTTTGATTTTAGCTTTTTAATGAATGTTTTTATGGATCTATGCTCATAGTTTGAAGAGTCAAATAATTCTATAAAAGTTGCTGTGAAAAATAGCAGTCTCTTACCCACTCTCCTTCTTTGCCCAGAAGCATAGGTAACAACTTTTACTTCCTCTTTAGCGAATTGTTTTGGTGTTTGCTTCCAGGTTTTAACTTCCTGTAATTGTTACTTGTTGATTTTTCATCTTAGGTATTAGTTCTTGATTTCTGGCTATGGAAATCGAGGCTATATAGCTCACTTTCCTCCCACATCCCAGCACACATACACATTACCATTCTCCTATCCTCCTGATAAAATGATGCATCGTTTTGATTAGCTCAGTAGGCAGAGTTCACATTACTGTGGTCATGTAAGTGCTGATGGTAGCTGCGTGGTGTAGTAAGGTGCCTATCTGTTTATTTGTAGCCATTCTGGTAGAGATGCAGTGGCATCTTCTTGTGGTTTTAATTTGCATTTCCAGGATGATGATGATATTGAGCACTTTTTCGTCAGTGTATCAGCTACTTGGATATCCTTATTGAAGAAGTGCCCATTCAAATTTCAGATTTCTGCTTATTTTTCTATTGATTTGTCTATCTTATTGACTTGTAATGGTTCTTTATGTATTCTGGATATGACTATTAGTTGGTAATATATATTGTAATATCTTCTTTCATTCTGTGGTTTACCTTTACTCTGGTAATGGTAAATTTTGATAAATAGAAATGTTTAAGTTTGTGTGTGTGTGTGTGTGTGTGTGGTGAGACTGCATGAAGTCTCTTTTAGCAAATTTCCAGTATATAATAGAGTATTACTAACTATAGTCACCATGCTGTATTAGCTCTCTAGGGTTACTCATCCTACCTAACTGTAACTTTGTATTCTTTGACCAACATGCCCTCATTTCCCCCCAACTCCCTGCCCCTGGTAACCACCATTCTACTCTTTGCCTCTATGTAATCAGCTTCTTGAGATCCCACAGGTAAGTGAGATCATGCAGTATTTTTCTGTTTCTGGCTTATTTCATTATGTATCATAATGTGCTGCAGGTTCATCAGTTTTATCACAAATGTCAGGATCTCCTTGTTTCTTGAGGCTGAAGAGTATTCCACTTTATATAAATATACAGAAGACATAGCAAGATGAAGAAGGAGTGAATATAGGAACATATAAAAAGAATAAGAAATAGCAAAGAAACCTACAGCTGAAAAAGTTGAATTCTAAATGATGCTCTCATCATTTGACTCCTGTGTGGAGAGGGAATATGAAACTTAAGTCATTTTTTAAAAATTTCCATATCATTAATATACACTTACATGAGCAACATTGTGGTTACTAGATTCCCCCCATTAACAAGTCCCCACCACATACCCCATTAAGTCACTGTCCGTCAGTGTAGTAAGATGCTATAGAATCACTGCTTGTCTTCTCTGTGCTATACTGCCTTCCCCATGCCCCCCTCCCATGTTATGTGTGCTAATCGTAATGCTCCTTTTTCCCCTTATCCCTCCCTTCCCACCCATCTTCCCTAGTCCCTTTCCCTTTGGTAACTGTTAGTCCATTCTTGGGTTCTGTGAGTCTGCTGCTGTTTTGTTCCTTCAGTTTTTGCTTTGTTCTTATATTCCACAGATGAGTGAAATCATTTGATACTTGTCTTTCTCCACCTGGCTTATTTTACTGAGCATAATACCCTCTAGTACCATCCATGTTGTTGCAAATGGTAGGATTTGTTAAGTCATTTCTTTTGGGAGAGACTTGCCCTTGTACCAATGACTTATGACCAAGAAGATGGAATGTGCCAATTTATCTAAATCAAGGGGTCCTGCTCCTGGAGAGGGAGTTGGGGCCAGTTTTCCAAAGCACATGGGTTGCTTAGGGAGAGATGGATGCCTAGAGTGAAACGCGTAAATGAGAATCTGTGCATTGTTGGAAGGAGGTAGAGGATGATAGATGCTTGAGAGGCAACCAAAAAGAGCCCTACATTTTCCAGTGAGCTCAGTGAGCTAAGCCTTGACCATTCGTAGAGCCCCTGCAGCACAAACAGGTGTTGGCAGAGGTTGTCCCAATTTCCCAGGAACTAAGCAACTCTTTCTGTGATGGATTTGTTTATTTGGTAGTTAGCACTGACTTCAAGTCCTTCTAGTATGCCTTTCTGCACTGTATAACCTAACAAGCTAAAAAACACTGTGAAAAGCATTTCCAAGGCTCCCTTGCAGCTAGGGTCCTGGATGTGACTTACATCCCACCAGTGAAAGGTACTCATGCAAGATTTGAAAGTAGGAGTGAGGCAGAGGCTATTTTCCAGCTGTTTTTGGCTTTGTTTTTGCTCATAAACAAGGTTGTGGAAATAAAGTCTAATGATCAGTTTACAGGTGTTGAGAAGCAGTTGCTGTAATGGCAACTTCCTCATCTTGATTCTTGAGAGGTTAAATAATTTGTCCCAGGTTATGTAGGTAAGAAGTGAAAAAAAATTCAAGCTCAGGCAACTGAATTCACAGCTACTTGGACAGTTCTTGAGGGCTGCCCTGGTTGTGCAGAAATAGTAGCTTGCTGGTGGGGTAGGTCTGGTGTCTTCTGGAAATCATTCCTGAAGGCCCATCCTACAGCTTACCCCTGTAGCTCTTCCAAACATTTTGTAAGTTCTCAGTTCTCTTTATTGTGTACTTTCAGAGTGATTTCAGTTTCCTGCATTGCAACCTCCTCACTAGAAAATACCCTTCTTAGGATCTGGACAGACTTAGCTTATCTCCCCAAATGTTTCCTAATTATAATCATGCCATGGGTATGGATTAATAGACAGGTTTGCTAACAAGCAGGGGCAAGTACCTGTGCCTCGGCCCAGTTGTAGAATAGACCAAATAGAGGAATTCAGGAAATATGGCATCTGCCAGCTTCCATGGGTCCTGCCTCCACTGGGTGCATGAGGAATAAGAATCTCTTTTACTGCGTACCAGAGCCCGTACTTGGCACTTCACAGACATCATCTCATCCACCTCTCACTATAACCCTACAAACCAAAATGTACCACTACCCTCAGTTTATCTATGAGGAAACTGAGACTCTGGGTGGTTAATGTGACCTGACCAAGATCCCACGGATAATAAATGACAGGATCAGAGTTAACATTTAGGTCTGTCTGCAAGCTCAGCCTATACTAATTTACATTTAAAACAGTCTTGTCTTTTCTTAATTATAAAAGTAATGCATGTTCATTACAGAAATTTTGTCATCATCCCTTTGGTGTCATGGTAGCAAGATGGAAACAAGGGTTACTTTCTCTACAAATGCACTTACATAATTGTGAAGTCCCTACTTCTTCTATCATGGTTTTGAAATAAGATATATGAGTTCTTTTCTTTTTCTTTTTTTTCCCTTGAATATTGGCATGAACAATATTTCAGAAATAAATAACTGATAAACTGGCTTGTGTTGACCTATTAATAAATGAAAGGGCACAGTTAGGTACCTGCCATAAAACTCCAGAAGGGATCAACAGGTAATTGCAAGGTATTACAGGTCACATCTTAACTTGTTACCATATTAATAAGCTCTAGGAGCTAATTTAAAAGGATTATGGCATCTCTATTATCAGTAATCATATGATGATTTTAATGATTGACCAGAGCGTGTGTGTGTGTGTGTGTGTGTTTTGATTGTTCATTCTCTTCTCACAGGCTTTAGGCAATAGTTACCAATGTTGCCACGAGAATCTAAAAGATATTATCCATTGCCTGTTTAGCCCAAATTGATCCAGGACGATAGCTTGCTATAATCAGGTGCCAACATTTCTAAGGCAGCAGGAGAAATTCATTACACTCTGTAGCTGAAAATAAAGTATGAAAAAACACTGAAAATGCCCATGCTTTTCAAAAATGGTTGGGATCTAGACTTCATTCAGTTTTAAGTTGCTTTGGTGGTTGTGACAATAAAAATTCACCTCCACTCCAGTTCTCTTCTGCAATAGAAAAACTTTCCTCACTATAGTATTAAAGGTATTTTCCATTTTTTTAAAGTATTTTTGAGGTTTTTTTTTTTTAAGTTAAATCTTTTATCCCTTTGAAGTTAATTCAGTGGAGGCATGAGGAATGCATTAAACTCATTTTTGCCTAAGTGGGTACCCACTTGTTTCAAGACCACTATTTAGTGGTCCATATTTTCTCCAATGACTTGAGATATCAGCCTTACTATATTTTGTCTACCTATGACTTTGCAACTATTTCTGGATATTGTATTCTGCTCCATTAGCCTATCTGTCTATATATATGCCAGCACTACACTGTTCTGATTACTGAGGCTTCATTAGCATCCATTAATATCTAGAGTGTCTATCTGCCTCTCTCACCATTGCTCTTCTTTTTCATACTTTTTGTGACTGTTCTTGTTCTTTCCTTTTCCTACATAAACTGTAGAGTAAATTTATCTAGTTAAAGTAAAAAAGACTGTTGGATCATATTAAAACTTTAAGTTATGGAGAACTGACATTTTTATAATGTTGAGTATTATAATCCAGAAGCATGTTATTTTTCTACTTGTTTAAGTTTTCTTTTAGTAGTGTTCAGTTTCACATAGGCCTTGAATATTTCTTGCTATGTTTATTCCCAGGCATTTCATTTTTGTTGTTATTGCTATTATAAATAGGGTCTTTTCTTCCATCACATCATTCATGTTAAGAAAATTTTATTTTTTTACTTTAATTTTTTTCCATACTAGTTTACTGTATTTTCTTATTGCTTGTAGTAGATTTTCAGTTTAATTTCTTGGGTTTTCCAGATACACAATTCTGTCACCTGCAATGTTTCTCATAATTTTTATATATCTAATTTATTTTTGTCTAGTTCATTTGACTAA
The DNA here is from genome assembly GCA_032199065.1 of Smutsia gigantea. Classification (NCBI taxonomy): domain Eukaryota; kingdom Metazoa; phylum Chordata; class Mammalia; order Pholidota; family Manidae; genus Smutsia; species Smutsia gigantea. Next base: position 330,707 of record JAVSCE010014373.1, on the reverse strand, counting down.
TATATCCTATAAAGTGTTAACTGATGTCAAAGTGATCATATTTGTCTTGTTTCAGAGTTTAGTGGGAATGCTTCTAGTGTTTCCCTATTACATTTGATGTTGGCTTTTGGATTGAGATAGATTTTTTTTCACGTGAAAGAAGTACCTATCCCCAACTTACTGAATGCTTTTGTCAAGAATGCTTATGGTTTAAAATGTCCTTTAGCATCCGTGGATATGATCATATGATTTTCCTTCTCGAATCTATTATGATTAATTATATAAGTAGATTTCATAATATTAAACCATCCTTGTCTCCTGAAATATATACCACTTAATTATCATGCTAAATTTGGATGGCTAATTTTTTGTTTAGGGTGTTTTATTGATGGTTATAGTAATACTGATGTGTAGTTTGCTTTTTTTTTGTCTATAGTACTATCACATTTTGGTATTAGTGGTATACTTACTTCATAGAAAGAATTCAAACTTTTTTTCTATGCCCAGGAACAATTTTAAAAATTGGAATAATCTTCTATTTAAAAGTTTGTTAGAATTTTTCTTACGAAAACTATCTGGGCCTGTGGCATTTTTGAGGGATAGGGGCTCTTTGACAACCTTCTCTATTTCTTCTGTATAAATTGGTTTCCATTATTTCTTCTCTCTTCTGAGACCAGTTTTGTGTGCATGGCTTTTCTGCTATTTAGAAATCTTAGATTTTTCTTCTTATAGTTGTCTTTACAGTTATCAGCATCTGTGATGTCGTTCAGCTTCCATTTCTTTAGATAGTATCTCTGACTCCCCTACTATGAGAATAATAAAACGAGCTCACATCCTAAAACAGGGCCCAGACTGGCAGCTGAGGCAGTGGTGGCAGCTAGAAGAGAGGAGGCTCTCTGTATGGGGGCAGCATTGAGACCCGTGCTGCCTGGCCCATCCCCAGAGCCTGTTCCTGTGGTAACTGTACAAATATTGACTCTGGCCTAAGCACTGGTTGCGGGGATTGCTGACCCTCAGGCAGTAAACTTTGTCAGTAAATTATTACAGAATAAAAGCAAACACACATGCATGTTGTAATCAAGCACAGCAGGGAGTTACTAGAATTCCTTGAAGAGTTTAGGACGTCTGGTTTTAAAAAGTGCTGTAACATTGCAAAGCAGAAATCCAGGCTTAGAAATAAAAACTAAATATAAAAATTGTTCCATGAGATGGAAAAGAACACTATTAACCAGTGAAGCTTCAGATTAACCAATTATGAATAAGGATAATTTAAAAATAAAATTTCCCTGGTAATTGAAGATATAATGATGAATACATAAACAGATGTTTTGAATTACATACAAATCATGAAGTTACTTCTGATTTCTTATATGACCTCCACAAATTACAGGAAATGTCAAAGAAAATATTGAAATGCTAAATTTACATTTTAAATTAAATTCAGGCTTACCTAAAAGTGATGTGTATGAAGAGTTAAATCTTCTTAGAAAATTGTTCCACAAGAATCATCAGCTCTAAATGTACTACAATTTACATTTCAAAATAATTTATCAAAATTTTATCCCAGCAACACAATTTATTAGTGTTCTGGCCTATAAAATACTCTTAACAGATCCATTAACAGTTGCATCAGCAGAAAGATCCTTCTCAAAATTAAAAATTATCAAAAATTATTTGTGACTTTTCATTTGCCAAGATCAACTGATGTCCCTTTAGTTATAGTGATTGAAAATGAAGATCCTTAAAGTATAAGTATGATGACCTAATACATAAATTTGCAGAAAAATGAACCAGAAAAAAAATCTTATGATCAAGATATCATATTAATGATATATTATTTATTGCAGTATATAAAATTATAATACAAAAATGTTACCACTTTACAGTTTGTAAGTTTATGTTGTTACTCATATATCATTATTACCCCACTGTATTTTATAAGTAGTAAAATATTTTTTTTAATTTTGCTATTATTAATATACAATTACATGTACAACATTATGGTTACTAGACTCCCCCTATTATCAAGTCCCCACAACATACCCCATTGCAGTCACTGTCCATCAACATAGTAAGATGCTATAGAATCACTACTTCTCCTCTCTGTGTTATACTGCCTTCCCCGTATCCCCCCACCTCACACCCACCCCTGCTACATTATGTGTGCTAATTGTAGTAGCCCTTTTCCCCCTTATCCCTCCCTTCCCAACCATCTTCCCCAGTCCCTTTCCCTTTGGTAACTGTTAGTCCATTCTTGGGTTCTGTGAGTCTGCTGCTGTTTTGTTCCTTCAGTTTTTCCTTTGTTCTTATACTCGACAGATGAGTGAAATCATTTGATATTTGTCTTCCTCCGCCTGGCTTAATCCACTGAGCATAATACCCTCTAGTGCCATCCATGTTGTTGCAAATGGTAGGATTTGTTTTCTTCTTATGGCTGAATAATATTCCATTATGTATATGTACCACATCTTCTTTATCCATTCATCTACTGATGGACACTTAGGTTGCTTTCATTTCTTGGCTATTGTAAATAGTGCTGCAATAAACATAGGGGTGCATATGTCTTTTTCAAACTGGGCTGCTGCATTCTTAGGGTAAATTCCTAGGAGTGGAATTCCTGGGTCAAAGGGTATTTCTATTTTGAGTTTTTTGAGGAACCTCCATACTGCTTTCCACAATGGCTGAACTAATTTACATTCCCACCAGCAGTATAGGAGGGTTCCCCTTTCTCCACATCCTCACCAACATTTGTTGTTGTTTGTCTTTTGGATGGCGGCCATCCTAACTGGTGTGAGGTTATATTTGATTGTGGTTTTAATTTGCATTTCTCTGATGACTAGTGATGTGGAGCATCTTTTCATGTGCTTGTTGACCATCTGAATTTCTTCCTTGGGGAAGTGTCTGTTCAGCTCCTCTGCCCATTTTTTAATTGGCTTATTTGCTTTTTGTTTGTTGAGGTGCATGAGCTCTTTATATAATTTGGATGTCAACCCTTTATCGGATGTCATTTATGAATATATTCTCCCCTACTGTAGGATGTTTTTGTTCTACTGATGGTATCCTTTGCTGTACAGAAGCTTTTTAGTTTGATATAGTCCCATTTGTTCATTTTTGCTTTTGTCTCCCTTCCCAGGGAGATATATTCATGAAGAAGTTGCTCATGTTTATGTCCAAGAGATTTTTGCCTATATTTTTTTCTAAGAGTTTTATGGTTTCATGACTTACATTCAGGTCTTTAATCCCTTTTGAATTTACTTTTGTGTATGGGGTTAGACAGTAATCCAGTTTCATTCTCTTACATGAGTAGTAAAATATTTTTAAAGAAAAACTGTTCTTAGTATTTTTAATGGAACTTTTCTCTTGCTTTTTGAATAGAGACTTGCATTTTAATTTTGCACTAGGCCCTATGAATTATATAGCTGGTCCTGTTCATAAAGCTGGTCTGTGTTACAGTCAGGGAAGCGCCAAAGGTTTTTAAACAAGAATTGTTATACTTACAACTTGCAAGAAGTGCTAAGGATCAATACTCGTTGTGTCTCTTCTGCTGGACTATAAGCTTTGGAGGGTAGGGTTTGCATCTAATTCATCTTTGTGTCTCCCATAGTGCCTAACACAATGCCTGGTACACATATAGGGTGTTTGGAGCAACGGTTGAGAAGGAGGATCTGATGTCAAACATCTTGGCACTGAGTCCTGGTCTGCCACCTCCTTAGAAGTTACTTAGCCTTTCTTCACTTCAGTTTCTACATCTGTAAAATAAGGGTGGTGATGATACCTACTTCACAGAGTTTCTATAAAAACTCGATGAGCTAATGCATGTGAAGTACTTAAAATAGTGTCTGACACTTAATAGTCACTCACATGTTAACTATATCATCTTAAAGTAAATATTTATTGGAAGAATTTTCAACCATCTGTAAGCTAAAAAGAATGCTGGTGCAGTTTTTAGAACCATTGAAAAAATAAATGGAGACCTGGCATTTACACCAAGATAGCATCAACTTTGTGAGTAAAATAATCCTTTATTACTTAGGCTCCTGAGAGGATCCAACCCTACCCAGCTGTCTTTCTCGCACCTTACTTAGAGGATCACCTGCTATCCAGCCAGAGTTTGCAAAAGGAAGCTTATTTGGAACTGAACAGGAATATTTCTTTGGCTGTAAACAACAGAAAGCCCAATTCAAAAAACCACAATGAGCCACCACTTCACAACCATTAGGATGGCTGCTATTTAAAACACAAAGTAAACAAAACAAAACAGAAAGTAAGTGTTGGTGAGGATATGGAGAGATTGGAGCCCTTGTACATTGCTGATGAGAATATAAAATGGTGTAGCCACTATGGGAAACTCTATAGCAGTTTCTCAAAAAGTTAAAAGTAGAAACCATGTCATCTAGCAATTCTACTTCTGGATACATACTCAAATGAACTGAAAGCAGGGACACAAACACCCACATTTGTACACCCACATTCACAGCCATATTATTCACAACAGCCAAAAGGTGGAAGCAACCCAAGGATCCACTGATGAATGTATAAACACAGTGTGGTATATACATAGATTGGAATTTTATTCAGCCTTAAAAAGGAAATTCTTTCATGCTACGATATGGATGAACCTTGAAGACTTTATGTTACTTTATGAAATAAGCCAATCACAAGTACTAATTTTATTCATTTATGGTACTTAACATGGTCAAATTCATAGAAACAAAAAGTAGAATGGTGGTTTCCAGGAGCTGGGGTGGGTGGAGGGACGGGCAATAATTGTTTGATGGGCACAGAGTTTCAGTTTTGCAAGATGAAAAAGATCTGGATGTGGATGGGGGTGATGGTCGCACAACAAGGTAAATATACTCAATGCCAGTAAACTGTACACCCAAAAAGAGTTAAAATGGTAAGTTTTATATATTTTGCCACAATTAAAAAAAAAGCAATTCAAACAATAAGGAAGTGTATTGGATGGAGGAAGAGGATGGTTTTGAGAGATGGTAAGAAAGTAAGAGTTGATACGATTGTTTGGATGTAGTGGGAAGACAGAGAATGGAGTCCAGGATGACTGCCAGGTCTTGCTGTTGGCAGAATGGTGGTGCCGTTCCCTAAGAGAGGGAGCGTCTCTGAGAAGGAGCACATTTGAGGGAGGAGATGAACTCTTATTTGAACATCTTGAATCTGATGGACCTGTGGGAGATCAAGGTGGAGGTATCCAGCAGGCGATTGGATACACAGAACTGAAGCTAAGAGGAGAGATCCAAGCTGGAGATTTCTGTTATGGAAACAAGGGAATGAATGAACTGTGGGATGCAGAGAGAAGATGATTGAGAAGGCACTTCCTGAGAGCTTGCCTGCTGTAATGAAAACCCAGGAGACAGAGTTTCCAAAAGCTGCTGAAAAGTAAAAAAAAAGATGGGCATTGAAAAGTGTCCGGTGAATGCAGAGTTAGCCCTGCATAGTGAGGGGGCACCTGAGTCTTTGCTCCCATGGTGTTTCTGGGACCAGGAGCCCACACCAGTGAGATGGGGCTGGCTGGGCTCTCTGTCCTCTCAGGTGCGTGGCCTCTCAGCCTGAGGGAGGGGAGAAGGTGAGGGGGATTTAGCCTCAATCCAGGTACTGCCTGTGGCCTCTGAGAAGTTTGTGGGGATCTCAGCTGGACAATAGAGGACAGACGGCAGCTTGCAAAGGGCCCACCAAGTCTCTCCTGACTTTGGAACACTGAAAACATTGACATTTGAACACAAATTTCTCCTGGAGCCTTTCCCATATGGAAATTCCCAGTTGTAAACCATATTGACTTTAACCTGAAGTGTCAGAAAGGTTACCTGGGAGTCTGGGAGCCAACCAGCTGAAAGTACGTTTATATGGAAGTCGTTGGGGCAAACAATATAGGATTCAGAACATTTTTTGAGATCTGTGCCAGTGGTGAGCTTTTCCAGGAAACATGACAAAAACTGACTCTCTTAGGCAAAAAAGCATTGGGTGTTGTCCTAATTAATTTGTATTCTTACTGAAATACAAACTTGGGGAAGCAGTGAGGGGAAAGAGCAGCACATGTCATTTCTTTACCCAGCACAAGGGGCTAGAGGAGGCTCCCGTTGAGTTTCATGGGCAGCTTTATGTATTTATATGCTTTGACTGGAGCTAAAGAGGTCTGTGTCACACAATGGGCAGTTTCTAGTTGGATTTTAAAAGAAAATAACTTTGATCATTTCAAAAGCAATGAAGCCTGATGAGAAAAGAAAGCCATAATTTATGGCTACCATTAAGCACACAAAGACAAAGGCGGAGGGAACGTTTCACTAAGGGAAGATTTACCAATGTGTAAAAACCACCCTTATGACTAGAAATAGCTGAGTGTCTCTCTCGGCACCAAACAAAAGGGGGCAGGTGGGAGGGGCCAAAAACAGAAAATGGGATGCAACCTGCCTGCCTTCACTTGGGATGAAAAGGTCAAAAGAAAAACAACCACAGAGAAGTTGTTTTCTCAGATTCTCCTAAGGCAGCAGCACTGTCAACAAGAGCCCAAAGAGGCTGTCAGCCTGGGCCAGGGCTTGGGAGGGGCAGGGATGGATCCCGAGGGAGGGGATCTAGGGACGGGAGACCATGGGGCAGCCGTGGGAGGGGATCCAGGGACGGGAGACCATGGGGCAGCCGTGAGAGGGGATCTAGGGACGGGAGACCATGGGGCAGCCGTGGGAGGGGATCTAGGGACGGGAGACCATGGGGCAGCCGTGGGAGGGGATCCAGGGACGGGAGACCGGGAGCCGTGAGAGGCAGATGGACCCCAGGAAGATGTCTGTGTGTGAGCTAGGTGGGGATTTTTTATGACTTCTTTTGATTCTTTGGTAATCTTTCTGATTACCCAAGAAATGAATATATATTTATGATTATTAAATGTTCCCCTGTGACTGTATACACAAATATACATGTACCATGTGTGTACGTATTTATTTACAGGAGAAAATTTAGTAAATACAGAGAATTTCTGATTAAAACCCCCAGCTGTGGTGTCTTGTTGCATCTAGGAACTGTTGGTACATTTAATCCTGGAGTGACACTGAGTGTGGTAGCTTCAGGCATCTGTGCCTGGGGTGGTGTGGGAAGGCCCTGGGTGCAGTGTTCCCTGGTGAGGACTGCCTTGCTGAGAGGGTACGCTGACAGGCATTGCTAGTATTTGCAGCTGGCCAGGCATGGTGTTTATGAGTTCAAGTGGTTGTAGATATGATATCCCAGGCAAAGCTGGGACTGTGTATTTTACCTGGTGGCTCACCTGTGACCTCTAGCCCTCTTTCCCTTCACCTTTTAGGCTGCTCGGAAACATGCCCCGAAAAACATTTAACCAATTTTTCAGGGAAATGAACGTTTTCTGCTTGATTCTGGGCCCAGTAGTGTGCAGGAGAGAGACAGTGTCAGCATAACTCTGGGACAGGAGGACTGCGGGGCTTGCGGGCGGGGGTGGATCAAAGAAGGCCTGGGTTGGGCAGAATGGAACAGGGTGTGCTGAGGAGAGCAGGGACGCCCAGGAGTGGGGCCAGCCTCTCCAGTGGGTTCTCCTGAGGGTCAGAAGCATGTGGAATCACTCCCACTCCACTGACCTTCCCCCTCCCAAGTGGAGAGGTGGGAAAGCCCCATAGGTGGCTTTGGGGTTTGAGGACTGTAGGACTCTGAGCTACGCAGGATGCGTTCTGGGTGCCCCCTGTCCGCGTACTTAAGGCTCGAAGTGCCGTTTGTCCTCGCAGGAGGGACTGGGTCAAGTTGTAGGGCACTGCGAGCAGGCGGAGCACGAGGCTCCCCGCGGCCGAGCGCGGCAGGGTGCGGGAGCAGCGGGGCAGCGCCGGGCCTGCGCGGGGGACGCGGCCCGCCCTCGCCAGTCTGACAGCCGCCCCCTCCGCCGGGGCCGAGGGGAGGGGCGGCACTGCCCCCGCGGCGCCCGCCCCGGCCCGGGGAGGACCGTGTGAAAATGAGGCCGGGCCTCGGGGGCCGGGCGGGGCCGGGCCGGGGGTGCCAGAGCGCGGCGGGCAGGGCGCCACACACCTCCCCGAGGCGCCGCCGCGCGCTCGCCGCCCGCGCTCCGCAGCCGCCGCGCCGCGCATGGGGGTCGCGGGCCGCGGCTGCCCCGGGGCGGCCGGGCGCTGCTGCCTCTGCTCTTGCCGCTGCTGCTGACGGCGGCCGCCGCCCGGCGAGGCCGCGCCCCAGGGCCGCCGGAGGGTGAGTGTGCGGCCCCGGGGCGCACCTGGCACGCGCAGGCGGGGCCGCGCCGGGAAGGGGTCCTGGGACCGCGAGCCGGACGGGCCGAGGCGCCACCGCGCTGGGGCCGGAGGCCCAGGGCCTGATGACAGCTCCCGCCCCGTGCCCTCCGCCGGGTGCCGGGGGTGCTGTACTCGGATGTGGTGGCGCCGCAGGAAGGGGCATTGGAGTCTCGGGGGCCAGCCAGCTCCTCACTGTGTAGATGGGGAAACTGAGGGCCCGGGTACATCTGAGAGGGCCTGACAGCTTTTTTCTTCTTTCTTTGGGGGCCGGGAAGTTCTGCGGACTTCGGGGTTGGCTCCAGGGATTTTTCATCTGCGGAACAGCCGCTGTTTGAGGATCTGGGAATACCTGTAAACAGCAACCAGCCTGGGTTTTCAGCAGCCGGAGATGAGTACTCTGGACATTTTGCACTCACTGGACTTGAAATACTCTCAAACCTTTTGTTTTTCATTAACATCCTGGAGTGGTGTCAACCCAGGAAATATTTCTGTCAAGGGCTGTTTCCAGGTTGAGAGGGTGGGCAGTGAGGAGTAGTTGAGGGGAGGGGGGGCCCATTCCCCCTCTGTGCCATCTGAGAGCTCAGGATGGTGTGCTCAGAGCCCAGGGCATCCCCCAAACCCTGGGAGGCTCAAGCGACTGAGTTTTCAGGACATCTTTGCCAACTTGGCTTTTCCTTCACAGGCATTTACTATTGCCTACTCATGTGCCAGGCTCTGTGGTTGGCGTCGAGGACACAGACAGTCTGTAATCAAGACATGGGCTGGAAGGGAGGAAACAGGAAAACAGACAGTGACAATGCCGTGTGCTATATGCTATGAAAGGAGATAAATATAGGAGTACATGGCAGGAGACACTTCACCTACACTGGGGGGATCATGGCAGACTTCCCGGAGGAGGTGGGTTGGAGCTGAATCTTGAAGGCAAGTAGAGAGAGTGGACAGATATGCCAGTCAGGGGAACAGGCTGTGCCTGGAAACAGGGGCCTGGAAATGGTATGGTTCATCTCAGGGGCTCCAAAGCAGCGTAGCTGGTGGCTATTGGTGATGATGCTGGAGAGGGGCCAAGGCCAGATGTTGCAGGGCTGTGGGCTCCATCCCAAGAGCTGGCTGTGCTCTTTTGCAGATGTGGACGAGTGTGCCCAAGGGCTAGATGACTGCCACCCCAACGCCCTGTGTCAGAACACACTCAGCTCCTACAAGTGCCCCTGCAAGCCTGGCTACCAAGGGGAGGGCAGGCAGTGTGAGGGTAAGTGACTTGGGGACCAGCGGTGGGTGGGTCGGCAGGGGGAGCTTCCCATCTCCTCAGTTCTTATGGTGGCCATTCATGTCGGGCAAAGCGCTGCCCCCCCCCCCCACCAGGTCATATCACCCACTCTCTGAAATGCAGTTCAGAACCTTAAAGGACTGGGAAGGTCAGGTCTTCTTCAGAGCTGATCATACGTTTTATCTGGCTCTGAAATATCCTTTTGTCTAGCTTCTGAAAAGGAAAAGAGGTATGTATCTTTTCACCCCACTCAGACTGGGGCCAGAAAGTCAGCAGCCATGCTGATCAGGAGAGCCAGGCCTGGCAGAGCAAGGCTGACCCTGCACCTCCCTGGGGCATTTCGCACCCTTGCCCTTGCTGGCCCTGCCCTGCTGGCCCTGGAGGCTCCATCTTGTCCATGGGCTGTTTGGCACAGTGACCTGCCAAACTTCAGAGCTACACCGAGGGCCTGCCTCATTTAGAGGCATGTTCACCTTGAAAGATGTATGCAGAGGGGTGTTTTAAGCTCTCACAGCTGCAGATGTGGGAGTCTAAAGTCTGGGTTCTGCCACCTTGTGTTCTGGGCTGGTGTCATGAACTCTGAAGTTCAGTCCTGGTGGAGACTGGACACACTCGGAGGCTGTTCCTAGGGATGGAAATCATAGTCGTTGAACTGAGCCAATCCCATCCCTCATTTTACAGATGGTGACAAGAAGGCCCAGTGGGATTGGAACAGGGACTTGGGCCATGATCACACAATTAGCCTGCAGGTGAAAGAAAGTCAGGTCTCCATCTTAGCTCTGTCTCTGAACCCACAGCCATGTATTCAGCCAGCCCTCTAGGTCCCTCTTTGGTTGGGTGAGAAATCCTTCTATTTATATAATTTTCTTTGTGCCCAGGGAGCGAAACTCTTGCCTCTCCTATCAGAGGAAGCATGTTCCTGGTCAGATTCATAGCAAATGGGCTTGGTGGTTCATCCGTAAAGCCTGGGTTTCTCCAAGTTCTTATATTCCCAGACACAGGCAACCATCAATCTATTTGCCCTACATCATGGGAGGCCAAAAAGCTACCTCTTCTACAAATATCCCTCTGCTGACTCCTCCATACACACCCTCACTGTATTAAATATTCTTTTTGCAGTACTGGAATTCACACATGTTGATATCCTGCTTGGAAAAAAAAAGTTCATTCTTTCCCTGTGTCTGCTCTCTGGGGGCAGAAACACTGCCGTGGTTTCTTTCAGACAAACTACATATTTAGTAAGTGATATTGAATAACAATTGGCAAAAGTTTCCTCATTCTTAGCTTTTGGGTTTGACATATTACAAATAAAACTGAATTGCTAACAGTTTATAGTTGAAAAGTCTACTATTTAGTTTAAAATAACTAGTGATTGACTGGGGTTGTTGCCTCTGTATATTTAAATTGGTTTAAAAATAACATGATTATTGTTACAAAAAGCCAAACAATAAAAAAATGTACAAAATAGGAAACTAAAGATGCTTCTCTTCCTTAATGCACAGGTAGTCGCAGTTAACAGGGAGCGTATGTTCTTTGTATTGTCATTTACACTAAAATCCTAGAAGGATTTGATCTTTTGAGTACTTATAGTATTTATGAACCTGGTGAGTAAGGCTGTCCCTGTTTAGTTTGGATTTCCTGGTGCAAGCGTCCAGAGTGGAAACTTTCTTCCAAGAAGGAAAAGGAGAGAAAGTGAAGATTGCAAGGATTCAAAGCTATAGATACTCAAAGATGTAACTCCTTTATGTGTGTTGCTTGGCTTACTAGCTTTTAAGCCTCTTGGGTCCAACCCATGGTATCAGCTGTGTTATTATCGCCAGCTTCACTGCTCCTATTAAGTTCACAGATAGGAACTGAGTTTGCCTGGTGACCAAAATGTTATCCTCCACAAAGTTTCTTCTGCCAAAATACTGGAGAAATCAAAGTATGAGCCCTGAATAAGTATTTTAAAAATGGTGTGCTTTCCAAAATGGCTTTCCATAAATGCTTTTATTCTAAATGACCTTTGCTTATACCCCAGACTTTAGGGAGGGGGTGTTTCAATGGTTAGTATTCATTGTATAATCTTTAATTTTCGGTTTATGGAACTGAATCAAGTTTAACAAGGAGAAATCTAAACTTCATCTTTGTGTAAGGAGTTGTATTTTTTTATAACTTTTTATTTTGAAACAATTGTAGACTTCAGAAAAGTTATGAAAAGTAGTGCAGAATTCACAGGTGCCCTTTACTTATCTTACCCCACCATTAACGACTTATATAACCATAGCACAGTATCAAAACCAGGAAATTAACACTGACATGATACTTTTAACTGTTGGCCTTTACATTTCATCAGTTTTTTCTTAATCCCCCCACTCCCCCAGGATCCAAGTCAAAGTCCCACATTACATTTAGTTGTCGTAGCTCCTTTGTCTCCTACAATCTGTGACAGTTCCTCAGTCTTTCTTGGTCTTTCATGACACTGACATTTTTGATGAGGACTGCTTAGTTCTTTTGTTTGCCTTATGTTTGCTCGTGATAAGAACTGATGTGGTAGAAAGTGACACAATTGAGAATGTCCTGTTTTCTGACATTAGATTAAGGTTATGCATTTGGAGTAATACAAAAGTGAAACTTTCAGCAAGGCTAATAGAGAAGTGCTGTTGAATGCTTCTCAATGCATCACATGGTGGTGGGGGTGGCATTGGGGGGGAGTGGGTTTGGGGGGTAAGGTGTTTGGGGGTGTGGGAGGGTTGTGGGGAGGGCACAATGGTGTCAACATGTCCTATTTCTGGTGACGTTAATTTTGACCACTTGGTTATGATGGTGTGTTCTGGGTTTCTCCGCTGCAAAGTTACTGTTTTTGTCCTGCAGGACCCATATCTTGGGGAAGATAGTTTCAGCCTATACTAATATTCTTTTCTTCTCAAATCTTTGCCCACTGAGTTTAGTATCCAACTGTGACTCTGACCTACTGCAATTGTTACTATGATGTGTGCCTCTTGGTAATTTTGTATTTCCCTCAATTCTTATACATCTGTTAACTAGGATTCGTCTGTAAGGAAAATCTGTCCCTTCTCCCCCATTTATTTATACATTGGTTGATGTATGTATGCCAATATGGACTCATGGGTATGTATTTAATTTACATATAGGGTTTTTATGTGTTCTTTTGGCTCAAATTGTTCCTACTTTAGTCATTAGGAGCTCCTTCATATTGTCTCCTGTGTCCTTTTGACATGCCCCTGTCCTTTTTTGAGAAATTCCTAGTTTGCTAGAACCACAAGATGCCCCAGATTCATCTTGTATTTTCCCATCCTTGGGCCTGGAATCAGCCATTCCTCCAAAGGAGCTCTGGTTCCTTTTCTTAAAAACCAAGATCTGCATTCATGGTGTTCTGGGCTGTCATTGCTCCTAAGCTCTCTCAGTGGAAAGAACTAGGATATGGTTTCTTATATCTGTCTATTTGCAGATATAAGGAATAAATAAATTTGCATATAGATTAAAAACAATGAGTTACACTGATGCTTCGGATTCCAAAGCAATATCACAGATTCACTTTAACCTCCCTCTGCTTTCTCCAACAATGAGAAATCTGACTCTTATCTGTAGTATATTTACCTGTTTATGCCATACAAGTATACATAGAAAGTATTTATACAATTACTAATCCATAGCCCTGTGAGTAAAGCAGATATACTAATTAGGGCACAGTATTTGCATATGGCTATTTTTGTTTTCAGCCTTACAACATCCAGTCAAAATGTTTTTCAAAGTTACTTAGGCAAGCACTTTTCTTCTCCATCCCCTTCAGTGTGATTATGTTATTAATTTATAGGTACAGTTAGGTCCATTTGTTTCTCCCCTTGTATTCCATTTTTTATCTTCTCCCCTCCCCCTCACTCCTGGTTCCTGGTTGACCTTATGTACGTATGTATATGTGTTCATGTGTGTATCACTGTGGTTCTGAGACCAAAGCTATACGAAAAAGGTATGCTCAGAGAAGTGGTCCTCCTCTCTTGCTCTTACCCTGTTCCCATTCCTCCTTCTACCCCTTTTCCCAAACCCGCAGGTCACCAATCCCTGTAGTTTCTGGCTTACCCTTCCTATGTTCTGCACAAATAAGAAGATAAATGTTTTTAACTACTTTACTGAGTTATATTTTTTGTATCATAAAATTCACAAATTCTAAGTGTACACATGGTCATTTTGAGTAAATTAGGTGAGTTGTACAACCATCACATAATATAATTTTCAAACATTTTCCTCATCTCAGTAAGATCCCTTATTGCCATGTACAGTTAATCTTTGTCCCCAGCTCCAGCTCCAAGCAACCACTAATTTACTTCATGTTTTATAGATTTGCCTTTTCTGGGCATTTCATATAAATGGAATCATACATTATGCAGTCTTTTGTGTTTAGCTTTTTTAACTTAGCATAATGTTTTTGAGGTTTATGTTGTAGCCTATATTGACATTTCATTCCTTTTTATTGTTGATTAGTATTCCATTGTATGGATATGCCATATTTTATTTATCCATTCACCAGTTGATGGACATTTGGGTTGTTTCTACTTTTGAGCTATTATAAATAATGTTGCTATGAACATTAACCTGCAAGTCTTGGTGTGGACATAATTTTTCATTTCTCTTGGGTATATACATAGGAGTGGGATTTCTGGATCATGTGGTAAATTTATGTTTAACCTTTTAAGAAACTGCCAAACTGTTTTCTAGAGTGACTGTGCCATCTTACAATACCATCAGCAATGTGTGAGGGTTCCTGTCCTCCACATTCTTGCCAACATTTTTATGTCTGTCCTTTTTATTACAGCTATCCTAGTGAATGTGAAATGGTATTTCATTGTGGTTTTAATTTTAATTCTCCTAATAATTAATGATATTGAGTATCTTTTCATGTGCTTATTAGCCATTCACATATTGTCTTTGGTGAAATGTGTAGTCAAATCTTTTACCCATTGTAAAAATTGGATTGTCTTCTTACTGAGTTGTAAGAGTTCTTTGTAAGTCCTTTTATAAGGTATGTGATTTGCAAGTATTTTCTACCAATCTGTGGCTTGTCTTCATTTTCTTAATGATATCTTTTAAAATGCAAGTTTTTAATTTTGTTAGTCCAACTTATTAATTTTTAAATTTATGAATTATGTATTTGTTGTATCTAAGAAATCACTACTGAACACAAAATCTCAAAGATTTCCTCATAAAAGCTTTATTGTTTTAGCTCTTAGATTTAGGTCTCTAATCATTTTGGTTTGATTTTTGTGTAGGTGTGCAGTTAAGGGCCTAAATTTATCTTTTTGCATATGGATATCCCATTACCTTAGCACCATCTGTTGAAAAGATTATCATTTCTCCTAATAAATTGCCTTGACACTTTTGTCTAAAATCAAGTGACTACAATATAAGCATTTACATCTGGATTCTCCATTCTGTTCCATTGACATATATGTCTATCTTTATGCCCATACCACAGACTTGATAACTATAGCTTTTTAGTAAGTGGAAGTTCTCCAAATCTGTTCTTCTTTTTCAAAATTGTTCTGGCTTTACTGAGTCTTTTGCATTTCCATATAAATTTTAGGATAAGCTTGTCAAGTTCTGCAAAGATGCATGCTGGGATTTCATGTGTGTTTTTTATATCCCCTTATTTTTCACATGAACATAGCATACTATAGATTCTCTTTAGTATTTTGACTTTTTTAAACTTAATTTTATATCCTAGAAATAACTTCAAATCAGTTCATAGAGATCTTTCTACTCTTTAACAGCTGCATAATACTCCACTGAGTATATCTACCATAGTTCTTCAACTGTTCTCCCATGTATAGGCATTTAGGTTATTTCTAGTATTTTATGGTTGCAAACAGTGCTGCAGTGAATAACTGCAAAATATTCCTGTTGCTGGTGATGTGTCTTCAGAGTAGATTCCTAGAAGTGGTATGGCTTGTTAAAATGTAAACACCTATTTCCATACTAAAGAAATAGCACCTGTCTGACTCACTTCTGCTCTATTTCTCAGACATTGATGAATGTGAAAACGAGCTCAATGGAGGCTGTGTCCATGACTGTTTGAATATTCCAGGAAATTACCGCTGTACTTGTTTTGATGGCTTCATGTTGGCTCATGATGGTCATAATTGTCTTGGTAAGGAAAACAACTGGGAATGGCAGTTCTCCTTTACCAGCCTCCTACCCCCCTACCCCTTTCTTTCCTATGATGAAAACACATCGTTAAAACAAAAAAAGGATCAGAGACTTGGGTTTTCTGGCCCTCTTGAAGTCATACTCAATGATAGAAAACCAGGTGAAGTGTTTTAGTTTTTATGTGACCATTCATAATATAAATCCTCCATTAGTCCAAGGAGATGGGTGGCATCATTATTTCTACTTATTGATTTTCTAGGATTAACTTGTCATGTTTAAGATTTTTGGTCTTGTGTTGAAAGGATCTTGACTTACAGCTATTATAGAATTAGGTAAAACTACTTGTCCTGAAGACTCCAAATGTGTGATTGGATCTCAGCCAAGTAGACCTCCGCCTCTTTTTCTTGAAAGAGAGAAAAATTCAAACAGAAACCTTCCATTAACATCTCCTGGTGTTCCACAAAATGAAAACATCTGTTGGAGTTTTAGTCCCTGAGTTAGGAACTGAAAGAGCATTGTTTACATTGGTTCCTTGTGCCGTGAACAAAACAGAACTCAGAAATAGAAGCAGTTGGATGGGGCTGAGTGTTGGGCAGTCCTAGAGGACACAGCACACCTAGTGGGCAGGTATCTGCGGACCGCTTGCACTTGGAGGCTGATGCTGTCAGCTGCCCAGGACATCATGACATGTGCCAGGGGACAGATGGCACTGGGGTCTTTAGACCCTTCATGTGGTTGGCCTGCTGATGTCTACTTGGTGACTAAGGAGCAACTTGAGCCTGGCCCTGACTTCCGTGGGGACAGCTATTCCCATGCTCCCTTGCAGTGTGATGGGAATGGCCATGGAGGAAATGCTGTGAAAGCAGCATAAACAACACTAGTCTAAGTAGGGGCAGAACTTGTTCTTTGAGTGTTGGGAGAGGAGAGTGTTTCCATTTGGGATTCAACTCTTGTATGACCTTTATCTCACTTCAGTGTCACCTGGAGCCCCATTCTGATGTCACCTCTGTCCCTGTGTGAGAGGTCAGCCTTTGGTTCAGACCACTTGGCTGTTCAAGCTTACAGCTGTCAGGAAGACTTGACTGAGGACCGGGGGCTCACTAACTACTTTGCAGACTGTCTAGGCAGTCTGTGCCACAAAAAGACACACTAGAGAAATAAACCTGGGAGCAGCAATAAATTGAGGTTAATATACAGTATGTTTTTTGGGTTTGTTGTGTTTTTAACATTTTCTGGGATAAATCTCACATTTCCTTTGGATTTGTCAACAGTGACATTTTCAGAATTTGTATGTGGTGGAAAACCTAGTCATCACAGCTGTGTTCAAACCCACAGCCCAGGGGGAAGCGTGAGCTCCGGAAGAACAGCAAGCCAAACCTTCCAGGGCTTAAGGAACTGGGTCAGGGTCGGGTGAGGCAGTTCTGAGTAAAGGCCTACCCAGAAATTCTCAGACTGGAGTCTTTCCTTGCCTCAGCAGCAGACAGATATTTCAGCAGATTATCTCCATTTCTCTTTCTTGGGCATCTTTGTGTGCCTTGCAGAAAGATCCTGACTATCCGCTGAGGATATCTAAGGGGTCTAAGAATTCTTCAAAGGAAGGCATGAGAAAATAAAGTGGTGCATTGAGAAGAACAGGACCAGTGCACATGGAGATTTCTCTGCTATTTTGAAAGGGCTGAAGCATTTTGTGACAAGAAAGCTCAGGGCCAAAAATTTCCCAGGGCAGCAGTTTCCTGTGTTCTCTGGGAGGGCCCCTTCCCTCTCCTCAGCCTCCCAAGCACACATTAGCCACAGATTTCTTAGCCAGAGTATACAGAGTACAGATACCACTTAACTCTGGCACCAAACCCAGAATGCTCCAAGATCCTGCATACCTGTGAGCCTGAAAAACAAAGCACAGCAGCTCTTCTACAGTTAACCCCCAAATTTAGGTTCTATTCATTGAGCATCTAGGAGTACATCACAGCTATTCCATTTTGTAGCCATGGCGCTCAACTCTGGATGTACACTAGAGTCACTTGAGAAGTTTAAAACACCCCCATTGGCTAGGTTTCATCCAAGGCACTAATTATATTACTGTCTCAGTAGGTAGGGTCGAGGCATCAGGGTGCCAGCATGCAGCCAGGGTTGAGAACCACTGTTTCACAGTCTGGAGAAGCTCACCAGCTTAGTGATCCATATTTGTGCATGTGGACACACACTTTTGTGTTAATTTGATCAGAGAGTATCATCCAACTACATATTACTAATTGCTTTGGAGAAGAGGAATAGTAGGTTAAACATGGAGTGGAGGTGGCAGCTCAGAGGAGAGCACACATCTTTACTCAAAACCAATCCAGGATTTGGTATTGAGGGAAGCAATACTTAGGGAGTGCGAACTGGCCAGGTGTGTTTCAGCATGCCTCATCCTCGGGAATGTGCTACCCTTTGGCATAGAGAAGGGCACATTTTCTAGGCTTTAGGGGATGGCTCGAGTCCCATCAGTTCAGAGAGGCATCTACTGGGTGGTGTGGGAGGATGGGTGATGGTAAGATCTGAAGCTTGAAACCAGATAACGGATATTTAAATGTGAATTTTCTTGTTACAGATGTGCCCAGAAGCTAGTGATAGGCAAATGGGAAATAGGCCGGAAAAAATATATGTCTTTGATATCAGTCTTCTCCTTGAGCCTTTATCGTGTCTGAGACTCTTCTGGAATTTTCCTTGTCTTTTGCTCTGGTGATGCTGCGCTCTCCTGATTGTTTGCTCATGCACTGGACAGTTACCTTGTACCTGCAGGCTCCAGGGCTGTGTAAATAAAGCAAAAATCTCTGTCCTCAAGGAGTTTGTCATCTAGTGCAGATGGATAAGTAAAAGATTTTGAGGGACCAAAAGGTACAAATTAAAAAAACAAAGATTTGGAGAATGCAGTCCGTGGTGTACTGCTGCACAGGGTGGGGTGTGACACGGCGGGGGGGGAAGGCCTTCTCCCCCACCCCGCGTGGGCAGAAAGCAGGTGGAGACTCTCTCCCTCCCTGTCCTGATGGCTCCTTCTCTGGGGCTCCTGCTGTCTCCTCTAGCTCCCCCCGCCCCTGGCATCCTCCCGAAATCCACCTCTGGCTGTGTCCTCTCTGCCCCCCTCCTCTCCCTTCCCACATTCCTGCTTGTGGCTTTCTTACACCCACCCTTTATCCGACCACCACAAATAAATGATTTTCACAGCAGTGTTTACAGCACCAGGCTCAGGTTTCCCTCTGCCTGCCACCCAAGCCCTGAACGTCAGTCTCTCGCACACATCACTGCCCTGCTGCGGTGGGACCGCCCACACCTCCACCCCACTTCTGTACCCAGCGCTGGTCTTCCCCATGTTTCCCCACTGCCCCACCACATGCCCACAAAGCTCTCTGCCCCGCTGGCAGCTTGCCACAGTCCTCTTGCAGGTTTTCCTTCCTAGGATTCCCTCCAGCCAGGTGCCGGGCCTGGTCCCCCACTCGTCCCAGCCCAGGCTATTCAGGCACCTGTGGGAAACCAGACTCCCAGGCTTTCCGTCCTTCCCTTCTGTGTCCGCCTCTCGGCCGCTGCCTTATTCTTCCCACTCGGGGGTCTGACCATGTCACCCTTGCTCCAGCTCCCGGTTGCCTCCCAAATGTAGTAGGCACTTGTTTGCCTGATATTCAGGGTCCTCTGCGTGTGACCCAATCTGTCTCCCCAGCTTTACCTCCAGTAACATCCCCGCATGTATCCGTGCACAGGCCAAACAGAGTGGCCCACCCTTATGGAACATACTCCATGCCCCCAGCTTTGGTGCTGTGCTCACGCCCTTTCTTCTGCCTAGAACACCTTCACCTGCTTTGTACCTGAGGAAATCCTGCAGGGCCCATCTTTTATCAGCTTTTTCATAAAAGCCATCCTGCTACCCCCAACAGATGTGACCTCTCTTACCTTTGTACCACCTTCTACCTTGTCTCATAATAACTGTACATTTGGTGCCTTCCTTCTGCTGAAGGGCATGCTCCCAGAGCAAAGGAATTTGGTCTTCTTCACCGGTGTTCCACTGTCTCCTCTAGCACTGTACTTTGGAAAGAGAAGGTGCTCAGTCAAGTACTTAACTGAACTGATTATCTTGTGTCTGTGCTGAGTTAACTGAGTCCAGACCCGCGAGGGCTGGGTCAATCGCCAGGGGCCTGTTGACTTCAGCTCTGGGAGCTTCTCTGGTGCAGGGACCTCGTCGCTGCCTAGCAGGAGTCCCTGGGTGCCAGGCTGGGCGTGCTGTTTGAAACGGCCACAAAAGCCAAGGCTAATCCTTCTCTCCTCCAGATGTGGATGAGTGCCTGGAGAACAATGGCGGCTGCCAGCACACCTGCCTCAACGTCCTGGGGAGTTACGAGTGCCGGTGCAGGGAGGGGTTTTTCCTGAGTGACAATCAGCACACGTGCATTCACCGCTCACAAGGTACCTATGCTCCACTGTGGGTGGGCAGGTCCACTTCTGAGAATCCCCCCACCCTCACCGATTTTCAAGGGGAAGCATGGAGTACAGAAATTCTGGAGGCCTGAGGACCAGTCCAGACTGCTACTGGGTAACTGGGGGCAGGTCTCTAAGCTACAACTTCCTCACCTGGCAAAATAAGTGGGCTGGCCTGGGTGAGCGCTGAGGTCTCTCCAAACTCTCACACGCTCTGATTCTAATCTTTAAGTAGAGTACATTGCAAATATGACTCAATATCTCAGGAGAAATATAATGGACAGTCTGCCAAGATTTTCAAACAGGTGCTGCAAACCATAGCACTAAGTGGGAGCCTGCACCTTGGTCTGGGTGGGGCGGGAGGCAGCTGGAGCCTTCCTACACAGACGGGCAACCAACTGCCCAGTTTTCAGACCCAGATCTGGTCTTCCCTGTGTTTTGCATTTTGAACCTGGGTCTCTGTGTTCCCAGGGGCGGGGCAGAGAGACCCCCCCACTCCCCAAACGTGAGCTTTCTCTGCTGTGGTTTTCTTCACCCATGTTACCACTTACCATTCCTCCATAAGTCTGCAGGAAACCTCTCTTCTTATGGCCACCCTTTTGTCCTCTGGGCTGTTTATCCCTTTTTTTATTCCTCTATTAGTTCAGTGCTTTCCCTCAGGAGGGAGAGGCATTAAATATATGTGGACATCAGCCACTTTTAACTGACGCGCTGTTGCTTCTCTGCTCTTTCTCAAGCCAAAGAAGCACATGCCGGTGGCTGTATTTGCCCCGGGGTCGCCTGGGCCCGTTTGAGGGAAGGGCCCTCAGTATTAGACTCTCACCGCCTTTTGCCTGTGCTGTGGCTTCATTCTCATAACTTAAGAATGAGGCGATTTTAAGTTCTACTATTTAATCACAGATTTGTAGATTGATTGTTTTAATCATGGTTTTAGTGGCTTTTCAAGAATTTCTTTGTGGAAGATGATTTTTGCCTCATTTTCCAAGAATGATGGTTCCTTCCTCAGACCGAGCTAGAAAGTCTGTTTGGGTGCTAAGAGGGATGACCAGAGGAAACTGCAGGGGCCAGTAGGTTTGATGGCTCTCAGCACCCCCAGCCTGCTTGTCCTCCGAGTTTGGGCGGGGTAGTGACACAGGGCTCCAGCCAGGCAGATCGCTTGTCTCAGCAGGTGGGGCCCTTGACTGCATTTGGTCTGAGGCAGAATGAAGATGCCAGCAGCAAGAGTAATGTGCATCTCAGGGCGTCTCCCCTCTGGTGGCTCAGTGTCGCTTCCAGGGGAGTCACTCTGGCTTTCTCTTGAGGCGGGAGGGAGGTGTGGGCCTGGAGCCATTGCCTGGATCCCACCGCGATCCTCACAAAGCAGCTCGCAGTGATTAATAGCATCTCCTCCTGTTGCACTTCCAGAGCAGTGGCTCAGCTGCTTTCTCCCCTCCAGTGAGCCCCCCAGACTGATAACGGACCCAGGCCCCTCATAAGAGAAGTAAATACAGAAGTACTTCCTTTCCACAATCTGCATTTTCTAACTTTTCTACAATTCAGACATTCTTGAGTCCCCTGAAGAGTATTTAAAAATGAACATATTTGTCTGGAGCTAAAACTAAAATCCAAGAATTGGATTGTGGCCTGGAAGTGCTCTCTGTGATTTCTGTTGCTTCAACCCGCTTGCTCGGGAATGCACGGCAGGGAGAGCCGACAGACTAGAGCAGCGTGTAACCAGGACCCCTTCTGTCCTCCGGTTCTAACTCCTTAAGTAGAAGAATCTGTAAGTGCTGTTCCTTTGGGATTTCCTCCTTGGTGTGCACATGAAAACCTTAGAAACTGTATTAAAATAGACCCACAGTGGATAACTCTAAAGATGGTGGAAAGAACATAACACTGCAAACTAGAATTTTCTAGTGTTGAAATTGCTGTTTTAAATGATTATTTACTAAACGTTCTTCAATAAAAAGGATCATAATAGCCGACTCAGAGGGAAGCTTAAACTATTGATCTTTTTATCCTTAGAGATCCCAAAGCTCTGGCAGAGAGACTGTGTGTTCTCACCCATGTAATGGGGGCAGGCTGGAGGGAGACCCAGCTCCCAGCCTGCCTTTGTCCCTTTTCACGGGTGCTCAGGCTCTCAAAATGAGCATTCCTCTTTTGTTCTGCCTGCTCTGAGAATATTTTTAGAAGTTTGCATGGCTGCCTTTTCAGAGTAGTGGGGAAGGTGTCAGGGTAGTGAGGGAGGGGCTGTGCTCTCAGCAGGGCCTGTTTCTCCCTGTTAGGGAACTTCCTTTCCTATTTGCAAGGCATATTTTTATTCAGTTCTCAGAAATAGTCTTCAGGGACACCCTGGGCCTGGGGACCGTCAGAATGGGATATTTCTAATGTTTCTGAGTTGTTTCCCTGCTGGCACACTAACAATCTTAAACATTACTGTGAGGCTGGTTTACAGGGTTGGGGGCCAGAACCATGACCAGACCTCCCAGTGTGGACCAGATCCATTTGCTTCCCCTAGCAGGGGCCTTGTTCGAGTCAGGGTACTCTGAAAAACTTTGGGGTCTTCTCTCAAAAAGCCTTCACCATTTCTAAAGCTATTTAAACCTCCATTATTCTCTGGAAATTTTAGGTCTACCTTGATAGGATATGACAACAGGGGGGCAACTTTTTGTGTATCTCTACAGCATCTGGTACACAGTCAGTTCTTGCAAAATAGTTCTTGTGTAAATGAACTGTTCTGAGGCAGTAAAAGTCATGTCGCAAATGTCTTAGCAGACTTGTAAGCAGAGTGCAAAGCATCTCACCTGACTGGGAGCTTTGCAGGCATCACTGCGGCCTTTCCTGGGCACTGTTACATTTGCCCCTCGGTGCTTCTGGCACGTAGTATTCCAACTGCTCTGCTGGGCCTTCCCAGGAGAAGACGAAGCTGGTTCTAGGGGCAGCTCTCACCTTCAGGGCCTTCTTGATGTTACTGGGAACAAGTAACATCTTCAGAAATCACCAGTGAGGGCTAAGAGAGACCTTCCCACTGACCCAGTGCGAGCCTCTTTCCATGTTAATTGCCAGCAGCCCTTGGCACGGGTGAATGAATCCCAGCAAATTCCTGCAGATTGAGCGCTGGAGTTCAAACAGCTTTTAACTGTCAGATTAAAAACAAGATGGTTTTAAGAGAGTATGGGATGCATTAACTCTGTGCTGTCTTTTGGAACAGGAATGACATCTGTTTGTATTAAAACAACTATTCCAGTTAAGAACAGATAGACGGCTCTATGGTGAGAATTAGAGGGAGGTAACTTCTGACTTCATTAGAACGAACTGGCTAAGGCTTTAGGGGCACAGTACAGAACGGTGTGGATCCCAGAGAAGTTGAACGAAAATGTTTTATACTCATGTTTAAAACAGTGCTACTCTCAGTATTAGAAAGTGTCTGTTGTAGAGAACCAACGAGAGCAAAACCCCTGCTCTCAAAGATATTTTAGACTTGCATTGCACAAATGCAAAGAAGTGCCACGGGAATACGCACTCGGCAGTGCAGTGAGAGCTGAGCAGGGGTTTAAGAATACTTGTGGGCATGCTACCAGCTCCACCAGCATGAGGACAGGTGGCAAGCTCTCAAAAATTGGTTTTGGGAAGAGACGTGATGCTGGCAAACACATGGATGTATACTTTGCTGTAACCTTGTCATTTAGATGCATGTTAAACCATCCAGGAAAATAAGCCCCTTCCTGTTACTGTTACCACGAGATTGGGCCTAATGAAAATTATAAGAATACCTGAAAAGAATTTTATAGCAGCTAAATGGAGCCACATGGATGAGGTCTCTGTTCCCTCTGTGGTTGTGTTTTTGTGCTCCAAGCCTGCTGAGGGAGGGCCAGGGACTAACTGAGGGTCACAGAAGAGAGGTCCCTGGGCAGGTGTCCGTGATGGCAAAATGCTGTAGTCACAGTCACTTCCAAAGTGTGGGTTTGGTGGGGCTAGAGAGGACGGTTGATCTTTTCTGAAAATCATCTTGAAGAGTATGTGAAAAAGTTGGGAATCTTCAGTCTATCTGCAGATTTTCTTGGAGAGATTCATCTCTTCTCTTTACACTCTTGATCATGGGTGACAACATGGCAAAAATGAGAGTCCGAGTCTGAGTTCCTGGGGTCCGCAGGCTCTGATTCCATGCCCAGCGGAGCACTCCTGAGAGGGCTTTCTTTTGAGTGTATTGGGAGGGCTGCTACTTCTTTAGGAGGATTGAGATATCATATCTCTTGGTGACATAAGAAAATTTTCATATCTCTGTTAATTGACGTGGCTTGATTTTAATGACATGTTCTTTTAAAATGTGGGGCTGCCGGAGACCCAGGCAGGCAGGTCTGCGGGCCACCCACCAGCATTTGTGGTGCCCTGGGGCTCCGGAGTCTGACCTCAGCCTGGTCACGGCCTGCACGCTGCTGTTTTGCAGAGGGTCTGAGCTGCATGAATAAGAATCACGGCTGTAGTCACATCTGCAAGGAGGCCCCGAGGGGCAGCATCGCCTGCGAGTGCCGGCCTGGTTTTGAGCTGGCCAAGAACCAGAGAGACTGCATCTGTAAGTACAGACTGGCCCACACCAGCGCTGGGAAGGATCCTTCCTACCCCTGAGGTTGTCTCCTGCAGCCCAGCCTCAGAAATGCCACCTCATGGTGCAGCAGCAGCAGGGAAGACAGCCAGCTCCAGACACTGACCTCCACTGGGTACTAAATTCATTGCAGAAGGGCAGGGAAATGATGTTTCTTAAAGGAGCCAATTGGAAGGAAATAAAACTTAGGAGTAAGGAGTCTGAATGTTGGGGGCTGGGTCTCCCTGTTCCCGCAGAATAAAATCACACTTTCTCATCTGGCAAGCTCCAGCTCTTTGCTGCCTGATTCTTGCTTCTTGTATAAGCCTCATCTGCCTCCTTTGCCCAAACACCAAACGCCTTGACATTTGGAGAGCAGCCCACACTCTTTCATGCCTCCAAGCCCTGTTCCAAACCCTCCTTCCTTCCTGGCTTGGTGAATTCTCACTCAGCTAATGTCGTGCCTAACTTCTAATAACAATAAAGGTAACCACTACTTTTTGGGGAGTATTTCCTGTGTGCAAAAGCTTGTCCAAAGATGTACCATGTTCCATTTAATTCTTACAGTCAGCACACTATAAGCTGAATATTATTATCCTCATTTTTGCTTGAGAAAATGGTGGGGAAGATAAAGCAACAAGGTCACACAGAAAGGAAGTGGCAAATTGGATTCAAACGTAGGTCTGCCTAACTTCAAGACTTATGCTCTTCATCACCAGGCTGTCCCACCTCAGAAGCCTTCCCTGAGGGCCTCCACCAGGGCAGCTCTTTTCTATTTTGGCTTCCACAGGCCCATTCACTCCCAAGTCATAGTGCATGACCCTCTGGGTTGCATTGTGAATTTTAGTGTCTGTCTCCCCAGCTGTGAGCCCACCAAGTCAGGGACCTTGTCTTATTTTTGCCTCTCGGTCATCCGGTGCCTCCGTAGGGTGTGCTCACTGTACGTTTGTTTGATGGCTGGGGCAATGAATGCTGTTCACAGTCTGGACACAGCCTTCCATAGTCATGAAACACAACCGTGAAACTGGCGGATAACAGGAAACAACCAGCCACTAAAGGTGTTCCTTGAATTAATTTAATTAAAAGTATCCACTATCTATCCCAGAGGAAACGCTAAGGAAAGAAAAAAGATACCGAGTTCCACCATATACCTAGTTTTTCTCACTTTTTTCATATTCCTATTCAGTTGTCCATATGCGGACACAATTTTTGCATAACTGTAATCACAGAGAAGTTTCTTGCTCACATCACAAATATGTACTTGGTTCTTTTAAATTAGGAAAATCATAAATGCCTGTATGAGAATTCAAACAGCCCACAGTGTGTAAAAAACACATATAAGCTTCCCCCTCCCATTTCCTTTGCCAGAGGTAACCACTGTCCAGTGTGATGAATAGATAGTTTCATAGTTGGCTTTTTTTTTGGCTTGTCATCAATGAGTTCATACATGGTCTTGGTAATTATTGGTTAATGTTGCATTAATTGTGTGCAAAGAGTCATTGTTTCCTTTGATTACTCTCCCTTCTAACTAATCCAGATGGAATCTTATGAGAGAAATGCTAACATATATGTACACATTAACTATTCTCTATTTGTTTCAGACATAAAGTACTATAGCATTTCCAAAAGTCCTAGTACAGCTGTGTTAACATGCAAAATTCTCCTGATAAAGCAAAGCAGTAGTCTAGAATCTTTTGGTATATTTCCCTTAAATAGTGAAAAATCTCTCCATCCCATCTCCACCTTGCTGTATAACTTTGCTCAAATCTGTCATTCAGCATTTCTACAATTCATATTGTGACCATTTGTTTATAAAGACAGGCACAGGGTCTGAGTCAGAGTTTTCTCTTTTATGCCCAGTGTTTAGCATGTACTTGGTGCTCACGTTAGCTAAATGAAAACCAAAGTCCTTCTGGAGAAAATGCAGCCCTGGCTGCAGAAATGTCAGTGCTTCCTGTATCAATTCATTTTCCTCTCAGTGACCTGTAACCATGGAAACGGCGGGTGCCAGCACTCCTGCGAGGACACAGCTGAAGGCCCGGAGTGCAGCTGCCATCCACAGTACAAGATGCTAGAAGATGGGAGGAGCTGCCTGGGTGAGTGGGGACCCCCAACCGGATGAGGGTCTGCCCAAGCCTGCCCATGGGTAACCCAAACCCTAACGCCTAACCCTAACCCTAACCCTAAGTAGGGGCAGCCTTTAGCACCAGATAAAGGTGTTCCCAGTGCATTTGCCCCCAAAGCGGTTCCCTGTGTGTCACATGTGGTAGAGAGAGTGGTCTAGGCCTGGAGTAGCGGGGCCCTCTCTCCCTCTGAAAATGTGGAAAACCCTTTCTCCTCTCCTGGACTAGCTGCAGTTGAAGCTATTCTGGAGACTGAGACAACACATCCCAAGGGGCCAGGGTGACATGAAGTGAAGGCCTAGCTGTTTGTGATGACACAGTGGTCTTTACAGTCAGCAGGAGCCAGGGATGGATATTTCTGGTGGGATGCCTGCCCTTTCCTTCATGGCCAGTGCTTTGCTAGCTCCATCTCACAGGTCCCCAAGCCCAGCGTCCTTTTTGTCCTGGACTACGGCTTGTGTTCCCTAGTGTCTCTATGGTCAGTGCAATATACTTCAAAAATCTTTTCCACATTAATGTTTACCAAGTTTCTGTGGCTGTTTAACATGCTGTGTTTCCCACAGAGCCTCATTATAACACATTTTTATCAAGTGAAAGAGTCCTGTATCTCACTCACATTGTTCTCATGTCTGGTTTTCAGCAGAAGTGGCTGTACGGGGGATGAATAATCTGACTCAGTCAGACTAGGAACTGTGCTGTTTTGCATCTCTTGTAGAGCGAGAGGACACAGCCCTGGAGGTGCCGGAGAGCAATGCCACATTAGTGGCGGATGGGGATAAACGGGTGAAACGGAGGCTGCTGATGGGTAGGTGCTTCACCTACCCTCCCCGGGCCACTGTTACTGCTCCATTCTGTCCCCAGCGTACTACACGCCCATGCACCCTCAGACCAGCTAGACCAGGGTCAGCAGTTCCTGCCAAGCCAGGGTGTGTTGTTCTTTGCCCACTGCTGTTAATTAGTCATCACCAAGACCCCTGGTGTTGTGGGTGCAGGCCAGCCATCAGAATAACCCGGTTAGCATTGGAGTGCCACCTGCCTGGCTGTAGGTCTTGGGCAAACTGCTCTGAGCCTCCGTCTCCTGGTCTTTCTTTAAAATAGAAGTGATAAATCTACTTCTTAGGAAGTTCAGTTAAGATAATAATAGGCGAAAGTGCCAGAGTCCAATGCTTGGGACTGAGTGGGTGGTCGGTGAATGTCAGCTCCCTTCCTCTGAGGAACTGACCAGAGAGCCACGTTGGGCAGCCCCTCGCTTAGCATGGCGATTGGTCTGCCTTTTTGTCCACTGAGTCGTCTCTCTCTGATTCCAGCTGATATTAATGGCAGAAGAGATGAATGGTGAAGAGTGGCACTTGGCTATGGGTCATGGGGAGGTCGGCCAGCAGGTCCCACAGTGGAGCTGGACATGAGAGCAGTACAGGCAGTGCCTGTGGGAGTGGATCAGATCCTTTGACACATTATTATTCTGGAGAAAGCTTGCCTTGATGGAAACAAAACTGACTTTTTGAAAGCTGCTGGATTCAACAGTCAAGCAAGATATTGGGCAGCCGTTGTTTACTAGGCAGGTGATATTGCTGAACTCTTTTCTGCCCAACTATTCTTAATCTCCTTAAATTAAAATAGTACGTATGAATAATATAAAAACTTTAAAAAATTAATTAGTGCTATTAGGCTCGTAATGAAATACACTATTAACCTCCAATTTCCTCATCCCATTTGCCAGAGGCAACAGTTTCTCCCTACCACCATTCCTTCCATATGGTTGACGTAAAATATTATCTTGGTTTCAGGCAACATAGTGGTTCAACATTTATATACATTATGAAATGCTCACCATAATTAAGTGCAGCTACCATCTGTCACCATCAAACTTATTATATTGTTGATTATATTCCCTATGCTGAACTTTTTTTATATATAATTTATTTTGGTATCATTAATCTACAATTACATGTGCAATATTATGGTTATTAAACTACCCCTTCATCAGGTCCTCCCCACCCACCCCATTACAGTCACTGTCCATCAGCGTAGTGAGATGCTATAGAGTCACTACTTGTCTTTTCAGAGTTGTACAGCCCTCCCCGTGCCCCCCCAACATTACATCTGCTAATCGTAATGCTCCTTTTTTCCTCTTATCCCTCCCTTCCCACCCATCTTCCCCAGTCCCTTTCCCTTTGGAAACTATTAGTCCGTTCTTGGGTTCTGTGAGTCTGCTGCTGTTTTGTTCCTTCAGCTTTTTTTTTCTTTGTTCTTATACTCCACATATGAGTGAAATCATTTGATACTTGTCTTTTTCGGCTTGGCTTATTTCACTGAGCATAATACCCTCTAGCTCCATCCATGTTGTTGCAAATGGTAGGATTTGTTTTCTTCTTATGGCTGAATAATATTCCATTGTGTATATGTACCACATCTTCTTTATCCATTCATCTACTGATGGACACTTAGGTTGCTTCCATTTCTTGGCTATTGTAAATAGTGCTGCTATAAACATAGGGGTGCATATGTCTTTTTCAAACTGGGCTGCTGCATTCTTAGGGTAAATTCCTAGGAGTGGAATTACTGGGCAAATGGTATTTCTATTTTGAGTTTTTTGAGGAACCTCCATACTGCTTTCCACAATGGTTTAACTAATTTGCAGTCCCACCAGCAGTGTAGGAGGGTTCCCTTTTCTCCACATCCTCGCCAACATTTGTTGTTGTTTGTCTTTTGGATGTTGGCTATTGTCACTGGTGTGAGGTGGTATCTCATTGTGGTTTTAATCAGCATTACTCTGATGATTAGCAATGTGGAGCATCTTTTCATGCGCCTGTTGGCCATCTGAATTTCTTCTTTAGAGAAGTGTCTATTCATGTCCTCTGCCCATTTCTTAATTGGATTATTTGCTTTTTTTTCATTAAGGTGCATGAGTTCTTTTTTTTTTTTAATATAATTTATTTTATTATCATTAATTTACAATTACATGTGCAATATTACGATTATTAAACTACCCCTTCATCAGGTCCCCCCCACCAACCCCATTACAGTCACTGTCCATCAGCGTAGTGAGATGCTATAGAATCACTACTTGTCTTCTCTGAGTTGTACTGCCCTCCCCGTGCCCCCCCAACATTACATCTGCTAATCGTAATGCCCCTTTTTCCCTCTTATCCCTCCCTTCCCGCCCATTTTCCCCAGTCCCTTTCCCTTTGGTAACTATTAGTCCGTTCTTGGGTTCTGTGAGTCTGCTGCTGTTTTGTTCCTTCAGTTTTTTTCTTTGTTCTTATACTCCACATATGAGTGAAATCATTTGATACTTGTCTTTTTCGGCTTGGCTTATTTCACTGAGCATAATACCCTCTAGCTCCATCCATGTTGTTGCAAATGGTAGGATTTGTTTTCTTCTTATGGCTGAATAATATTCCATTGTGTATATGTACCACATCTTCTGTATCCATTCATCTACTGATGGACACTTAGGTTGCTTCCATTTCTTGGCTATTGTAAATAGTGCTGCAATAAACATAGGGGTGCATCTGTCCTTTTCATATTGGGCTGCTGCATTCTTAGGGTAAATTCCTAGGAGTGGGATTCCTGGGTCAAATGGTATTTCTATTTTGAGTTTTTTGAGGAACCTCCATACTGCTTTCCACAATGGTTGAACTAATTTGCAGTCCCACCAGCAGTGTAGGAGGGTTCCCTTTTCTCCACATCCTCACCAACATTTGTTGTTGTTTGTCTTTTGGATGTTGGCTATTGTCACTGGTGTGAGGTGGTATCTCATTGTGGTTTTAATCAGCATTTCTCTGATGATTAGCAATGTAGAGCATCTTTTCATGCGCCTGTTGGCCATCTGAATTTCTTCTTTAGAGAAGTGTCTATTTATGTCCTCTGCCCATTTCTTAATTGGATTATTTGCTTTTTTTTCATTAAGGTGCATGAGTTCTTTATATATTTTGGATGTGAACCCTTTATCAGATATGTCATTTATGAATATATTCTCCCATACTGTAGGATGTCTTTTTGTTCTACTGATGGTGTCCTTTGCTGTACAGAAGCTTTTCAGCCTGATATAGTCCCACTTGTTCATTTTTGCTTTGGTTTCCCTTGCTTGGGGAGATATGTTCATGAAGAATTCGCTCATATTTATGTCCAGGAGATTTTTGCCTATGTTTTTTTCTAAGAGTTTTATGGTTTCATGACTTACATTCAGGTCTTTGATCCACCTTGAGTTTACCTTTGTGTATGGGGTTAGACAGTAGTCCAGTTTCATTCTCTTACATGTAGCTGTCCAGTTTTTCCAACACCAGTTGCTGAAGAGGCTGTCATCTCCTCATTGTATATCCAAGGCTCCTTCATCAAATATTAATTGACTGTATATGTTTGGGTTAATGTTTGGATTTTCTATTCTGTTCCACTGGTCTGTGGGTCTGTTTTTGTGCCAATACCAAATTGTCTTGATTACTGTGACTTTGTAGTAGAGCTTGAAGTGAGGGAGCGTAATTCCCCCTGTTTTATTCCTCCTTCTCAGGATTGCTTTGGCTATTCGGGGTCTTTTGTGGTTCCATATGAATTTTAGAATTATTTGTTCCAGTTCATTGAAGAAAGCTGTTGGTAGTTTGATAGGGATTGCATTGAATCTGTAGATTGCTTTAGGTAGTATAGCCATTTTGACAATATTTATTCTTCCTAGCCAAGAGCATGGGATGCATTTCCATTTGTTAGTGTCCTCTTTAATTTCTCTTAGGAGTGTCTTGTAGTTTCAGAGTACAGGTCTTTCACTTCCTTCGTTAGGTTTATTCCTAGGTATTTTATTCTTTTTGATGCAATTGTGAATGGAATTGTTTTTCTGATTTCTCTTTCTGTTAGTTCATCGTTAGTGTATAGGAAAGCAACAGATTTCTGTGTGTTAATTTTGTATCCTGCATTCAACTAATTTGCTGAATTCAGATATTAGCTCTAGTAGTTTTGGAATGGAGTCTTTAGGGTTTTTTATGTACAGTATCATTTCATCTACAAATAGTGACAATTTGACTTCTTCTTTACCAATCTGGATGCCTTGTATGTCTTTGTTTTGTCTGATTGCGTGGCTAGGACCTCCAGTACTATGTTGAATAACCGTGGAGAGAGTGGGCATCCCTGTCTTGTTCCCGATCCTAGATGAAAAGCTTTCAGCTTCACGCCGTTAAGTATAATATTAGCTGTGGGTTTGTCATATATAGCCTTTATGATGTTGAGGTACTTGCCGTCTATACCCATTTTGTTGAGAGTTTTAATCATGAATGGATGCTGAATTTTGTCAAATGCTTTTTCAGCATCTATGGAGATGATCATGTGGTTTTTGTTCTTCTTTTTGTTGATGTGGTGGATGATGTTGATGGATTTTCGAATGTTGTACCATCCTTGCATCCCTGGGATGAATCCCATTTGATCATGGTGTATGATCCTCTTGATGTATTTTTGAATTCGGTTTGCTAATATTTTGTTGAGGATTTTTGCATCTACGTTCATCAGGGATATTGGTCTGTAATTTTCCTTTTTGGGGAGGTCTTTGCCCGGTTTTGGTATTAGAGTGATGCTGGCTTCATAGAATGAGTTTGGAAGTATTCCCTCCTCTTCTATTTTTTGGAAAACTTTAAGGAGAATGGGTGTTATTTCTTCTCTATATGTCTGGTAGAATTCAGAGGTGAATCCATCAGGTCCGGGGGTTTTGTTCTTGGGTAGTTTTTTGATTACCGATTCAATTTCGTTGCTGGTGATTGGTCTGTTTAGTTTTTCTGTTTCTTGCTTGGTCAGTCTTGGAAGGTTGTATTTTTCTAAGAAGTTGTCCATTTCTTCTATGTTTTCCAGCTTGTTAGCATATAGATTCTCATAATATTCTCTTATGATTCTTTGTATTTCTGTGGGGTCCGTCATGATTTTTCCTTTCTCATTTCTGATTGTGTTTATGTGTGTAGATTCTCTTTTTCTCTTAATGAGTCTGGTTATGGGTTTATCTATTTTGCTATTTTTTGAAAGAACCAGCTCTTGGTTTCATTGATTTTTTTCTATTGTTTTATTCTTCTCAATTTTATTTATTTCTTCTCTGATCTTTATTATGTCCCTCTTTCTGGTGACTTTGGGCCCCATTTGTTCTTCTCTTTCCAATTTCAGTAATTGTGTCTTTAGACTTCATTTGGGAATGTTCTTCCTTCTTTAAATAGGCCTGGATTGCAATATACTTTCCTCTTAGAACTGCCTTTGCTGCGTCCCACAGAAGTTGTGGCTTTGTGTTGTTGTTGTCATTAGTCTCCATATATTCTTTGATTTCTGTTTTGATTTGGTCGTTAACCCATTGATTAATTAGGAGAATGTTGTTAAGTCTCCATGTATTTGTGAGCCTTTTTGATTTCTTTCTAAAATTTTATTTCTAGTTTTATACCTTTGTGATCTGAGAAGTTGGTTGGTAGAATTTCAATGTTTTTGAATTTACTGAGGTTCTTTTTGGGGCCTAGTATGTGGTCTATTCTGGAAAATGTTCCATGTGCACTTGAGAAGAATGTGTATCCTGTTGCTCTTGGGTGTAGAGTTCTGTAGATGTCTGTTAGGTCCATCTGTTCTAGTGTGTTGTTCAGTGCCTCTGTGTCTTTACTTATTTTCTGTCTGGTTGATCTGTCCTTTGGAGTGAGTGGTATGTTGAAGTCTCCTAAGATGAATGCATTGCTGTCTATTTCCTCCTTTAATTCTGTTAGTATTTGTCTCACATATGCTGGCGCTCCTGTGTTTGGTGCATATATATTTATAATGGTTATATCTTCTTGTTGGACTGACCCCTTTATCATTATGTAATGTCCTTCTTTATCTCTTGCTACTTTCTTCGTTTTGAAGTCTATTTTGTCTGATACAAGTACTGCAACACCTGCTTTTTTCTCTTTGTTGTTTGCATGAAATATCTTTTTCCATCCCTTCACTTTTAGTCTGTGTATATCTTTGCGTTTGAGGTGAGTTTCTTCTAGGCAACATATAGATGGTTCTTGCTTTTTATCCATTCTGTTACTCTATGTCTTTTGATTGGTGCATTCAGTCCATTTACATTTAGGGTGATTATCGATAGATATGTACCTATTGCCATTGCAGGCTTTGGATTCATGGTTACCAAAGGTTCAAGGGTTGCTTCTTTACTATCAATCTAACTTAACTTTCTTGTTAAGTTATTGTAAACACCGTCTGATGTTTCTTTATTTCTCTACCTTCTTATTCTTCCTCCTCCATTCCTTATATACTAGGTGTTTTATTCTTTGCCTTTAGTTAGTATTTGGATGGTCTGCTTTCTTTGCTATGATTTTTATTTTCTCTGGTGACATCTTTTTAGCCTTAGGGGTACTTCCCTCTACAGCAGTCCGTTTAAGATATCCTGTAGTGGTGGTTTATGAGAGGCAAACTCTCTCAACTTTCGTTTGTCTGGAAATTGTTTAATCCCTCCATCATATTTAAATGATAATCGTGCTGGATACAATATTCTTGGTTCAAGGACCTTCTGTTTCATAACGTTAAATATATCATGCCATTCTCTTCTGGCCTGTAAAGTTTCTGTTGTGAACTCTGATGATAGTCTGATGGGTTTTCCTTTGTAGGTGATCTTTTTTCTCTCTCTAGCTGCCTTTAATACTCTGTCTTTATCTTTGATCTTTGCCATCTTAATTATTATGTGTCTTGGTGTTGTCTTCCTTGGGTCCCTTGTGGTGGGAGATCTGTGGGCTTCCGTGGACTGAGAGACTATTTCTTTCCCCAGCGAGGGAAAGTTTTCAGCAATTATTTCTTCAAAGACACTTTCTATCCCTTTTTCTCTCTCTTCTTCCTCTGGTACTCCTATAATGCGAATATTGTTCCGTTTTGATTGGTCACACAGTTCTCTTAATATTCTGTCATTCCTAGAAATCCTTTTATCTCTCTCTGTCTCAGCTTCTCTGTATTCCTGTTCTCTGATTTCTATTCCATTAACAGTCTCTTGCATCTCATCCAGTCTGCTGTTAAGCCCATCGATTGCTTGTCTGATTTCTGCATTGTGTTTCCTCACTTCCCTCACTTCCTCCCTCAGCTCTTGCACATTTCTCTGCAGATCCATCAGCATGGTTATGACTTTTATTCTGAATTCTTTTTCAGGAAGACTGTGCATTTCCATCCCTTCAGGCTCCCTCTCTGGGGTTGTCTGCTTGATTTTAGTCTGGACCATATTCCTCTGTCTTTTCATGGCTATAGAAGTGGTCACTGGTAGTTGCCACATATGTCAGCTGGGCTCTTTAAGACTTTAAAAAGAGAAAAAAAAAAAAGAAAGAAAGAAAGAAAAAAAGAAAAGAAAAAACAAAACAAAAAAAAACAAACCACCCAGAAGATTCTGTGGGGATGCTGTAGGTGGCATTGTTGCCCCACTATTCCGCAGCCGTGGCCGCACCGCTCCGCAGGGCCCTTTATAGCTCTGGTCGGGGTGGGAACGAATGGGAGGCTGTTGATCTCTTTGAGAAGTCGATGTGCGGCCACCCTTTCCCAGTCACCAGCTAAGGCGTCCAAAACTCCCCAGGACTCTCAGCCTGCTGGGCTGAGTGTGCTGGGGCGATCCGGCTCCTCCACTGGGCTCCTGTCTCTTTAAGACCGCTGAAGAAAGCACATGCTTTTCTTTTCTTTTTTTCCTTCCCAGGAGCCGGCTGCAAGCACCCTGGTGCATTCCCCGCTCAGATCCTGCACCCTCTCTCTCTCCAATCTCTGCTACACCGCACGATGTGTGTCAGCACTCCCCGCGCAGATCACCGGGGCTGGTTATTTCACAGGGTGTACTTCCACTCCCTCCCGGCTCTGAATCCTCTCCTCCCGCTGGTGCACTGCACTGGGGTGGGTGAGTGCTCAGGTCCTGCCGGGTCGCGGCTCCGTATCTTACCCGCCTCTTGGGGTGCCGAGTCCTCTCGGGTGTAGCTGCACGCTGTGCGCTTTCCTGTGTATTCTGGTCTCTCTTTTAGGAATAGTTGTATTTGCTGTATTTTCGTAGATAAATATAGTGTTGGGAGGAGATTTCTGCCGCCCTGCTCACGCCGCCATCTTCCCGAAAGTGTCTTCCCCTATGCTGTACTTTACATCTCTGTAAATTTATTTATTTTATGACTGGAGGTGTAAAATCAATTTTATACCTTTAGTTTATGAAGTTTGTACCTCTTAATGCTCTTCATTTATGTCACCCATTGCCCTTCCTGTTCCCTCTGGCAACCACCAGTTTGTTCTCTGTATTTATGAGTGTGTTTCTGTTTTTTGTTTGTTTGTTCATTTGTTTTGTTTTTTAGATTCCATGTATGTGAAACCATACAGTCTTTGTCTTTGTCTGACTTAGTTCACTTAGCATAACATCCTCTAGGTCCCTCCATGTTGTTGCAAATGGCAAGATTTCATTGTTTTTTTTATGACCCAATAATATTCCATTGTCTATATGTACCACATCTTTATCCATTTACCTATCAATGGACATATAGGTTGCTTCTATATTTGGCTATTGTAAATAATGCTGCAATAAACATAGGGGTGCATGTATGTTTCTGAATTAGTATTTTCATTTCTTTGAGTAAATACTCAGAATTTCCGGATCATACCGTATTTCGATTTTTAATTTCTTGAGGAACCTCCATATTGTTTTCCACAGTGGCTGTACCAGTTTATATTCCCACCAATATTCCCAACAAAGGTTCTCTTTTCTCCGCATTCTCACCATCATTTGTTATTTCTCATCTTTTTGCTATTAGACATTCTGACTGGTGTAAGGTGATATCTCATTGTGGTTTTGATTTGCATTTTCCTGATGATTAATGATGTTGAGCACCTTTTCATGTGTCTGTTGGCCATCTGTATGTCATCTTTGGAAAACTGTCTATTCAGGTCCTCTGCCCATTTTTAAATTAGATTATTTGTTTTGTGGTGTTGAATTGTATGAGTTCTTTATGTATTTTGAATATTAGCCCCTTACTCTATGTATCATTTGCAAATATAGGCTCCCATTCAGTAGGTTGCCTTTTTATTTTGTTGATGGTTTCCTTCCAGAGGCAATGATTTTCAATTCTCCTATTTGTGTCTTCTTCTCCTGATTTCCCGTTCCCCCATATTTCTGAAAAATGAAGTATACACATTTTTCTTTTTTCAACTTTCTTGAGATACTATGCAGTTATTTCTAAATGTGTCAGTTTTAGATATTAGCTGTTGACTTTCTGCTACAGAACACTAAGTTTTAACTCTCTCCTGCCCTCCTCCCCCAACACACACAGACATACACACACACTCTTTTCCCATACCCTTAATATGGTTTTATCATAATTCAAATCAATATTATATGTTTACATTATTGTGACCTTGAATATCTAAACATGATTCACCTGGGTCATGTAATGTGCTATTATATTTTCTTGTTTGGTTAGTTTTCTAAGCATCTCTTACGAGTCCTTTTGCAATTTCTGACGGAGCTATAAAACCCTTTCCATTGTATTCAAATACAGCAGTTAACTTATCAATTGCACTTTATTCTTAAAAAAGCTCTTCTGAGGGTCGCCCTGCTGGAAGGGCCCAGCTCTGGGGCCACACAGCACTCATCTGGGCCTTTGCCAGCACTCTGATGCTTTGGTTCGACCCTGGGCTTCTCCTCTCTTCGTTTACCCACATAGATAGAGATTTTTAAAAACATTGCCCTCCTGAAAATGCCTTTACATTCTACTTGTATTGAGAATTGGGCTCAGTATATTTTCTGAGTTGGAAAGAGTATTTTATGAGAGTTTGGAATAGTGCTCTGTTGTTTTCGAGCATTTAGCATTGTTTCATGAGGTCTAAAGTCATTTTTTATTCCTGAGCCTTCGTTTGGAACCTATGAAAGCTTCTCTCTGGATGTTTTCAGGGTCTTCTTGTCCCTGGTGACCTGATATTTTGCAGTGACTTCCCTCACTGTGAGACTTTTCCCACCTGTTCCGCTGAACACTCAGTTGGTCTTTTCAATATGGATATTCAGGTGCCCTGGTTCCAACACATTTTCTTCTATTTTTTTCTTCAATAATTTTCTTCAGTCCATTGTCTCTGTTCTTTCTCTCTGGAACTCCTATCAGTTGGCTGTTGTTACTCCTATATTAACCCTCTAATTTCCTTCTCTTTTCTCTTCTTTATATTTTTGTTCTACTTTTTGGAAGATTTTTCATTTTCTTCTTTTACTCCTCTTACAGGATCTGTTTTAAATTTCTGCTTTAATATTTTAATTTTTTCAAGAATTTTACTTTGGTCTTTTTGTTCTTATTTCATGGATGCTTTTCTTATCTCTGAGGAAATTAATTATAAGGTTTTAATATTTTCTGTTTTATTCCCTGATTATCTTTGTTTCCTTCAAGTTCCCTTTTCCCTGTTTGTTTGATTTGGTGTATTTATTTCATATTATAGGGTTTCCTGAAATGTCTAGTGATTCTTGGCTGACTTTCCATTTTAATAGTGAAATACTAAAAAGCCAAGAGGACATTCTGTCAGATGACGGGCTTTATGCTTGGGTGACTAGGCAATAACTTAGTCATTTCATTTGGAGATCCTCAGATGTGTTATCTACAGGTCTTCTCATTTGGGCAGGTCAGTTTAGCTGAAGAGGAGTCCTTCAACCTCAGGCCTGACTGCCCGCATTCTGGGAGCTCTAATGGGGATGACGGTTTGATATTTCCCTGCAGGGCAAGTACTCTCCCCGGAGTGCCTTCCCTTCCTCCTCTGGTGCTCCAGGGGCCCTTGTTCTCCAGGACTTCTCTCATCCCACTTCTCCAGACGATAGATTTCTCTGCTGTAGCCTGAATAGGGAAAGGGTAGTTACCTGGCTGTGGAATTTAGGAGGGGGTCTGGGGGCTTATCTGTTTGTTATATAGACTTCTCAATCAATCTTCCTATTTTTAATTCCATCCTCACTTCTGCCTCTGAAGTAACTTAGTACCTCCAATTCCTAGGCCTTCCTGTGGCTCACATGAGCTTTCCACTTCAGACTGCTAGGGTTTCGTTTTCTGCTGCGTAAGCTACTGCTCCTCCGTTGACATGCCACTGCCAGAATATTTGACATCTTTCATCTGCTGTCTTCTCTTCTATTTTCTTTGTCCTTAAGGATTTGTACTTTAAAAACGTCTATTTGCAATCATTTTAGTGAAGTTTTGAGAAAAAGAGAGATAGACATACATGTCTTATTTTTCATATTTAAGTAGAACTAAGCTAATTTCCCCCCCACCCCCCACCCCCACCCAGGGCTGTATGATGAGGTAGCCATGGAAGTCAAAACAGGTTTCTGGATTCCTAGATGCTAACATTGAATGGATGTTGAATAGCATTTGTCTATTACCTGGAATAATTGTAGGAACTGCAGAACTAGAAGGCCATTTGCTTATGGTTCCTGATCTTGAGAGATGCAGTTTAACAACTATGGTTTATTTTCATGTAGTTCTGACAGGTCTTTCTCTTTCAGGGAAGGGTAAACATCTCATCTGAGTTAATTGGCTGTTG
This sequence comes from Smutsia gigantea, assembly GCA_032199065.1. Classification (NCBI taxonomy): domain Eukaryota; kingdom Metazoa; phylum Chordata; class Mammalia; order Pholidota; family Manidae; genus Smutsia; species Smutsia gigantea. Next base: position 291,455 of record JAVSCE010014373.1, on the reverse strand, counting down.
CAGGGATGAAGTCATTGGTCTGCAGCAAGGGAATGGTTGGGGTGGGCGATGCTCACTCTCTCTTGCTTTGCCCTGTTGCATTATTCACATCAAGCCTGCCAGACGTGGTCATACTTAGCAGACCACTGGCTGTAGATCAACAGAAATTTTTCATGGCTTCAAATCCGCCAGTGGAGGGGAAAGGCTCAGCACGTTGGGTGAAGCACCTTTACCCACTGCCAAGCTTCCTCAGGAGATGACACTTGTGTAGATGGGTGAGAGAAGCTTCCCCGCTCTTCCTGTGTCTCACTTGCAGGTGGCAGAGACTTGTGAGTACCCTACCCTGCTTCTCGGCTTTCATGAACTTTGCCAAGTATTAATACCACACCAATATCCCTTTCTCCCAGCTGTAGCAGCACTTCTTTAGCAAGCTAACTGCCTTTTTCTTACCTCCTTGTCAGAAACGTGTGCTGTCAACAATGGAGGCTGCGATCGCACCTGTAAGGATACCTCGACAGGTGTTCATTGCAGTTGTCCCGTTGGATTCACTCTCCAGTTGGACGGGAAGACCTGTAAAGGTAGCCTGCTAATGTGTGGGGAAAAGGCAGCTCTTCCCCTCCACGCCTCCTGAGCGACTCCAGGTCTGCTTATGATTCATATTGATGGAAGCTTTTCTTCCCTGGGCCGTGAAAGGTTATAATTGAGTAAGCTTAATTAGAACCAACTTCATTACATTAACTGCTGAAAAGGTCAGCTTCTACAAGCATCAAATCATCCAAAAGGCAGAAGTTCAAGGAAACCTTCATTTGAAGGAGATAATATCAACATATCATAAATAACAGCCTAGACATTATTATGTAAATAATAGCCAAAATTACTATCCAGATAACTTAATGAATAACTGTATTACTAACTTTAACTGATGAATGGAGACCCCTATGACATGCTAGTATTTCATGGGCAAGAGTACAAAGGCTTAGTTCTTTAACATGATAACAAGTAGGTTACCAGATGAAACTACAAAAAGAAAAGATTAAATATCAAGAATCTTTAAAAAACATTGAGGCTCTTTTGATCATAGTGTAATTTGCCAAAACAAGTGTTCTAGTTCCTTATAATTTTAATCATTAAACTGGAATGGAAAGTTTTCTGCAGGGAGCCATCTCCTCTAGAGAGAGCAGAGCATCTAGACTGTAACAGGACATCATCATTCTGTCCCATAGCTGGTTTCCTTAGTGCTAGTCAAGGACAGTTGAGTCAGAGTTCTCAAAGGGACCAGGCACTTGTCTTTCAAAATTGGATAAGCCAGACAAGTAAACATGTATAAGATTGAAAACATCAGCAAACTTTCTTAAATGCTCTCATGGATCTGTTTTTGTTTCAGAGAATAACGAAGCACATACAATAGCACTTCAGGGATTTGTGGAAAATGAGGCAAGTATTGCTGTGTGATTTGCCGATGCTTGCCTGTTACAGATATTGATGAGTGCCAGACCCACAATGGAGGCTGTGATCATTTCTGCAAAAACACCGTGGGCAGTTTTGACTGCAGCTGCAAAAAGGGATTTAAATTATTAACCGATGAGAAATCTTGTCAAGGTATGTGCTGAAACACAGCTGGGCTGCGCAATGCCCGCTGCTTGGAGCAGAAGAAACAAAACCCCACCTGGCAGAGCCCGTTCACTGGGCTTCCTGATGGAGTCATTAACCCAGCCTCCGACCCGTGCTCCACTTACTTCATCTGTTAGGTAGAATAAAAGCACTGATGTAGCTTCCAGGTGTATTTTGGAAATTAGGCTGTTAATGATTAGAGAACACCTCATGTGGTGCAATCACAGCAGAGCTCACTGCTCAGAGCGGAATGGATCACAGAGTGCAGATGGGCCTGGGTCAGGGTGTTGGGATTGTGAATGATTTTCCTTTTCTAAAATTTCCTTTAATGTTAGGAATTTTATAACAAAACCTGGTGACAAAAATATGTAGATTTAGTTAACATACCTTACCTTTTCCTGGCAAAAAGTTGGGGCCAATGCATAAAGGAGGTGATCTACCAGTTGGTCTCTTCCTTGGAACCCTTGTTTGGACGGCCAGCTTTTGGTGCCTGGGGAGAGGGGTCTGGGTGGAGGGAGGGACTGAGTGGAGGAGAGACTGGTCCTTGGGCAGGACTGCAGACCCCTTCTCGGACGCATCCCTCCCACATGAGGCGTGTGGCAAGGAAACCACTCTGGGTAGCAGTTGGTGAAAGGAGTAACTGTTTTGGGTGAGGGGCATCATTTATATTTTCTGATGAGCACCTTTTATGCTATAAATATATAGGGAGAAGTTCTCAGGAAAGATGGGCTGTCAGTTATTCCTGTTCCATTTCTGGGAGTAAGAACAGTCTAACTTACTTTGTTAGAAATCCCAGAATTAAATCAAAATCAGAAAATAATATCTGATGAAGATGTAACTTATCTTTTTTTTTAACCTATGGTGTGAATCAGGTTTCTCCCTTGGTATTTTCTTCTTAATACATAACTTGTCAGGCAGTTCAAGTATAACTCCCTTTACATTCAGCGAGTTCATTCAAGATGATTATTGCCTGGGTTTCTTCCATTTGACTTGGAAAGCAAATTTGCTATTCCACATAATGTTTCATAATGTATAGAGCAAGAAATACTATTTAAGCTTTGTAAACACATTAAAAAGAAATTAGAGAAGTGACCTCATTATTTTTGGCAAAGCAGAAACCCATGGTAAGCAGCCAAAGTCAGCTACTGAACCAGTTCACTTTCTTAACTGTGTGATATGAATAACAGAATTCATAGGGTAACATCAAGTACTAAGAAAGAAAAGGGCTTTTTCTCATTTTTTGCTGATCAGTCTTGATGAACAAATATTTGCAGAGAACAAATTTACTGAAGAAATTGCCAGGATTTCTGGGAAAAGCTAGGGCTGAAGAGGTTTTGTAAGGATTTTTCCTTTTTTATTTCTTTTTTTTACATTCCTCCAGTTCCTTCCAAATGTTTGTTTTTTATTAAAGTAGTTTCGCGTGGTGCGTTTGGGGTTGAAAAAGATCTCACTGTAGTCTAGTTGGCTTCCTCTGAGTTCTGCACCAGTCCTGGTTTATCCATTTGGAGGCACAAGTCATAACTGCTAAACCCTCCAAAGTGTTGAGGAAGTGAAGCACTGAAATTTTAGTCTACAGGAAAGATGTCAGGATCTGACCAGTGAGGAACAGATGATTAGATCGACATATGCGGCCTCCTGAGACTAGTTTCCATGACCTCAGCTGAAGCCAGGCACGCCTCCGTAATGAACCAGGACGGGAGACTGAACCATGGGGAGGAACAAAGCTAAGGGACTGGTCAAGAGGATCCAGATGGGAGCTTAGACACCAAATACCAGCATCTGTGATAGAAAATTACTGAGGACTTTATAGCATTAGTGCATTATTTTAGTGCAGAGGACATTAAAACCCAGGATCAGATGGCCTCCTAAGGCCAGAAAACTATTTCTGGAAAGATGAGAAAGAGATAGGAGCCAGATTTATCTCCAACACAACCCAAATGTTTTCTCCTTTCAGTTTGCCACAGCTCAGAAAATTAGTATTGCTGTGTTACCATTAGTAATGTAGCAACAATGATACATATGTTGCACCTTAGAGTTTACAAACGCTTTCTCAGGTATATTATCTCATTTGGCTTCATTTAATATATTAAATTACTTAGCCCCGCAAACAGCAGGCTCATCTCTGAGACTCAGTGACTGTAGGGGAGTACCCTTTACAGCAGAATTTGGAAATAAGGATCCTGGCCAGGAGTACACTTGTGGGCTGCTCCACACTTTCTTTAACACAAGGGAGCAGGAGAACTGATAGATAACTTTTTATTCTGTTTGTGTTTTTGTTGTTGGTCAGTCACTGGTGTTATTGTGAACATGTTCTCTCCACTCTTCCCTCGGAGCTGGTTTCAGCCCCCCTGTCCCTTTGACAATTACAGATGTGGATGAATGCTCTTTGGACAGGACCTGTGACCACAGCTGCGTCAACCACCTGGGCACATTTGCGTGTGCTTGCAGCACAGGGTACACACTCTATGGCTTTACCCACTGTGGAGGTGAGCAGAGTGCCCCGCCAGGGTCAGGAGAGGCTGGGGCTGCTGGCGCGCAGGACCTGCCCCAGAGCACGGCCAATTTTCCTACACCGGGGGATAAACGCGACATTCCGGCCCTTGTACGGTAGCAGTAAGCCCATCGACTGCTAAGAGACACCTCCTCACATTTATCCCTGAACACGTGGAGTGTGAAATGGAGTGGAGAGAAGAGCTAAGCTCTTCATTATTGACTTGAGTGACTTTATTGGTGCGCTTGTATTCTGAAGGTGGGGGATCTCAGGAGCTGATACCCTATCCGTCAGAACGTCCCCACAGGCAGCAAAGTTACACTCCTCAGAGAGGCTTTGCAAGGCACCAACCAATTCCTGCCTTATTGTACTTAGAAACTGGCTGTGAAGGCTTGTTTGAACTTTAAGCAGGTCTTTGAGCAGATCTTGAGCTGGAAATGGGACCAGTGACTTTATCCTGTGCTCTGTGTCCACGCAGCAACGTGTCATTGTCATTATGGTCACGTTGACAATGGCATGAATCGGATTTGACACCACATGACTCCCACTCTGCTCCCCCGATCATCAGGGTCATTCAGCAGTCTTTGGGAATACAGATTCGGATTCTGATTCAGAATATCTAGTAGGGCTTTGAAGTGATTCTGAGGATTGGAAGATTTGGGACCCACTGGCCTAAATACTTCCCGCCCAATCCTGTGTCCCATGCTTAAGCAGAATGAACAGTATTGATTTGCTATAGATAGTGTTGTCTCTCTTCTCCTGTCAACATCCCTGGCATGGATAAAAACACATACTTTCAGTCCTTCAGGAAACCCCAAAGAAATGTCCCCTGAATACAAATGTGTATCTGGGTTTTAGTTGGAGCCACCTGGACTGGGTCATGGGTTGATGGGGAATAGTACAAGTCAGTTGCCTTTCTAAGCTTCACCTCTCTGAACTGTCAAGTGGGGAGCCCTAATTCTGTGTCTCTCCCTTGGTATGTGGCCCAGGAAGATAGTGGAGTTTTAAATCGGAAGCCTGTGCAGTGTCTGTGTTTGGACATCTGAAAGTAGTGTGACTCTTTCTGAGTGTCCTTAATGAGGGAATGGTTTGGTCAAGAATGGAACTTGGGACCATCCTGGTGAGGCTTGTGCCAGGAAATCCACTGAGTAGGGAGCAGGGTCAGCCGGTGCCAAGTGTGCATCCCGAAAGCAGTCAGCACCTGCCCTTGGTTTAGTGGGTTCCAGCCCTGTGACTCCCTTCTTGCTCCTTCCTCAAGGGGGGGGGGGCGGCAGCTGGGTCCGCAGTGGGCTGCTGTGACAGGAGAGCGTTTTGTCCCACAGACACCAATGAGTGCAGTGTCGACAACGGAGGCTGTCAGCACGTCTGTGTGAACACGGAGGGCAGCTACGAATGCCAGTGCCACCCTGCATACAAGCTCCACTGGAATAAAAAAGACTGTGTGGGTAAGACTCGGTCTGCAGGCTCGGCACTGACCCAGCTGCATCTCCCCTGAGGGCGGCAAACCAGCCCTGCACCAATTCTGCCCCCTCCCCTCTGCCCCAGCGGCAGCAGCTGGTCTGTAAATAGGTCAAAAACAGGAGATACTTTGTAAGATCTTTGGTGTTTCCTTCTGTGTTTCTGCATAGGTTGGAACTTATGTCTGTTTTCTTGGTTGCTTTTCTGCATGAAAAAGTAGCATACAAGTAACTTTTTTATCTTTGTGGAAAATAGCACCCAGTGTTCTGAGCAAGGTGTCTCAGCTCTCCTTTTTTTCTTGAGGTCTTTGGTGCGTGGGACTCCTTGTCACACCCAGAAGTGTCCTTTTTTTCTGTGAGTGTCTACATTTTGTCCCATCCAGAAGTGAAAGGGGTCCCGCCCACTAGTGTATCATCTCACGTGTCCCTGCACTGCGGTAAGAGTGGCGGAGGAGAAAGGTGCTTCCTGAGGTGTCACTCTGGCATTCGCCTCTCTTCAGGTGAGTGGGTCCCAGTCCCTGGGGCAGGTCTTCATGACAGGGCCAGGCCTTCCTGGCTTTTAGGTGTTAGATGCCCTCAAAGGCTTCCAGGTCTTTGACCAGCTGGCTCCTGACCAGAGGAGGCCCATGCTTTGAAACCCCATAAGCTGGGCATTTTTCTGGAGGTCCGTGTGGAGTGAGGGTAGGGGATGATCTGAGCTGCTATGCGGAGAGCTTATAACCTTGCTTAAATGTTGACAATCCACATTCTGTCTCTCAGGACTGCAAGAAGCCTACTCTGTCACCTGCGGCTCTTCCTCTCCTCTTGGGAGCAAACAGCAAAAATCAAATGACTCTGCTGTTGGGGGTAATTACTAAATCTGTGTGTTCTCTCTGGGGCTCTGTGTTCAGTGAACTTCATTTTGGGTGTTGGCTTTGTTGTCTTTTCTCTTAATCTCCTTGATGCTGTGAGCACATTACAAGATGTTCTAGCCTGGACTCTGACTCACCATGTAACAGATACTTACCGAATGTCCACTGTGTGCTGGGAGGCTCTGTGGATCATCATACTGGACAGAGGCCCACAGACCTCTGGGACCAGGAGACTCAGGGCTCCCAAAGTGCCTGTGCCCCAGAGCATCTCAAAAACCCAGCAGGAAATATGTGCCTGGGGTGTATGGTGTTGGCTGGAGCTAGAATGGGGGTGCAAGGATTCAGTCCAGAGAGAAGGCCCTGAACCTTTTCTGGTTTGTCAGATGACAGAGTATGAAATGTAAAGCTCTTAGGAAACCTCATCCTCCCAGGTTTAGATACCTCTGTGATTATGTCACGAGAACATCTGAATAGAGAAATTGTTCTTGATGTCCATTTACACGTGTGAGCAAAGCCAGAGACCCAAAGCATGATAATAATAGCTTGCGAATATTGAATGAACACTTAAAATGTGCCAGCCACTGTATTACACGTATAGCTGATTTAATCCACATTACAACCCTCTGGGGCAATTTTACAATTATCCTCATTAACTAGATAAAGAAAGTGAGGTTCACAGAAGTGAAATAACATACTGAAAGTGACTCAGGAAAAAGTGGAGCCAGGATTGTAACCAAGCAGTCAGGATCTAGAATCTTAAGCACCATCCTTCATTGCCTCTCTTGCCTGACATTTGGACTCAGATAGAGCAGACATCATGGTCTGTTTCACCAAATCCCTCAGTGATGGTCACTTGGAAATTTAGGCCACCCCAAGGATGGGTGAGCAATTAGTTACTCAGTTCTGACTATGTGCCAGGCAGTAAGCTAAACTTTTTTTTTTATTTAAGTATAATTGATATATAATATTATATTAGGTTCCAAGTATACAACACAATGATTTGATGGTTATTTACATTATTAAATGCTCACTAAATTTTTTTTGCATTATCTCATTTAACCTTCATAACAGCCTGGTAATATATATGTACTGTAATTATGTCTGCTTTACAATTGAGGAGACTGAGTCAGGTGAGGGAGATTAAGTAACTAGTTCAAGTTCTCATCACAAGTCAAGAGCTTGAGTTTGAATCCTGGTCACTGGCTCCAGAGCCTAACCTATGGCTGAGACTGACTATGGGAGGAGAGCAGCATGCTGCACATGAGGTGCTGAAAGGGACCCTTGCTCCCTCCCAGACCCTGAACCTCCTGGCCACCGTTGGTGAAAGCCGTCTTTGTCTGGAATGATGGCTTCCTTAGCCCTGTCTTGCGGCACAGGCTTATTTGGAAGTATCTGCCCTTCACCCTATACTTCAGCACTCTTGCCCAAATTTAAACTAGAGGATTCTGATTTTCTTTCCTGGGAAGGCACAAAATTGACCTCACAGGGCATCTCACCATTGAGGTTGCTTTTGGTCCCACCTCTGCTATATTTAAGCATTGGATTCATCTCGTATGGAGGGATAAGTGTAACGCGTAGGAGGCTCCTGGTATCCCCAGTTCCAGGGAATGGGCACTCCATGATCAAAATCTTTCTTGGTCTCAGGGCAAGAGAGGGGCTCAGAGTGTGCTCAGAGTGTGTGGTGGGACCCAGCCAATGGATGACTCACCATTATCCACCTGGTGTTTCCATTCCTTTGCATCTGAAGGTAATGTCTCTCACTTGTTTCTTTCTGAAGATGTCGCCACCATCAGGACAAGTGTAACCTTTAAGCTAAATGAAGGCAAGTGTAGTTTGAAAAAGGCTGAGCTGTTTCCCGAGGGTCTGCAATCAGCACTACCAGGTATGGCATCAGACTGCTGGAGCAGGGAGCTTGTCTGCATGTTGGGAAAGGGGCCTGTAGCAAGTCAAGCCCTTCAGGTGAGGTAGAACAGTTCAGGCTCTCCAAGGACTCTTTCCGCAGGAGGCAGAGGAGCCTAGCCTAGCACCCCTGTGTAGCTCTGGGGTTATGCTTCAGGGCTTCCTTTCTGAGGTAGAGATGGGGAAGCTCTGGGGAAGCCTGGGAGTTCACAGGAGTCAATAAAGGTTTTAAGATGCATTAGCAATTTGTGATTAGATTGGGTTACATTTTCTAGATCTTAGAGTTGCTTGAAATATAAGCCAAAGAAATGAAAAACTGTTCGGCTTGGGATAATCTCTGATGAACGAAGATGTAATATCCAGCTTCTCTGCTGGAGCTAGTTTTTAGAGGCTGGGCTTTAGCAGAACAAACACCATCCAAGCAGAACTGGCCTTCCTGAAAAGAGCAGAACTCCATGCCCCCCTTTCTTTCCCAGCTCACGTTTCTAGTATTATTCCATAGAATAATTTTAGAGAAAAAAAAATCAGGATTTGTGTGTTAGGGAGGTTTCTTTCCCTAATGTAACCTCAAATAAATTGCACAAACATGAAGTTCACTGTAGTCACTTTTGACTTCCTATTTTAAGAAACTAACTTTTGGGGCCTCCATTTGCTGGAATATTATGCAGTATTAATTATGCTTTCAAAGGATGTTTGATGACATAGGAAAATGTTCCTGTTATAATGCTAAGGTGGAAAAAGGGAGAGTAACAGAACAAAAAAGAGAGAAAATTCACCATATTGTTAGCAGTGGTTATATCTGGGTGGGAGGATAACAGGTGATTTCTGTTTTTCTTTTAAATCAGAGGGTAAAAGCATTATTTAAAAACATATTTGGTCTTTAGCTTACTCAGTGGGATGGTGCTAATGTTAATTTCTTGATTTTGATAAATGTGTTGACATAAGATATCAGTTAACATTGGGGAACACTTGGTGAAGAGTTTATGGGAACTCTCAGTCCTTTCTTAGCAACTTTTCAGTAAATCTGAACTTATTTCAAAATAAAAAGTTTTTTTAGAAAAAGATACGGGAAAATTGAGAGGGTAGAAGATTCACAATGAGCATCTGCTTAGTCTGAGATGGGCAGTTAACCTTTTGCAAAGGGAAAGTAGATCACTAGGGGAGATACAGAGAGGGGAGAAGTAACTTGCCTCCTTCCTTTGGCCGCTGGTGATCTGTTGCTTTGAACACCCATGTAATGTTGAAGAAGAATATGATACAGATGATACAGCAGTTCAGTAAAGCAAGATTTTAAAATGGAAACAAGTTAATTGTGTGGATGATATGTGGACCTGCCCTTTGGTTTGGCTTAGCAATCATTAGTTACAAGAGCCCCTGGAAGCCCTGCAGGGAGAGGAGACAGCCAAAGCCGGGAATAGGGACGTGCCCAGGCCTGCCTTCCACAGCTCTCCCACTCCCACTCCCACTCCCACCCGGGATGCCTTCGCCATGTTGCTTGGTTCTGTAGGCTTGTTGCACCACGTACTACTAGGTTACTTCAAACCGAGACATCACTGCTGATGTGCTTTCCAGCTTTCCCTTCGGGTTGGATTACTTCAAGGTCAGTGTGCTTGAAAGCAGGAGTTGGCTTCCTTTCTACGTCTGTGCTCATTCCTTATTTGAAGGCTGAGCCCCTGCTTGGCACATCGCTGTCCAGCTTTAAGGAAACCGACTGTGCAAACACCAGTGCATCTTAGCAAACCCTGTCAGCAACGCAACACGAGGCTGGTTCCTGTCTCCCACGTACGTGGCTGGTCTGTCAGAAACATCCAGCAATTATCCATGAAAGTAATTTTCAAGAGCTAAATTGTTACATTACCTAGGAGGCAGTACTAGCTCTTCAGAATCACAATGTCATTGTGCTCTCCAGGCTGAGGGCTTGCAATGTCTTGGCATCTGGAGTTAATCATTCGGGCCCTTGAGAGTTGTTTTAATGAAATGTTTACTGAGCTCTAGCGCATGTTCCACTGAGTGCTTTGCCAGGATTTGGCTTCCGATACTCTGTTTCTTCATACAGAGAAGCACAGCTCAGTAAAAGAGAGCTTCCGCTACACAAACCTAACATGCAGCTCTGGCAAGCAAGTCCCGGCAGCACCTGGCCGACCAAGCGCCTCTAAGGAAATGGTTATCACTGTTGAGTTTGAGCTTGAAACTAACCAAACGGAGGTGACAGGTTGGTTTGAAACCAGTCTATGGTGCCAGGCCTCTCACAGCTTGCTACTTATTCCTTTGCCTTCCACTTTTCATTGTTCTTGGGGGAATAATAATGCAACCACTGAAGTATCTCCTGTTTTTTGTTTTACCCCCAAACTAAACTGAATTGGTTTGGAGCCTGATGATTTTATCAGCTTCATAAAAACCCAAAGCCACCATTTCGGTGAACAAATTTCTATTTGAACTGAATGCTGTCCAGCCTGCTAGGTGCCCAGCTCCAGGTCTCCCCGATCCTGTCCACAGGGGACTGTGGGTGTTGGTGGGTCCTGCAGTCAGTTAGACATCCCCACATGCCGCGGCCTGACCTCTCCCCTACTGCGGTCCCTCTCATTTCTGTAGCTTCATGCGATCTGAGTTGCGTCGTGAAGCGAACAGAGAAGCGGCTCCGGAAAGCCGTCCGCACACTCCGGAAGGCTGCCCACAGGGAGCAGTTTCACCTCCAGCTCTCAGGGATGGACCTTGAAGTGGCTGAAAACTCTCCTAGAACATCTGAACACCGAGTGGAGTCCTGTGGAGTGGGCCAGGGCCACGTGGGAGATCAGTGTGGTGAGTGGCCTGCTGGCCAGGACATTCTTGCTAAAAGAAGTCTCTTCAGCTCCAGAAACACTACGGGTAGCCAGAATCCATCCTTTCCTCTCTGGGCTCACTCCAGAGGACACCCTGGACACCACCTCTCACTCAGAACCAATGCAGGTGTCTGTTGTGCCTGCCAGACCAGGAGTGCCGCAGCACCTGGCATAGTGCCTGGCTTGTGGTGAGCACTTAATAAACCTTTGCTGAATTGAGGGACAGAAAGGAAGAAGCAGGGTCAATGAGAAGAGGGAGTGTTGCCTTTTAAGGGACTGAGGGATGGTGGTCTTCAGAGCACTGTGGTCCCCTGCCAGGGCAGGGCAGCTGGTGAAGGCCCCACGAGCCTCCTGCACACCTCACTGTCACTGTTCCCCTCGCAGCTCCTGGCTTGACTGCTGGTGGCAAGGAACGACCTCTTGCCCATACACCTTGGCAGCGGCAAGGCTGGGCAGATGCCCATTGGCCTTCTAAGATCCCTGAACCTCAAGGCTCCTAGCAGTTGAGTTCCATGTATGCTGTTTTATGTGTGTGTGCGAGTGTGTGCATGTTCCAGGATTAAATGTGGGGCCTGACATTTGGGCATCATCAGCTCCGTTCTCTGACGATGGTCCAGACAAGAGGGACCTGGGCAAGTGGCTCTAGGGTGCTCCGGCCTTGAGATTTATTTGTTGTGGGAGACTGTTCTGGGAAATGGTGGGAGATTGTATCTGAAAAGTCTTAGATGGGGAAAACTGGGGGTCTTTATAGTAATGAGAGGGATTTACTGAGTCTCACCTGTCACAAGCAGAATGCTAAGCACTGTGTCGGCACGATACACTGAATCTTAACACTAATCTTAACAGGTAGGTATTATTATCCCCATTTAACAGATGAACACACTGGAGCTCAGAGAGCTAAGTTCTCTTGCTCAAGATCACATTGATGGTCTGACCCCAAAGCCCATGCTCTGGTCTCAGGTAAGGCGAACCAGACCCTTTCTGGAAAAACTGATGTCCTTTCCGAAGTGTCATTAGAATGATGAGGCCTGAGAAATGAAGCTCGAGCTAAGGAGTAAAAAATCAGTGTTTCTGAAGAAGCAAAGCTGAGCCCAGGAGCATTTGTTTAGGAGAATTGGTATCAACAGGGCCCAGATCTGTTGCTTTGCCAAACAGTAAAATTCCAGTGTAAAATCCGGTGTAATAGTCCACCAGGGGCTGGTTCTCAAAGAGTCTTGACTTTTATTCCAGCTGACTCTCTTAAAAAGAAAAAAAGTAAAACCAACCAGCTGGTTTGTTTGTTCTGACTTCAGTTCTAGGAGTTCCAGTTTCCATACCACAATGGTGATAAGAGTCGGCTGTTACTGCTCTAACTTTCCAGAGCAAGTTGCAGAAATGGTCAGGGACATGCAGGCAGGTCCTCCTTCTGGCCTCTCAGAGCTAAACGGCACCTCCTTTTCCCATTTGCTGTCCCGTTAGGGAGAGGCCTTGCAGCCTCACCAGGGAGTTAAGAATTCAGGACAAGCTAGTGTCAAGGGCCCCCTGGACCAGCTTCCATTAAGATTACTAGAACTACCACGAGTGTGCTTCTGGGGAATAAAGGCCCCACACGGTGGATCAGGAGTTACTTAACGGAGGCCTCATGACCATGACAACTCATGAAAGATACTCAGCAGAGGGTTTGTATTACTGTTATGTGTGTGACTGAGTCCTGGGATGCTTGTCATGCTGTTAGGCTGGACTGCGGCTGAGGCAGGCAATGTCTTGTCTCAAGAGCTCCCTCTAGTATGGTTGGATTTTATAGTCTACATGGGACCAAATCAGGTCTACCCTTTCTGACAGCGGTGTTGAAGATTCACCATGCAGAGAAAACAGTGCACAGAATCACCATGAAATTCCCCGTTCCTCCCGCTGGTGGGAGGAAGTGGGTATAAAGAGGGGTTGGATGTATTAATTAGAAAGGCTTTTTAGCTAGCAAACACATGGCACGGGCAAGCCATGGTGTGTATATGTGTGTGTGTCCCACGGTCCTTGTCTCTTTGATGGTGTTAGAACTTCATAAAGACCAAGCTTCCCGGTATTTTCTGAACTCTGAATGGTATACACGGTAGAGACACGCTGAGGATAGTTCTCCTGGAAATTTTCAGTGTCTGCAGAAAGAAGCCCAGAAAGGTGTTTTGAGTCACCTAGGAGAGATGAAACCATTATGTTTTTCCCTTAAAATATTTTTAACTTAGGTTTTAATTACCAGAGTAGTATATGTTTCAAATGATACAGAAATGTACACAGTAAGGGTGAAAGTTCTCCCCTCTGCTCCTGATCGCATGCTCCAGTATTTGCTGTGAATAGTTTGCTATATATTTTCCATATCTGTTTTTTATGCCCATATGAAAATGAAATTTTGTTCATTCATTCAATAAATATTTATTGAGCACCTACTGTGTGCCAGGTATTAGATGCTGGGAATCCAGTAATAAAAGAAAAAAGGAAAAATCTCAGCCCTCCTAGAGTTTACAATTCTAGAGGAGGAAGACAGACTACAAGCCAATAAAGAAGGAAATACATCATGTAGCAGATGGTGGGAGGGGTATGAAGAACAGGGAAGTGGAATAGAAAGTGCCAGAGCAAGGGGAGGAGTGAGAAAGGACGTACTCCCCCTAAATGTAGACTATGGGGAGGGACTGTGGTCATTGCAAAGTGTCATTTGGGCAGAGATGTGGAGGATGGAGAAAGCAAGCTATGGAATATCTGGGGACGAGTCCCAGGCAAAGGAAATAGCAAGCACAAACACCCCAGGCGTCAGTAAAAGGCCCAGTTGAGGCGATGGCATGGGAAAGCCAGATCACGTGGGAGTGGAAATCCCTGTGAGGACTCTGACTCGGAATCTGAGCGAGAAGTGAAACCATTGAAGGGTTTTGAGCAGAGGCGTAACAGAGTTCTGACTTATGTTCTAAAAGAATAACTTTGGCTGCAGTAAGCTTATGTGTGAAGGAAACATTTCAAAAAATATATCATCCAATTTGAATAGTGCTATGTGCTATTTTTAACTATAGAGCAGATCACAGACATCCTTACATGCTCATGGAGGAGCTTCCTTACTTCTTTTAAAGCTTCCTAGTGTACATTTTTTTAAGACAATAGTATTTGTTAGCCATACCACTATTGGTGGACATTTAATTTATTCCTGTTTTTCTATTACAAACAGTGCTTTGGTGAATATTCTTTTTTTGCGCACATGGCCAATATTTTTGAAAGACTTATAGAAGTCCAATTACCGGGTCGAAGGATATGCAGATTTAAAACTTTAATAGACACTGCCAAATACCCTCCAAAAAGACTATATTTATGTATACTCCCTTCAACTTCATATCTGAGTATTTGTTGGCCCACAGCATTGCTAACATGAGTTATTTATCATTATTGATCTTTTTAATTTTTGCAAATCTGATAAGCAAAAATGATGAAGTCAAATTTTTTTAATGTTATCTTTGTTGGATTTTTTTTTAATAATTTATTTTATTATCATTAATCTACAATTACATGTGCAATATTACGGTTATTAAACTACCCCTTCATCAGGTCCCCCCCACCAACCCCATTACAGTCACTGTCCATCAGCGTAGTGAGATGCTATAGAATCACTACTTGTCTTCTCTGAGTTGTACTGCCCTCCCCGTGCCCCCCCAACATTACATCTGCTAATCGTAATGCCCCTTTTTCCCTCTTATCCCTCCCTTCCCGCCCATTTTCCCCAGTCCCTTTCCCTTTGGTAACTATTAGTCCGTTCTTGGGTTCTGTGAGTCTGCTGCTGTTTTGTTCCTTCAGTTTTTTTTCTTGGTTCTTATACTCCACATATGAGTGAAATCATTTGATACTTGTCTTTTTCGGCTTGGCTTATTTCACTGAGCATAATACCCTCTAGCTCCATCCATGTTGTTGCAAATGGTAGGATTTGTTTTCTTCTTATGGCTGAATAATATTCCATTGTGTATATGTACCACATCTTCTGTATCCATTCATCTACTGATGGACACTTAGGTTGCTTCCATTTCTTGGCTATTGTAAATAGTGCTGCAATAAACATAGGGGTGCATCTGTCCTTTTCAAATTGGGCTGCTGCATTCTTAGGGTAAATTCCTAGGAGTGGAATTCCTGGGTCAAATGGTATTTCTATTTTGAGTTTTTTGAGGAACCTCCCTACTGCTTTCCACAATGGTTGAACTAATTTGCAGTCCCACCAGCAGTGTAGGAGGGTTCCCTTTTCTCCACATCCTCGCCAACATTTGTTGTTGTTTGTGTTTTGGATGTTGGCCATCCTCACTGGTGTGGTGATATCTCATTGTGGTTTTAATCTGCATTTCTCTGATGATTAGCGATGTGGAGCATCTTTTCATGTGCCTGTTGGCCATCTGAATTTCTTCTTTGGAGAAGTGTCTATTCATGTCCTCTGCCCATTTCTTAATTGGATTATTTGCTTTTTGTTTGTTAAGGTGTATGAGTTCTTTATATATTTTGGATGTCAACCCTTTATCAGATACGTTTTTTATGAATATGTTCTCCCATACTGTAGGATGTCTTTTTGTTCTACTGATGGTGTCCTTTGCTGTACAGAAGCTTTTCAGCTTGATATAGTCCCACTTGTTCATTTTTGCTTTTGTTTCCCTTGCCCGGGAGATATGTTCATGAAGAAGTCGCTCATGTTTATGTCCAAGAGATTTTTGCCTATGTTTTTTTCTAAAAGTTTTATGGTTTCATGACTTACATTCAGGTCTTTGATCCACCTTGAGTTTACCTTTGTGTATGGGGCTAGACAGTAGTCCAGTTTCATTCTCTTACATGTAGCTGTCCAGTTTTTCCAACACCAGCTGCTGAAGAGGCTGTCATCTCCCCGTTGTATATCCAAGGCACTTTTATCAAATATTAATTGACTGTATATGTTTGGGTTAATGTTTGGATTTTCTATTCTGTTCCACTGGTCTGTGGGTCTGTTTTTGTGCCAATACCAAATTGTCCTGATTACTGTGGCTTTGTAGTAGAGCTTGAAGTCAGGGAGTGTAATTCCCCCTGTTTTATTCCTCCTTCTCAGGAGTGCTTTGGCTATTCGGGGTCTTTTGTGGTTCCATATGAATTTTAGAATTATTTGTTCCAGTTCATTGAAGAAAGCTGTTGGTAGTTTGATAGGGATGGCATTGAATCTGTAGATTGCTTTAGGTAGTATAGCCATTTTGACAATATTTATTCTTCCTAGCCAGGAGCATGGGATGCATTTCCATTTGTTAGTGTCCTCTTTAATTTCTCTTAGGAGTGTCTTGTAGTTTTCAAAGTACAGGTCTTTCACTTCCTTCGTTAGATTTATTCCTAGGTATTTTATTCTTTTTGATGCAATTGTGAATGGAATTGTTTTTCTGATTTCTCTTTCTGTTAGTTCATCATTAGTGTATACGAAGGCAACAGATTTCTGTGTGTTAATTTTGTATCCTGCAACTTTGCTGAATTCAGATATTAGTTCTAGTAGTTTTGGAATGGAATCTTTAGGGTTTTTTGTGTACAGTATCATGTCATCTGCAAATAGTGACAATTTGACTTCTTCTTTAATAATCTGGATGCCTTCTATGTCTTTGTTTTGTCTGATTGCTGTGGCTAGGACCTCCAGTACTATGTTGAATAACAGTGGAGAGAGTGGGCATCCCTGTCTTGTTCCCGATCTTAGATGAAAAGCTTTCAGCGTCTCGCCATTAAGTATGATGTTAGCTGTGGGTTTGTCATATATAGCCTTTATGATGTTGAGGTACTTGCCATCTATACCCATTTTGTTGAGAGTTTTTATCACGAATGGATGTTGAATTTTGTCAAGTGCTTTTTCAGCATCTATGGAGATGATCATGTGGTTTTTGTTCTTTTTGTTGATATGGTGGACGATGTTGATGGATTTTCGAATGTTGTACCATCCTTGCATCCCTGGAATGAATCCCACTTGATCATGGTGTATGATCCTCTTGATGTATTTTTGAATTCGGTTTGCTAATATTTTGTTGAGTATTTTTGCATCTACGTTCATCAGGGATATTGGTCTGTAATTTTCTTTTTTGGTGAGGTCTTTGCCCGGTTTTGGTATTAGAGTGATGCTGGCTTCATAGAATGAGTTTGGAAGTATTCCCTCCTCTTCTATTTTTTGGAAAACTTTAAGGAGAATCGGTGTTATTTCTTCTCTATATGTCTGGTAGAATTCAGAGGTGAATCCATCAGGCCCAGGGGTTTTGTTCTTGGGTAGTTTTTTGATTACCAATTCGATTTCGTCACTGGTGATTGGTCTGTTTAGTTTTTCTGTTTCTTGCTTGGTCAGTCTTGGAAGGTTGTATTTTTCTAAGAAGTTGTCCATTTCTTCTATGTTTTCCAGCTTGTTAGCATATAGATTCTCATAATATTCTCTTATGATTCTTTGTATTTCTGTGGGGTCCGTCGTGATTTTTCCTTTCTCATTTCTGATTGTGTTTATGTGTGTAGATTCTCTTTTTCTCTTAATGAGTCTGGCTAGGGGTTTATCTATTTTGTTTATTTTTTCAAAGAACCAGCTCTTGGTTTCATTGCTTTTTTTCTATTGTTTTATTCTTCTCAATTTTATTTATTTCTTCTCTAATCTTTATTATGTCCCTCCTTCTGGTGACTTTGGGCCTCATTTGTTCTTCTTTTTCCAATTTCAGTAATTGTGTCTTTAGACTATTCATTTGGGAATGTTCTTCCTTCTTTAAATAGGCCTGGATTGCAATATACTTTCCTCTTAGAACTGCCTTTGCTGCGTCCCACAGAAGTTGTGGCTTTGTGTTGTTGTTGTCATTAGTCTCCATATATTCTTTGATTTCTGTTTTGATTTGGTCGTTAACCCATTGATTAATTAGGAGAGTGTTGTTAAGTCTCCATGTATTTGTGAGCCTTTTTGATTTCTTTCTAAAATTTATTTCTAGTTTTATACCTTGGTGATCTGAGAAGTTGGTTGGTAGGATTTCAATATTTTTGAAATTACTGAGGTTCTTTTTGTGGCCTAGTATGTGGTCTATTCTGGAAAATGTTCCATGTGCACTTGAGAAGAATGTGTATCCTGTTGCTTTTGGGTGTAGAGTTCTGTAGATGTCTGTTAGGTCCATCTGTTCTAGTGTGTTGTTCAGTGCCTCTGTGTCTTTACTTATTTTCTGTCTGGTTGATCTGTCCTCTGGAGTGAGTGGTGTGTTGAAGTCTCCTAAGATGAATGCATTGCTGTCTATTTCCTCCTTTAATTCTGTTAGTATTTGTCTCACATATGCTGGCGCTCCTGTGTTGGGTGCATATATATTTATAATGGTTATATCTTCTTGTTGGAATGACCCCTTTATCATTATGTAATGTCCTTCTTTATCTCTTGCTACTTTCTTCGTTTTGAAGTCTATTTTGTCTGATACAAGTACTGCAACACCTGCTTTTTTCTCTTTGTTGTTTGCATGAAATATCTTTTTCCATCCCTTCACTTTTAGTCTGTGTATATCTTTGGATTTGAGGTGAGTTTCTTGTAGGCAGCATATAGATGGGTCTTGCTTTTTTATCCATTCTGTTACTCTGTGTCTTTTGATTGGTGCATTCAGTCCATTTACATTTAGGGTGATTATTGATAGGTATGTACTTATTGCCATTGCTGGCTTTAGATTCGTGGTTACCAAGGGTTCAAGGGTTGCTTCTTTACTATCTAACAATCTAACTTAACTTTCTTGTTAAGTTATTGTAAACACAGTCTGATGTTTCTTTATTTCTCTCCCTTCTTATTCCTCCTCCTCCATTCTTTCTATAATAGGTGTTTTATTCTTTGCCTTTAGTTAGTATTTGGATGGTCTGCTTTCTTTGCTATGATTTTATTTTCTCTGGTGACATCTTTTTAGCCTTAGGTGTGCTTCCATCTAGAGCAGTCCATTTAAGATATCCTGTAGTGGTGGTTTATGAGAGGCAAACTCTCTCAACTTTCGTTTGTCTGGAAATTGTTTAATCCCTCCATCATATTTAAATGATAATCGTGCTGGATACAATATTCTTGGTTCGAGGCCCTTCTGTTTCATAACGTTAAATATATCATGCCATTCTCTTCTGGCCTGTAAGGTTTCTGTTGAGAAGTCTGATGATAGTCTGATGGGTTTTCCTTTGTAGGTGATCTTTTTTCTCTCTCTAGCTGCCTTTAATACCCTGTCTTTATCTTTGATCTTTGCCATCTTAATTATTATGTGTCTTGGTGTTGTCTTCCTTGGGTCCCTTGTGTTGGGAGATCTATGAGCTTCGGTGGACTGCGAGACTACTTCCTTCCCCAGCGAGGGAAAGTTTTCAGCAATTATTTCTTCAAAGACACTTTCTATCCCTTTTTCTCTCTCTTCTTCCTCTGGTACTCCTATAATGCGAATATTGTTCCGTTTGGATTGGTCACACAGTTCTCTTAATATTCTTTCATTCCTAGAAATCCTTTTATCTCTCTCTGCCTCAGCTGCTCTGTACTCCTGTTCTCTGTTTTCTATTCCATTAACAGTCTCTTGCATCTCATCCATTCTGCTGTTAAGCCCGTCGATCGCTTGTCTGATTTCTGTATTGTCTTTCCTCAGTTCCCTCACTTCCTCCCTCAGCTCTTGCACATTTCTCTGTAGGTCCATCAGCATGGTTATGACTTTTATTCTGAATTCTTTTTCAGGGAGGCTGTGCATTTCCATCCCTTCAGACTCCCTCTCTGGGGTTGTCTGGTTGATTTGGTCTGAACCATATTCCTCTGTCTTTTCATGGCTGTATAATTTGGTCACTGATAGTTGCCACGTATGTCAGCTGGGCTCTTTAAGACTTTAAAAAGAGAAGAAAAAAAGAGAAAAAAAAAGAAAAAAAAAAGAAAGAAAGAAAGAAAAACAAAAACAAAACAAAAAAAAACAACAAAAAAATGCCCACTGGACGTAGATTCTGTGGGAATGCTGTAGGTGGCGCTATTGCCCCACTATTCCACAGCTGTGGCTGCGCCGCTCCGCAGGGCCCTTTATTGCTCTGGCAGGGGTGGGAACGAATAGGAGGCTGTTGATCTCAGTGAGAAGTGTTAAGTATGGCTACGCTTCCTCAGTCGCCAGCTAAGGCGTCTGAAACTCCCCAGGACTCCCAGCCTGCTGGGCTGAGTGTGCTGGGGCGATCCGGCTCCTCCGCTGGGCTCCTGTCTCTTTAAGACCGCTGAGGAAAGCGCGCGCTTTTTTTTTTCCTTCCGGGAGCCGGCTGCAAGCACCCTGGCGCGTTCCCCGCTCAGATCCTGCCCCTCTGTCTCTCCAATCTCCGCTGCACTGCGCAATGTGGGTCAGCGCTCCCCGCGCAGATCACCGGGGCTGGCTACTTCGCGGGGTGTACTTCCACTCCCTCCCGGCTCTGAATCCTCTCCTCCCGCCGGTGCGCTGGGGTGGGGGAGGGCTCGGGTCCCGCCGGGTCGCGGCTCCGTATCTTACCCGCCTCTTGGGGTGCCAAGTGCTCTCGGGTGTAGCTGCACGCTGTGCGCTTTCCTGTGTATTCTCGTCTCTCTTTTAGGAATAGATGTATTTGCTGTGTTTTCGTAGATAAATATAGTGTTGGGAGGAGATTTCTGCCGCCCTGCTCACACCGCCATCTTCCCGGAAGTCCGATGAAGTCAAATTTTAACTTGTTTTTCTTCAATTATTAGTAAGACTGAGTATGCTGTCATACAACTGTGGCTATTTGGATTTCTTCTTCTGAGAATATTCATATTCTTTGCCTATTTTTCCATTGAATTGTTTGTTTTTACAATATCACTGAAAAAAATTTTAAGTCCCAAGTTACATCAAAGAACATAGTCACTTCTGACCAATTTCTTCCTTTCTTATGTTCATTTTTACACAGTAAAGTCTCATTAATTTGGCATTTAAGGACTTCAGGGACATCGTGCTTTGCAGGTGACCTTTGTACCATCTGTGATCAATTCTACCAAGATGGCAACAAAAAAATGAGTGATTATGTACTCCAAGGCACAAATTCCTTAAGCTACATAGTAATTTATACAGCCTTTCATATCTAGAGAAAAATTTACAGTGACATAGATTTCCATATTTCTTTCATAGCTACTTATCATTTCATAAAGGATAAATTACTGAGGGAATATACTTGCTAAAATATGTATTTTTATCTTTATTCTTAAAACTTGCTGAAATTTTTTAAAGACATAATCTAGGCAGCTGGCAAACTGAAATATTTTAGTGCTTGTGTTCTTGGGAGGCTAGGAAAATTTAATTCAACTTTAAACATCAGTAGCCTTCCTCTATAGCAGTTGAGAAAAATTAATTCAACCAGTATTTATTGAGATACTACTCTGTACCACTCTATGAAGGTGGTATGAGGCTGTGAGAACACAGTGGGTTAGAAGCCTGTTCTTATAAAGTTCATGCTCTAACAGAGGGAGAGGGACAATAAAAATGTAAAGGAAAATGATAATTTCAGAAATTGTAAGTGCTATGAAGATAATTAAACAGAGAGGGCCAGAGAGGAGGACCAATCACTCTCCACAGAGTGTTCAGGGAAGCTCTCAGAACAGGCACATTTGGCTAAACCCTAAGTGAGAAGGAGCTGGCCACGCAGTGCTTGGGCGGGGGCAAGGGATGCTCTGATGAAGGAGCGATGAGCGAGTGCAGAGGGCCTGAGGCAGGAACGAGCCGGGATTCTCTTAAGTCGTCCCATATTGAGAAATGACTGGGAATTGAACAGGCAGGTATCTTTATGAGTCTCAGTTTCGATGTTCTCACCTCTCCTGGGCACAGCCTGTGCTCTACATACTACATATACACAGAGAAGGCTCCTCGGGCCGGTTCTGTGGTGGGTGCTGAGGAGGCCTGGATAAATAAGACAGCATCCCTCAGGTGGCACTTAGCCCTCCCAGGGAAGCATTAGAGAAGACTTCCTAAAAGAGAGAAAGCCTCAGCTGAGATTTGGAGAATACCCAGAAGACACACAGATGGGTGGAGTATTCGGGCCGAGGAGCAGCGATGCGAAATGGGACTGAGTGAGACGCACATGGGGCATTATTGACATTTCAGTATCACTAAACTCGGAGTATGAGCTAGGGTACAGTGGGCAACTAGGCTAGTGAGAAGGGCATGGCAAGCCCAGGAGACCTTGAATATGCTGCTAAGGAGCCTTGACTTGGGCTTTATGTGACAAGGTGTCATTAGGGGATTTTTTTTTTTAGGAGGTTTTATTTTTATTTATTTATTTTTTAATTTAATTTATTTTATTATCATTAATTTACAATTACATGTGCAATATTACGATTATTAAACTACCCCTTCATCAGGTCCCCCCCACCAACCCCATTACAGTCACTGTCCATCAGCGTAGTGAGATGCTATAGAATCACTACTTGTTCATTAGGGGATTTAATCAGGGAGTGTCCATGTCCTATTTGTATTCTAGAAAGATCTCGCTAACGGTATTGGGGTCAGGACTGGAGGCAGAAAAAAAATTTTAGGAGCTTTTAAATGCTTCACATAAGAAAGACTGAGAACATGAAGGCACTAAACGGAGTAAAAAAGAAGCAATGGGTTAGAAAAATACTTAGGAGGAAAGAGGAGCATCATTTGGTGATAAATTTGACTGGGGACTGAGAGGAGGACAGAGCTGGGGTGAGCTTAGAGGTTTCTGACTTGGCCTCTGATGTCACTTGCTTCCCGTGTGTCCCCCATCTCACCCAGCCCTGTTTCATACGCAGGAGGCACTGACAAAAAGCTTGTGAGTTGGTTGAATGAATAGATGAATGTGATTACTGGGGAAGAAATAATAAGCAAAGATTTATAGGAAAAGCAGGAAAAAAAAAATAGGCTCTTGAGAAAGCATGAGAAAGAATGAAAACTCACATGCAGAAAAGGAGACTAAAGACAGAATTTTGAGTCAAAGACACTGAGTACACAGAGTCAAGTCAGGGAGGACTTTGAGCCAGGGCGTGAAGCTGTCAGAGAAGCACTTTTGAAAGGTGTATCTGATGGTAAGTGTAACAGAGCTGAGGAGGGAGCAGAAGCAAGGGAAATAGCTGGAAGATTATTGCAGGAACCTAGATAAGAGACGGTGAGGATCAAAGAATCCTAGTGCCATGGAGATGAAGAATAGGGCATGGACAAAGGGACACAGTTATAGGGTGCTGCAGCTGACTGCTGGAGCAGGGAGAAGTCAGGGATCAAAACTGTGGGTTGGACTCCAAGGGTTGGAGCCTTGGTAACTGGGTGAGTAGAGATGCCTTTTATAAAAAGAGGAAGGACTGAGCCAGGAAGGGAAGAGAAGCATTCCCCTTGGGCAAGTTGAGTTTGAATTGTGACAAGGCTCCCATGCAGAGATGCCCATGGTGTCTGGGAGTCTAGGAAAACAACTTCCTCTCTCCATGTGCAGACCAACCCTTCTACCCTGTGTCTGTCCACACATGCTCCAACTTGCCTCCTGTTAAAATGGATGAGCAGCCCATGCTTCCAGCTAAGGTCAGCTCTTCCGCCTGGGCTCTGGAGCCCGTCCCTTCTCACCTTCTCAAGAGCGCCGCTCCTGCTGCTGACCTCCCTTCTCACATTTCTCCTCTACAAGATCCTTTCCAACAGCACGCAAAACTACCTCCCACCTTGAAAAGCAAATGAACCCTGCTTTGACTTCATGCTCCTCTCCAGATACTGCCTCACTTCTTTGCCCTGTAGAGAGCAAAAGACCCTGAAAGAGTTGTCTGAACTCACTGTCTCTGCTTCCTCACACCTCCTGTCTTCTCCTCAGCTCCAGCCAATCTGCTTTTCATTCCAACCCTCTCCACTGAAGCTGCTCTTCCCAAGATTTCTAACAAGCTTCATGTTACCAAATCCAGTTGCCGACTCTCACTCAGGCACTGTTGATCCCTCCCCCTCCTGGAAAGACTTTCTTCTCATGGGTTTCAGACATCACACACTTCTGGCTTTCCTCCTACCTTGCTGGTTGCTTCTTTTCACTTGCATTGCTGGTTCCTCCCTACTTTTTTGATATCTAAACATCAGGTTTCCTGGGGCTCAGGCCCCTGTCCCCCTATTCCATCTTCACACTCTCCCAGGTGACTTCACCCAGTGCCATAGCTTTAAATACCACCACATGCTGGTGACTCCCAAACTGCCCTCCCCAGCTCTGACCTCTATTTTGAGTTACAGACTTCTCTTTCCAGAGGTTTTGACAGTTTTTCATCACACACACATGCACACTTAAGGTGAAATATTTTTGAAATTATGAATGGTTACTTATTTTTAAATTATACACTTGTATTACTGGCTAATATATTATGTACATTATACAAGATAGAAAAATGAGACACAGATTAAATATAAACAAACTTTAAAAGTAACTAGCATCTTAAGGTACCATTTACAATCTGGCAAGATTCGTTGTTAACAGTAGTGGTTGTAAACCCATTTTTTTCAAGTAGTCTTTTTGTAAATTGTGTTTCGTAAATTGGATCAACTCTTGTCAGATCCAACTGAATCATTACTTTTTCCGTCTCAGGACGTGGTTGGACAGGACTAGTCCTGGGAACAAAATCAGTATCCGCTCTGGCACGTCCCTGTTGTTCACTGTTCTTGGACCACCTGATCTAAGGCTTCTGCCCTAGGAATCATTCAAAGCTGCTTTCTATCTTGTGACAGTTTGGTTGAAAATAGGTAATATAATCAAGAGATCTATTCAGCCAGGCACAATTAAACTGTAATTCTTGTCAGTACTTTGAAAAGAAACAAATCCGTCAGTCCCTCCCATCCCCAGCGCTGTGGAGTGCCAGCCCCTCTCTTTTCTTGGAGACCGGTGTCTTCACATGTGTCCGTGACTCATGGCGATGTGGACAGACTGGAGCCGATCTTATACCATATAATACACCGGTGGGCCTTTCTTTATTTCTTACACTGTAGGTAAAAATTAATGTACATATATGTGAAATTGCTTTGCCCACAGCCAGAGGATCATTTTGTAAAGCCCCGAGGTGCAGTAGCATACCCTGGAGACCGCCAGTCGAGCTTGTGCCTTCCCAATGTCAGCACTTGCATCCTGAACTCAATGTGTCTAAACAAGATGTTTTATCCTCCTCACCCCCTCCTGGTAAAACCTGCTTTCCCCACCTCAGTAAACAGCACCTCTGGTTACCGAGCTGCTCATGCTGGAAGCCTCTGAGGCTCCTGGACCTCTCTCATTCTGGTTTGCTCCAAACCCCATTCATCAGCAAAATCTTTCAGCTCTGCCTTCAGATTATATCCTGAATCTCACTAGTTTTCTCTTCTCCCTTTATTGCCACTCTGTTCCAAACCACCAGCTCCTGCCCAGTCCCCTGTGATGGGCTCTGGATTGTTCTCCTTGCCCTTGGCTGCCTTCAGTCTGTTCTCCACAGAGCAGCCGGAAGATCTCTTAGAAACCTAAGTCAGACTGTGTCACTCGCCCACCCACAACCTCCAGCACACTTTGCGTAAGGTCTGATTTCCTAATCATGACCTTTAAGAACCTACATATCAGGTCCTTATTTGCTTTTTAGAATTCAATTCCTACCACCTCTCCCCTTTCCCTGTGTTCCTGCTACACTGGCTTTTTTTGCTAATTGGCAATACCATTCAAAGGGCATTTCCCTCTTTTCACTCTGATCTCTGTGCAGAGAGGCCTTTCCTGGCTACTATTCTAAAACAGCATGCACACACATTCCACCCAACACTCTTTTTCAACCTCTTATCCTGCTTCACTTTTCTTCACCACACTTGGCTCTGGTTGGCCTTCTGTTATATGTTTGTTTGTTTGTTTGCTCATTTATTGTCCATGCTCTCTAGAACGAGAGCCCCTTTAGAGCAGAGCCGTGCCTGTCCTCTCTGCTGTACCTCCAGGCCCTAGAATAGTACTCAGCACATAATCAGTGGTAAGCATTTAATTGAATAAATAAGAAAATGAATCTTCACAGGGACAACAGATGATATCCCAAGGATAGTCATCAACATTTAGAGAAAAGAGGGCAAAGAGCAAATCTTTGGGGGAATATTTAAATTGAGGGCAGCAGAGGCACTCTAAAGGAAGTGAAATCTTAGGCCTGAAGCGAACAGCGTATGCGCTGGGGGCCCCAGCAAGGAAGGCCTCGAGCTGGGCTCATCTCTCTGCCCCAACTATGAAAGTGTTTTCAAGTAGCAAACCTGAGCACACGCCAGAAACCTGGACAGACGTGACAAATGAACCTCTCAGCCCAAGGGGATGCTGTCTCCGGTTATCCTGAAGCAAGGGGTTCAAACCAGGATCCTGAGGCCGCAGCACTACCTGGAGCGCCATCACCTTTGGGCTGTGACAGAGCAGCCGCTCCGGACACCCTGGGAATCCACGTGGGCTGCCTGGGGCTCTCCTTCAGAAGTCAAGGCGCGATTCTTAAGAGAACAGTCAGCTGCTAGAGACTGACCTCTTTTACTAGGTTCACCTTCTTAGCCACAGAGAGACCATAGTGTTTGTCCATAGCCTGAAAGACTCAAAGGCAGTGGGTTGAAAAGAGGGCGGGCCGCCAGGTCTCTTTGTCGCCATTAATCCTGGTCCCCCTGGTCTCTCCCTTTTGCATCAGAAAAGCTTTCTTGTATTTTTTTTTAAAGAGAGGGAGAAAACAGCTGTGTGGGATTTGAGAATGGGATTTTAATGGTCACTGAAGACACACAAAAGCTTTGCTGTGATTGTGGAGTGTTCTGGGGGCAACTGACTCCTTTGTCCGGGGCAGCAAAATGAGCCGGCTGCTCAAGGAGAAAAGAGAACCAACTGGAACGTGTGATCGAGGCCTCCTCAGGCCAGATCTTCAACACATTCACAGAAAAGCTGTTCTCTGGCGTCGCTCCATGACATTTCAGAATCACTTTGCACTTTTTGGTGTTCAGCTCATTTTTACCTTGTGAAAGAAACAATTAATTCAGAAGGTGCTTGGCATGAAATATTTCTGTAGGTCTTGCTCTCTGGAGGGAAAATGGAAACTGTGAGTGGCAATGTGAGTTTGTTTCTGTGGAGCAGGCCTTTCACTGTGAGAAAAAAGAACTGGTGCCCTCTTTTCCTCAGGGCAGCCCAAGGGGCACGTCTCAGCCCTTTGCTCGGTTGAGAAATCGCAACAGATAGGGGACATTGTGAGGCTTCTCAAAATGTAACCTTGGAAAGGCTGTTGGGGTTTAAGTACTTGTAAGAAGGAGTGGACACGTGCAACGGGAGCCCATCTCACCCTTTTCAGTGAGAACCAGATCCAGTCATTCTTGTCCGCCTGTGGAGGGGACTCACCTGCCGGAGGAGCTGCGCCGGACCACACCGTGCTGATCGGGCTCTAAGTTAGAATCAGTGGGGGTGTTGGAATCATTGCCATCATACGGGGACTTTCCCTTTAGGTGAATCAGGATTGTGAAAACAGCTGTTTCCAAAATGGAAATAGCTTGGACTAGAGGAGCTCTGCACAGACTTGGTTTTATTTGCTTTCTGTCAGTCTTCATAACAGTTGGCTTGCTAGAGCCAGGAAGGGGTTATTATCTCATTTACCGGCCTGCTGTAGGCACTAGGATAGGCAGGTGAGAGATGGAGGATAAAGAGTCATAAATTCCCAGTACATAATTCAGCCCAGCTTTTCACAGGAGATGAGCTGGAACCAGAGTAATTAGGGAAACCATTATCCAGTAGGGCTGCAGTTAGAGAATAAGCCTGGAATTATAGGCTCTGTCTGCCACAGTGTATATCCTATTCATTAAATGTTTGCCCAAAGAGCAAGAGTTTGGTTCACTTCTAATTTTTTTTTTAACTCATAAGATTAAATAAAAATGATACATAAGTATTGTAAAAGAAAATCCAAGCAATATAAACAAGTATTAAGATTTAGCCTTACGTAGGTTTTACTGATTGATTGCACTTAATTATAGAAATAATATTTAAAATGTGGCATATTTTGGCTTACTGTGATTTTTAAAAAGCCTCATTTTTTTTTGATTATTGAATGAATAATGAAAAGGCATTGCTAATAGTGGTAATAGGGAACTTTGCCCTGTTTAATCCTAGAAGTACATATACAGATTGCATTTGTAGGATAGGATGAAAAGAGACATTTCCCCTTACAGATATTCGTGAGATAGGATAGCTAATTTTATCCTGTGCTACTTTGTTTTCTATTTCTTGGCATCGTAAGTTTGAAAGAAAATGTGTTTATACCAGTCAAACACCCCTCATGCCCCATAAAGAACCCTCGGCAAAGTCTTCAACTGTGATTCAGTCTGTACTTTGTTAAATGGCCTTTCCCCTTAAATTCAAAGCTCCTGATCTCACCCGTAGGTGTATTTCACAGACTAGCTGTGGGGCTTGGCCAAGTTATTTAAAGTTCCTAAGTCCCTGTTTCTGTAAAATGGAGCCAATAATAGCACCTAGTTCCTTCGGGTTGTTTTCAGGAATAAATAAAATAATGTATGTAAAGCTTTAGCATGGTGTCTAGTAGATTGTAAGTACTCAGTAAATGTTAGCCAGCAGAAAGGCTATTCTGATGGTTATGATGATGTTTGAATATTATATTAGAGAATCCAATTCAGCATATTTATTTTATATTCATATCCTAAGATAAGATATAAATCTACATTTAACTAACAATACCATAAATATAATCAGAAGCATAGTTTATTAATTCATTTGTAGTTTATTTTTTCAGAAGACATTTACCTGGGTTTACTCTTTGTAATATATTACTTTTTTAACAAATACAAAACACGCTGTTTTGGAGAGCTTACCTGTAAAACCCTTGAGAGCACCCTCCCCATAGCCACCAGAGAGTAAGCTTTTTAAAACACAGCTTCTAGCTGTTTTCATCTCTTTCTGACTAAAAAAAAGAGACTCCTTTACTGGTGGAATAAAATCCAAATGCCTGGCATTTGAGAACTTTTTCAGTCTATCCCAACCTCCTTTTTTTCCCCTCTCTTCTCCCATATGCCCTGCATGAATCCTTACAAACTGTCCCCTTTCATATCTGGGGACATCTTAACTCATCCTTCAAGGCCTGACCCCATTGTGGCCTCCTCTAGGAAGCCTTCAGGGACGCCACTAGCCAGAATTAATAGCACCCTTCTCTGTTCTTTCAGCGTCATGCCTATGTTCACTGAATGACCTTTATAATCCTTCTGACAGCCCTGTGAAGTAGAGAGAGTCATCAGGTACTTATGCTCAAAAATAAGTAAGATCACTGTAATCCCTGCCCACAAGGAGCTCACGGTCTAGGGAGTGAGGATCTGTAAATGCCTCCACTGGTGGGTGTCCCGGATCATGGTGGAGGGCTTTGCACAGGGAACCACATTCTGTATTCAGGGCCCGTAGTGGGGAGTGTGGGGTTTTTACCTTCATCTCTGGCACTTACATTACCCTTCCCTGGCTTCTGTCCCCTCACTGACCAGATCATTTCCCCTTTGGCTAGTCAGTTGCAGGGCTGGGACATATTATGATGGAGTACAACAACGCTGCCTTTTATGTCCAAATGGAACCTTCCAAAACGAAGAAGGACAAATCACATGCAAACCATGTCCCAGACCAGAAAATCCTGGGTCCCTGAAGACCCCAGAAGCTTGGAATGTGTCTGAATGTGGAGGTAAGGATTCTGTCTGCCCCTTCTTACTCTTCCAGGCTCCAGTATGATTGTTTAGACAGAAGACATAGGTAGCATTTCAATGCAGACAGTACATGCGGCACCATGGGCCGCCTGTGAGCAGGGACCATACTGGGTTCACCTCCAGCTCTACAGTGCCTTGCCCAGTGCCTGACACATGCTAATTTGAACAAACAAATAAAGGTCTGATAGAATACGTTGGCAGAATCAAAGTGTAAATGTTGCAATTGCGTGCTTTATCCACTGTAAGTAGATGTCCCCTGAAGCCTGAGTAATTTCCCAGTGATAGAGACTCTCTGAAAGCTTTAAAATAAAGAAAGTAGTTTTGATTATTTTTCCAGCTTTGGTTTGAAATTCCTAGCTTATTGATTTTTTTAAAGTATCCATCTGGTTGTTTTGTTAAACTCTATGAAGTTTTTAATCAACCCTTATAAAATGTTAACTCTGGAGCCAAGCTCACTTGGGTTCTATGGGCTTCTTTCTTATTTATGTTATTAGCAAATGTCTTCCCTTTTATCAAGTGGAAGAAATGGCCAGCTGTATTGACACTCCGTAGACTCCCATGGAAGGTGTGCTCTGACACGGTGATCTGTGGTGATGTTCACAACAGAGTACACAGGACCCCTGGTGGCCCCTGCCTCTCCTTCCAGTGACTCCAAGAGCCAGCTTTACTTCCCACCTTAAGGATTCCCAACTCAACTGCAGGACGTTTTCTGGTTTAAAAATCAGATCCTCAGATGGACTGTGTGACTCCTAGTGTATCTTTGGCCTGTCATGAGACCCTAGAGCTAACTACAAAGTTGATATGGAGGCACTTTGGGGCATCTGTTCATACTTGCATATGACCTTATTAAGATATATTTATTGTAATAAGAATATTAGTAATAATAAGAATAATAATAATAAGTTAACATTTACTGAATACTTAACTATGCTGGGTATCATGCAAAGTGTATTATGCAAATTATTCATATGGTTGGTATATCACCACAACAACTTTATGAGGTTAAAGTGACTCAATCAAAGTCACACAGCTGAGAAATGGAGGATTTGGAGTCCGAACCCAGGTCTGACAGACTCCAGCCTCTTCCTTTGGGTGTGTGTTCATTAAATGCCATTGTATCTATTGACTTATGGGTAGAAAGGAGACCATGAAAATTAATAGAGATGATTAGGTATACAAGAGATACACATTTTTATAGCATCTTGTCAATGACAATATAATTCCTAAGGAACACACACTTCTAGAAATCCATTTGTTTATGGCTGTACTTCTTGTCATAAACTTAAAAAATAATAAAGTAAGGGGCTTAAAGCAAGACCACTGGGTCCTCCTGTCAGGGTGAATTGGATTGGTTCGATTTAGTAGAGGGAGGCCAGGACACACTTACTGTAGGGAGATATAACTTAGTAAATATAATTGGTGAAACAGGGGAGATTCTTCTGAAGAGTCTTTCTGTCACTAGGATATAATTGGGTGAGGGGGTACTTCTGGGTCAAATTACCAAATAGATTCTGGAGTGGAGAACCTTCTCCCTGGGGACTTCCGCATTGCTGTGTAGTCCTAAGCCTGGTTCATACCTAGGCCTGCTCCATACTCCGGAGTCGACACTTGGCTGCTTTGCACTGTGCTGTGTAGCTTTGTGTGTAAACATCAGGCACTCACATACCACCTCTTCAGGGTCAGCAGCAGGGCAGGACAGGGTTTCTCTCCCTGAGGTGCGAGCTGAGGTCAGCACAGGGTGACAGGCTTGACCAGAGTCTGATCTCATCTGCAGAGAGATGGGAAAGGGTCTGCCTGGAGGGCCTTGCTCACCTAGGCTCATTTGTCCCCACAGCTCTGTGCCAACCTGGTGAATATTCTGCAGATGGCTTTGCACCCTGCCAGCTCTGTGCCCTGGGCGCATTCCAGCCTGAAGCCGGCCGTACTTCCTGCTTCCTCTGTGGAGGAGGCCTCCCCACCAAACACCTGGGAGCCACTTCCTTTCAGGACTGTGAAACCAGAGGTGAGAACTTGGCAGCTTGCGTTTTTCAGAACTGAATTTCTTTTGAGAACCATCGGGAGTCTGTTAAAACTCCAATCAAGCCCAGTTCTGAGGTGCCCTGTGTGGTGCCCCAGTGGTGGGGAAGTCAGGTCCCAGCCCCATCCACCTCTGTAGGCTGTTCAGGGAGCATGGGAAGGTCCTAGACGTGGTCTTCCCCCCAGCCACCTTGTCCACCTTGGACAGAACTGAGTGGAGGGGCGATCAGGGAGAAATGAGCAGGTCTTCTGCACAGGTTCCTCAGCTCCTTCCTTCCAGCCTCCTCCATTGCACCGCCCTTACCTAGAGCGCCCGACAGTGAAGGCCCTACCCTTCCCCAGCACCCTGTCCCCGCTGCCGCTAGCAGGAGCGCACCCAAGCTAGGGTCAGTTCTGCACCCCTCCACACTCACTAGCAGGCTCTGCAGGGAGACAAGCTGTGCTCACTTATGCCTAACTCTACATGCACCATAAACTCTCTGAAGATACACTGGCACCTTGTTCCCTTTGTATTTTTCTGTGTCATGAGTCACAAGTCCCGCCCTAGCTAGCTATTTAGGGAATTAAGTGTTGATTAGCCTCAGATTAGTAGGAAAGCAGGTCTCCATTTGGGTATAAAAGTTTATTTCATGAACTGTAAAGCCTTTTCTGTTGCGTTTGATAAGATGCAGTCTTGAAAAAAATTTTTTTTAATTCTCTCTACCCTTTCCCACTGCACAGTTCAATGTTCTCCTGGACACTTCTACAACACTACTACCCACCGCTGTATTCGTTGCCCAGCAGGCACCTATCAGCCTGAATTTGGAAAAAATAATTGTGTTTCTTGCCCAGGAAATACTACAACTGACTTTGATGGCTCCACAAACATAACCCAGTGTAAAAGTAGGTCTATCTCTAAGGTTCTCCTGGGTCTTGATTAAGAGGGCATATGCCTAGGTCCACCTGGGGGAGGAGGGTGCAGGGGTCACTGGGAACCATGTAGATGTTGTTGGCCCAGCTCATGGCAATGCAGTTGCACGCTCAAGGATAGCAGGCTTGACCCCCAAGTACAACATTGTACTGATCCTGGCTGCTTCTCCTGGCACACTCACAGGCTGTACTTGTTGTAATTTCTGCCCAGGGGCAGAATTTCAGTTCAGGCCTGTTCAGCAAGCATTGTTTGAGGACCTGTTATGTGCCGGGAAGGAGCAAGAGACAAGGAAAGGCTTCTGGGGGGCAGGAGAAGGTTTTGATGAGGAGAGCAGGAGAAAAAGTTGTATGCCCAAGAGAGCAGTGGGAAGGAATCACAGACTCAGAAGAGTGAAAGACTCTTTGGGAAGAAGCCCTGGGCCCTGATGATGGGCTCTGCTGAAGGGGGTCTGCGGCAGACCAGGAGAGGAAGCCTTGAGGGCCGTGCCAAGGAGTTTGATGTGTATTCTGCAGGATGGGGAAGCTTATCATTGAAGGACTTGCTGCATGCTTTGTTTCTTTTCAGCCATTATGTAAAATTCTCTGGTAAAGACCAAAGTAAATCTCAGCTAATTCAGTATCATTAGGACAGCAACACAGAGGAACAAGGAAACCTTCCTAAACTGGAGGCGTCTGAGATTGAAGTGGGCGTGGATCATTTATTTGAATTTTAAGACTGGAAGGTTATCTAGTTTTCTTTTTATCCCAATGAAGCCCTTCTAACCACATCCTTACAAGGAGCCATGAAGTCTCTTCTTGAATGCCTGCTATAACAGGAAGCTTACTACCTTCCCTGATATCCTAGTCTTTTGGTAGATAAGGCTTGGGGAAGTTCACAGTGTTAGAAAAGTCTTTCCCAGGCCAAGATGGAGTTTGTCTCCTTGTCCTCGCGCCCCCTGGTCCTTGGTTGGCCCTTCGCAGCCACATGGCATGGTGCCTCAGACACCCTTTGGTTCCTGCTTTTCCCCTCCTCCTCTTCTCTTCCAGGAAAGAAGAAAGCCTGTTTATTTTCTTCTACTGGGAATAATAAATTAATAAATAATAAAATAGAGGAGAAAAAGGGAATCTCTTCAACATATCTCTTGCTCAGGTTCACCTGATGGTTTTAAATAATAGGCTCCTTGAGGGAAGGACTGGGTCTTTCTCATTTCTGAGTCTCTAGGGCTTTTGTTGCATGAGTGGAGATTCAATGAATGAAGGTATGGCCAAGGTGGTGTGTGTGCCTGTGCGTGCGTGTGTGCTTCCTGCCTTTGGTGCCACAAGTGAGGATCCGGCATGCCCCACACTGACTGATAATTAACTGGAATTCTCTTCCC
The DNA here is from genome assembly GCA_032199065.1 of Smutsia gigantea. NCBI lineage: Eukaryota > Metazoa > Chordata > Mammalia > Pholidota > Manidae > Smutsia > Smutsia gigantea. The sequence continues at coordinate 257,454 of JAVSCE010014373.1, read as the reverse complement.
CACCAAAAAGTAAAATGTGGTCTTGACTGGAAAGAAAAGAGAGAGAATACGGCTGTCATGTCCTCATCAAAGCTCTCTAGCAAAGGGTCAGATATCCTCAACTGAGCAGTAGGCTCTGTTCTCTCAGTTTTGATTGATCAGGAAGTTTTGTGTTAATGGACTCCCTTGGCACTTGAACTTTGTAAGCAAAATATTGAAAATTAAAGTTGTCCTTTTGTTCACAAACACCTGCTACTAACCTTGAGCACCTTCAAGTCAATGAAAAAAACGGTGCCTGGGAACTCAGAGGGGTGGGCTCTGTGTGGGAAGTTAGTGTAGCTGGGCTCCCAGAGGGGGCCCTGGGCATTAGAGGTCAGGCTACTCCCAGGAGGGGGTCATTTCTAGGCCCCCGTCCTCGCTGGCAGGAAGGATGCAGTGGTTCTCAGCCAAGCTGCTGGTGGCCATGACAGTGAAGACTGCGTTGTGCTTTCATAACTCATGGAGTTTCCTCTTCCAGACAGAAGGTGTGGAGGGGAGCTGGGAGATTTCACTGGGTACATCGAATCCCCAAACTACCCAGGCAATTACCCTGCCAACACCGAGTGCACCTGGACCATCAACCCGCCCCCCAGGCGCCGCATCTTGATTGTGGTCCCTGAGATCTTTCTGCCCATAGAGGACGACTGTGGAGACTACCTGGTGATGCGGAAAACCTGTGCGTCTCATCCTCTCATCTCCCGGTTCCCCTCCCCTTTTAAGGCCAGCTGGGAAGGCTGACCACACATGCTTCCAGATTTCCGTGTGAGAAGCAGGCCCAGAATGTCACCTCCATATTAGAACAGAGGTGGGGCATGAGTTCATAGAGTTTGCCGAGGAAAAAAATGTAGATCAAAACCACATGTTGAGGCCTCTTGTTGAACCCCAGAGGGAGTGGTCCTGAGGTCAGTCTTCCCCTATGTGCTCACTGGGGACCCTCTTCCACAGCGTCACAGAGAGCCAATGATGCTCATGCAGGGCTGGCCCCAGACATTTGCCTCTCCCTCAGAAGGGCTCATAAGTTTGGGGACTGACCAAGGCCAAGCATGGTCCACCCAGGAGGGACCCTCCTCCCATCCTGACACCTGGCCCAGCATCCATAAAGGGACGCTGCCATCAACACAGCTTAGAGCCAGTGTAGTGAGTGGGCTGTGCAGTCAGACTGCCTGGATCTGACTCCTAGCTTCATCTCTTATTAATTCTGTGATCTTGGACAAGCATTCTGGATCTTTCTGTGCCTCAGTTTCCTCATCTGTTAAAAAGGAGATAAGAATGGTTGCTACCTCATAGGGTTATTGTGATGAATAAATGAGTTCATATTTACAAAGCACTTAGAATAATAATGTCATGTTGAGCCACTGTGTGTTTGCCATTCTTACTAGTATTACAATGTCTGAAGTCAGGTGTGGGCTTGGATCCTGACTTCTCCACATACTGGCTGTGTGACCCTGGGCAGATGCTTAATTGCTCTATAAATGAGGTAACAACCACACCAACCTGCTGTGGTTTTCAGAGGGTCAAGCGAGATGGAGTCCACGAAGTGCACAGTGCCCAGCCTGGTCTTAGGGAGCATGCAGTAAGTGGTGGTGACTATTACTAGATCATAGCAGGTGGTTCTGGAACTTGAGGGCCCTCTCCTCAGCTCCTGCAGTGAGGGCTGCAGCCTGGGGGGCTGCTGTTTGCCTAGCCGTGGCCTCCCATTAGACTTCCCTGGGGGCTTACAAACTCTAGTTGCATCTGCTCGATTTCCAGGGCTTTGGCCCTTATGATGGCTCAGCTGCGCCTTCCAGGCACTTGAGCACAACGTGTTTTATGGTGTGAGTATTTGAAAAGATGAGTGTTTACTGTCTGCCTGTTTAGTGATGAGTCTTGAACCCCACTCCCCTCCAACTTCCCTTGGCAGCTTCATCCAATTCTGTGACAACATATGAAACCTGTCAGACTTACGAACGCCCCATCGCCTTCACCTCCAGATCAAAGAAGCTGTGGATTCAGTTTAAGTCCAATGAAGGGAACAGTGCCAGAGGGTTCCAGGTCCCGTACGTGACATATGATGGTAAGCATGTGAACCTGAGGCTGCAGTGTGTTCTCTGCTTTGAACAGAACCAGCTTCTGAGCCAGCTGGTGGATTGCTGACAGGCACACATGCTCAGAAAGGCTGGCAGGATGAGGAGAAAGGACATCGCTGACTCACAAGAGCCAAATTTTAAACAGGCATTTGGGGACAATGACTACATGGATGAAAAGATGTTTTAGAAAATAAATAAAAGTGAGCCTCGCTTGGTGGGTAAGAACATGGGCTTTGGGGTCAGCCAGCTGGTTATCATCTCTTCTGTGACTTTGTGAATGTTACTGTCTCTAAGCCTCATTTTCTTAATATGTAAGTGAGGATAATCATTAGACTTAATGTGAGAGTTCAGTGGGATCACCCATAAAGGACTTGGTTCAGTGCCTGACACATAGTGAATGCTCAGTAATTATTAACTTATTATGACTGTGGCTTTTATTATATCAAATCCTTAGGAAGGGGATAAAGACCCAAGTTCTATCTCTGCCACTAATTTGCTGTGTAACTTTGGGCAAGCCAAATGACTTCTCGGTTTTATTTTCTTGTTAAATGAAGGTCCTGCAGCCCTACCCAGTTCTGAGACTTCATTGACAAATTTTTACTAGAAATACAAAATGAACTGGGCCATATCCTAGAGGACCTCATAATTCAGAGGGGGACGAGCCATCTGTTCATTCATGAATTATTCATTTATCCATATGAGCATCTACTGTGCCAGGCACTGGGCTGGGTGCTGGAGACAACATGGTTACTGACAGAAACACATAGATCATAGATGCTATCATGGGACATGTACAAAGCTCATGTGAAGATAGAGGAAGGAGCAGCAGTTAATTTTGCATGGGTTTTTGGAAAGAGTAGGGAAAGTCCCAAGAGATTTGGGTCTTGAAAGAACACAAAAGTTTCTGTATAAATGGGAGGACACACATTCGGGAAAAGGGCATAACATAGGCCAATGAATGGAGTACCGGGCAAGTGTGGCAACTGGTGAATAGCCTGATTTGGCAGTTGGTAGGGTGCATGGGGCCTGGCAGTGAGAGAAGAGATTAGAAGGGGAAGGGTTAGGCTGCAAAGAGCCTTGAGTGCCAAACTCAGATGGGTAGACCTAATCTTACAGGCAGCCAGGGAGGGTTTTTAGGCTGACTCTTAGTATCAGACTCCTGGTGGACACGAATGCCTCCCGTGCGGCTCTGCTGAGAGGCAGAGGACTTCATCTACCTGACAGCAGCAGCCAACAGCCTCTGCTGCCTAGAGTCAGGGAGGAACCAAAAAAGACATGGACGCTCCAGAGTAAATGTCACCAAAGCTCACACACTTTAGTCTGGCTGTTCTCACCTCTACCTTTGTGACACATGAAACTTTTTTTTTGATTCAATAGAGTTGTAGCTTAAACCAGGGGAATTCAACAGAACCCTGGGTAGGCCCGCAAGAGTGTGTCTTGTGCATGTCACAGCAGAAAATACGGTTGACCCTCGAACAACATAGGAGTGAGGGGGTGCTGACGCCGCACACAGTCAAAAGTCCATGTGTAACTTTTGACTCCCCCAAAACTTAACTACTGATAGCCTACTGTTGATTTTATAGTAGCAAGTTATAAAATCTACTAGTCTCTACATATGTATTATGCATTCATGACATATTTAACATTTTCTCATATTCTTTTGATGTTGCTAGGCTTTGTGGTTCTTCTGCAAGTTTTTTCAGATTGTCACAAATCTCCAAAAAATTTTCCAATATACTTATTTAAAAAAACCACGTAAGTGAATCTGTATGGTTCAAACCCATGTTGTTCAAAGGTCAGCTGTAGTTGAAATTTGATGGTTTGGCCATACAGAAGCCTTTTATGTCTTCACTTAGAACCTGTTTACTCTTTTCTTAAACACATTCCAGACAGGTGTGCTATCTAGTTGTCAAGCCCAGGAGAATGGAAATCACATTTAGAAGGGGCAGGTGGGGCTGCTGGAGATCAGCCCCTGACCGCTGGAGAGCAGGAGGCACTGTAGAGGCTGACATGTGCTGAGCACCACTGGGCACCAGGCACCGAAGGGCCTTTGACCCGGCACATTCCTCACGATCGCCCATGAAGTAGACTCAGTTCTTTCCTGATTTTACAGAGGAGGCCACTCATGCTTGGACATTTAAGTGTCCTGGGTCACAGCAGGACAAAGCTGCATATGTCTTTGGGACTACAAGGCCTGAGTTCTTACCTATAACACCTGACTGCTTTTTTCATGACAGCTGGAGCAGGGAGGCAACACAGTAATTCTTAAAAACAGAGGAAATATTTTAAAAAAGACAGCACTGTGGAAGCATGTGGCAGAGGGGCAAACAGCTGTCCAGTTCTCTCTTAGGCCAGACACAGCACAGCAACTGATGTTCCTGCAGGTGAACTCCCATCCTCCAAAGGGGCTGGTTCCCAAAGGTGGAGATGCTGCAGAGGCATTCAAGATAAAAAGCATGTGCCTTTACTCACATTTTATATGCACTAAAATAAAAGAATAAGAGGAAAGATATGACATGAATAGAGTACCAGTGATATTATACATGTATTAAATTATGAATTATGAATATTATACTATTATTTTCCATTTACTATCATTTGACTAGGAGAAACTTTTTCAGGAACTTCTCTAACTTCTCCACACAATTCCAGTGTTGTTATTATTTGTTTGGTTTTGTTGTATGTGATATGCCAACAAAGAGGCATTTTTTTTCTGGCCTGGAATTTGAAAGATTGTGTTTGCATATGCTTGATTTGAATGATGAATGTAGGAAATAGGCTAGACTTTGAAAGGCAGAGGGTTAATTTGGGGAAGGTTTACATTGTGTGCACTTCAGGACCAAAAATTATTAAGGAGAAAATGAACATAGCTTTAATAGATTTCTTGCCTCTCCATCAGCCAAATTTTCCCTGCCTTCAATCCCATTCCAAAAAAAAAAAAAAAAGAGAGAAGTGTTTTGCTTGGTGTGTATGAAGCTTGATTGTTTTACATAATACAAGGACAGAGAGAAAAATGAGGAGAAGAGAAGGGAGAAAAGTGGGGAGGGAGAGAAAAGCTATGAGCTCGCCAGGGAGTGAGTATAGACAGAGAAGAGGTGAGATCCAGCCCTGTGCCCTGGGACCCCCCACCCAGCAGTGGGAGGTCGGGGTGAGGAGGTGGGAAAGCCAAGTGGCCTCGGAGGGAGCAACCAGTGGGGTAGGAGGAAAACCAAAGGGGATGGTGTCCTGAAAGCTGAGGGAAGTGGCTCAGGGGGGAGGGGTGACCGGCCCTGTAAAATGCTACTGATGCATCCAGGAAGGTGAGGACCAAGAGTGGACCTTTGGGATTTAGCAACAAGAATATTGGTAAACTTGGCATGCAGTTTTGGTTGGGGAGGGGGCAAAGCTGACTGAACGGGGTTTGGGAGAGAAAGAAAGGAGAGGAATCAGAGACAAGTGTTGACAATTCTTCCATTTTGCTACAAAGGGGAGGCAAGATGTTGGATGGAAGCTTGAGGAGAAAAAACGGTCAAGAGAAAACTTTTTTTTTTATTAGAGACATAACAGCATGTCTGTGTGCTTATGGGAAAGCTCAGAAGGGAGAGAATTTATCATGTAGGAAAGAAAGAGCAGAATTACTGGAACAATGCCCTTGATTTGGAGAGTAGATGAAGTCAGTGAGCTAAGTGGAGGGATGGGCCGTGATTGGATGTACAGAGGGTTCATCTGAGGGAAGACAGAACCTGAAAGCTGGTGCAGATGCTGGTGGTGAGAAGATGTGGTGGTGGGAGTCTGTAGAAGTTCTCTTCTGATTGCCTTCTCAGTATCAGATCAGCTATAGAAGGGGCATTTCTCAGAGTCTTATAAAAAAATGAAAGAGAGAGTGAATTTGGAAATAACTAAACCATATGAATGCAAAATATGTCCTTAATTCCAACAGAGGACTACCAGGAGCTCATTGAAGACATAGTCCGAGATGGCAGGCTCTACGCATCTGAAAACCATCAGGAGATACTTAAGGTGAGTCCATACCCAAGGCAGACAGGCAGGCATCGCAGAGCGCCCCAAGCACCATCAGAGGAAGCTTTCCTCCTGTGCCGCATCGCCACCTTTCAGACACCAAGCCTGCCATGGCTGAGGTCAGTTGTAGATCTTCACCACACTTAATTTTTTCAAAAATTCAGGCAGCTGTCTTTGTGTTGTCAAGTGAAGTTGTATTTTTTTATTTGGAAATGTGCAAAGGAGCAGTGGGAAATTTATTGTAAATCCAGGCCAGTGGCAAATAGTGTTTTCATGTTCATTCTCCAAAAAGTTCAAGATCCTTGGCTTCTTGTTTATCCTTCAAGTCTGAAGTTTGCCAAATTTTAGAAACTTTTAAGTAATTATCAATAAACACTTGCCATATCACAAACCCTATAAATATTCCCAGAATTTCAGTGTTGCATTTCATCTGTTTTAGAAAACTGAAACCATTTTGTATACATTAAACTTTCTTTTATAAAAGTAATACATGCTTTCTGTAGATAATTAGGAAACATGAAAACTGGAAAAAAGATAAAAATCAGAGGAAACAACTTTCACAGAATGTTTTTCAGCTAATCAACCTACTGCATAACACTGGATCATTACAGTTCCATTGGCAAAATGTCGGAATGTTTAAATATTTCGGCCCAGTAACAAAAATTATGTTCTTTTTAGGATAAGAAACTGATCAAGTCTCTGTTTGATGTCCTGGCCCATCCCCAGAACTATTTCAAGTACACGGCCCAGGAGTCCCGGGAGATGTTTCCTAGGTCCTTCATCCGATTGCTACGGTCCAAAGTGTCCAGGTTTTTGAGGCCTTACAGATGAGTCTGCTCACGGGCCTTCAGTACAGTGTCCGCTGTGGGCTGGTAGGACGCAGGTGTCGGCTTCGGCAGCCAGCACAGCCGGTGTTGCTGCTCCCAGTAGCGGTGACTTGCTGGAGTTCAGTTTTTATAGATAATACAGATATTTTGGTAAATTGAACTTGGTTTTTCTTTCCCATTGTGAATGTGGACTGAGAGGTGGCTTGAGTCATACCACTTTTCATTGCTGTGCTGTGAGAGGTGTCTTGGACACACCTGAGCTGGACTGCAGTCAGCTCAGGTGAGACTCACCTGCTTCTCCTGGTTCTCACTCCTCAAGAGGGCTGTGGTGGGAAGGAGGCTGCAGAAGGGGCTGCCTCGCCTGAAACGTCAGCTTCCTCCAACCCAGCCCTCCCTTAGGGAGCCCTCCGCACCCAGGTGCAGGCTCTGGCAGAGCAGGAAAGGAGAAAGGAAGGGAGGGAGAGCCCTCCAGGTGCCAGCTACCCACCCGAGACCTGGGAAGGCTCTGCTTCGCCACAGCCTGTATGACCTAAGTTTGATCCCAGGAGCTTGAGTTCTAAGGAGCGATCATTAAAAAATACTTCAAGCAGAAAGAATCAGAAATAAAAAGATAAAAGCTAAGCACTTGCACAGACATACTAATGTAGACCTGTTGGTGGCCTTCCTCATCGCCAGCTCCCACTCTGTAGCAAATGCACCAGGCTGGTTCTAGCACCCTTGGCGGTGCCTTCTGACACTCGGCTGGCACTGTATTCTGGCCTAGAGAGAGAGGGTCAGATGTGAGCTCCTTGGTGGATAACAATCATCTACTATCATGAAAAGGAGATTTCACAAACCCTGAGTCAGCATTGTCAGGGGTCCTACCTGCCTCTCTCCTCAGTGGGCTTCCCACCACAGGGCGCCTGAGGTCCAGGTGGGACGTGGTGCAGGCCAGCCTGTCAGGTTTGCCTTCCTTCCCCGCTCTGCAAGGTCAAAGAGTGACCGCTCCAAGGACGTGAGTTAGCACCCTAAGGGTGGTCTCACTCTTGATGGTCACACCACTGCCAGAAGCAGCCACACAGATCCTGGCCTCTCAGTGCTACAGAATCATCTCACTTGTGGTCAGCACAGTGGGGCCTCACAATCCTTCTCTCCCACAGGAACTTGAGCTTTCGATATTACTGAATTTTTATAAATTTAAATCCATAGGCAAAAATCTCGTTAGTGAATAAAAAGGACTCCTGTCAAACCAGCTTCCATTTGCCTAAGAATGAGCTGACTATACACAAACCAGTGTTTTGTTACTTCAGAAACTAACTCTGTACGTTCTCTACACCAAAGTACTAAGCAATGGTCAAAATTATTTTTGAAGAAAACAAAGACTATTTCATTATTGTTGAACTCACTTTTCACCTCAGCAGTCTTGTTTTTTAACCTATTAATAACATTGATTTTTTTTGTAAACCCTAATCAAACTTTTCTTCTTTATTTGAATGGGTCCTAAAATACCCATTTCCAAATTTCTCTTAAAAAATTTGAACATCTTTATTTTTAAAAATAATCATTCAAACAAGCACTTGGAATTTGTGATACCAGATCTGTGCCTTCATTTCTGAGTCTAACCATAAGATGAATATTCAGATGTAATATAACCTGAGCTGACCCAACACAGGGGTGGGGTGAGCCAAACTCACCATCCTGTCTAAGCACATTAGTAACTTTGTGCCTAAGACTGTGATTCTCTATTGCTGTTGACCAAGGGGGCTGGAGAGGGGGAACGTGCTGGAGGTTGGAAGGAGGTCTTGGCGGAGCATCCTCCAGGAGCAGGCCCACCCACAGAGCTGTGCTCCTGGTACAAGCACCAGCCGCCAAGGCCCTCCTGGAGCTTCCTCTCAACGCCTGTCAGTCAGCCCGAGAGATGCCACGGTCCTGCTGGAAGGCTGGGGCTGCTGTTGCTACATGATAAACTGATAAATATCTATCAAACATCTGCTCTGTGCTGGGCACTGTTCTAGGCCCTAAGGATGCACAGTAACAAGACAGACAAGGCCCTTGCCCTCATGGTATTTATAATTTAGAGGGCAGAGGCAGACAAGGAACAAATAAATCACCACAAAAAGTATGAGCTAGTGGTAAGGACTGTGTTGAAAATTAGCACAGGTTACTGGAACAGATAACTGCTTGGCTATGTTAGGATTGTGGATTATGGATGGCCTCTCAGGGGAAATGACATTTCATCTGTAAAGTAAATGGCAAGAAGGAACCAGCCTTGGGAAAATCAGGGGAAGAGCATTCCAGAAAGAAGAAAGCCAAATGCAAAGGCTGCCAGACAGGAACAAGCATGTGTAAGGATCATAGTCTAGTGAGAAGGTGAGAAGTACAAGATGAGGCCAGGGAACTGGGCAGGGGCCAGAGCACGTAAAGCGTTGGAACCCAGAATGGAGGCATTTTTAAACACATCCACAAATCCTTACTGCTCCTTCCATGGAAACTTGGCTGTTTTTCCCCCCTCCCCTTAAGTCTGGGCTCTGTGGCTGCTTGACCAACATGATATGGCAGAAGTAACGCTTTACTAGTTTCCAGGCCCAGGACTTAGGACACTGGCAATTTCTACTTTCTTTCCTTGGGACACTCACACTAGGCACTCAGTCATGCCTGAAGGAAGCCATAGCAGCTTGTGGAGCGGACCCGAGGCCCCTGCCTGTAGCCCAGCTGAGCACCTAGGCGACAGTTATGTGAATGAGCCATCCTGGGAATGGATTCTCCAGCCCCAGGTCAACTGCTCCAGCTGTTGATTCATGGAGCAGTCCCCATTGAGTACTCCCAAAAACAGACTTGTGAGCAAAATCAATGGTCATTGTTTTCAGTCCCAAGTATTTGGGGTGATTTCTTATGCAATAATAAGACAGTGGAAAAGAAGAGATAATTGAGAGTTCAGTTTTGGCCATTCTAAGTATGAGGTGCCTATTAGACAGCCAAATAGAAAATACAAATAGGCAGTTGGTTCTATGAAGCCCCAGGAGAGGTCAGGGGTGGAGTGTCAGTATGCATTTCAGTGCCACAGAATAAAGACATGAGACGTGAGGTTAAAAGCCCCTGGCAAAGGTATGCAGATAAGACTGGAGAGCTCTGAGCGCTGGGGTTCCCTGTGTGGGCACAGGAGACCAGGACTTAGAAAAGCTGCTTATTAGGTAAACAGGAAGAGGTCAGAGCTTCACTTTCCCTGTAGGAGAGCTAGTTCTGTGGGGAAGTCTGAGTGGAAGTGGGGTCTGCACAGCGCCTTCCTGGATATTATTCCTGAGCCATTTACTTAAGTGCCACATTATGATTTAGCAATGTTTCCCTTGAGTTTCCAATCCTAATAAAAGAGTTTGCCTCTTCACACTCACATGATTATCTTCCCTGTGGAAAACTGCTTCCTTTGAATCATCCTCTGAGCTGTTAAGTGTCTTGTCTGTAGGCACTCATTGGATTTAGGTCTGCAGGTGATTTAAAATTTTTCATGTGTTAACTCAGGAAAGGCAACAAACAGCTGCACTACATAAAAGTAAGGACTTACCTGCCCTCAGACAGATCTTTTCTGGGCTGTTGCCTGCTGCAGACTGCAGCTGGTGGGCCTGTGCACTGGGAAGCCCCAGCACCCTCACCCAGCCCAGCCTAGATCTTCTCAGCCCAGGAGAGATGCCTCTCACTAGGGCTGCCAGCCCTTCTGCTTTCTTTCACACAGCAGGATGGTCCTGAGAGCCTTACCCAGGTCTGTATGACTCTTAGCTAGTATTTGGGAGGCAAATGGATATGGTGAGGCTGTAATAAAGCAGTTCCTCACCAAGTGGGGGGAGCCTTGTTACCTATGGCCTTCTTGCTAAGCAGACATCCTCTGAATCCAGGTCCTGAGCATGGCCATAGGGGCCCATCCACAGGAAATTAGAAGCCTTGGTGAGGCTTCTTTCCTGTGGTATCTTCTACTCCAGAGGCTTGTGAACCCAGCTTAGGGGTATTCTGAATATTTTGGTACCCTGCTTTCCTCTCCCTTCAGGCGGTCCTACTCAGCCTGCAGGAGACCATCCTCAGAGGCCGGCTGCCTCACCAAGGCCCACAGGCTGCTCCTGTGATTGACAGCCACAGAGACAGAACTACTCAGCAGTGATCTCTTTCCAGAGAACACAGTAGGATCAAAGTAGATTTAGGAAATGAAACCACTCTAATTCACAGGCAGGCTGCTCTAACTGAATAGGAGAGATACAAATTAAATCCGCCTACTTCAAACAGTAGCAATACCTCAGCATTGCTTGGTTTTCAGAGTATTTCATTAGGGGAATGTGACTACAGACCTTAGTTACTAATAATTCTTTGTTACGGGTACATTCATTCATTTATGCAATGTATTTATTGAGGGCTTACTCAGTGCTAGGTATTATAGGAGCTGGTGATGCTGTAGTGAGCAAAATAAAGTCTCTGCTCTTGTGGAGTTTATATTCTAGTGGAGGGAGACAAAATAAGTAAAAGTAAAGTGTGATAACTGGTTAGAGAAAATAAGGGCAAAAGGATAGAGGATGAGGAGGTGGTGGGAGGAAGTCACTATTTTAGTTAAGGTGAGCTCATCACTGGAGTCAAGTCATGAATCCAGGCCCCTCCCAGGGCACTGGCTCCTTAAACCAAGCCTTGCAGCGCTGGCCCTGGCAAGCTCTTCTACCCACCCAGCAAGAACGTGACATTTCATCTCAGGGCAGGCTGACCAAAGCTCCCCAGTTGTGAAGCCATTTTGCAATTCCTAGAACAGGCGCCACCTAGTGGTTGTAAAGTAGAACCGGCCAGTGTTTCAGCCATTTGTGGCCTCGGAGCTTAAATGCCCATAATCCAAGACAAAATGTTACCAGTGGGACACTAGGGACGGACCAGGGCTGTGGTTTGACAACTGGTGGATTGCATGTTGTTTCATACAGCCCTCAGAATGTATCTGTTTAGGTCCCTTCCTTCCTTCTGCCTGGCCTAATGACTAATGACCAGCTGGGCAGTCACTGAGACTATCAACAATGCTCTGAATCATGTCTAAACACACACACACACACACACACACACACACACACACACACACACACACAGTCCACATTCATTCATTCATTCATTGTTATGCTCTAGGCATCATGCTAGGCTGGATATGTTATTGCTGAGACAGAAGGAAAAAGGAATTGAAAGAATGAGGGAAAAATCACCCCAAATTGTAATCCTGTGTAATGTTTCACCACATGTAGTTCCAAGAGCTACCCACCCCTAACTTGAACCATCCTCTGGTCCTATATTCTATGCTAGGACTGAACGATAACTTCAAGGCATAATTTGGAGTCTTCTGTCTTTTCCTGGCAGAGTACAAAAAGCAGAAATACAAATCTCCCTCAAATCTGGGCTTGGGTGCTGGCTTTGCCTTATTAGACACACTTTGTGGTTGAAAAAAATTAATAGATGCTGAGCAGGAAATGGAACAGATGCCTCAGGGAGTCCAGAGCCCAGCAATGCATGACTGACATGGCCATGGCCAGCAGAAGAGCATGAGCTTGTGAACCCTGGCCAGCCCTGCTGTGCTCGGCCCTCTGCAGCCTTATGGGTAACTCCCCCTGCATGACCACAAATTGGTCATTGTCACACAGTGGCAGTGCAGCTGCACATATATGATGCCATCAAATAAAACCATGAACGGTATAGCAGGTGGTAATGGTGGCAAATAAGAATATGTCCCCAGGACCCCAATGTTAAAGCCAGGTGACTTGGCTTGAGGAAGACAGCTTTTAACAGGCACATCAGGTACCCAAGCTGGAGTTTTGGGTGACCTGGGTGCAGGTATAAGAGGCTTGGTAAACCCTCTCTCAGGGCTGCCAGTGAGGGACTGAGGTGACCCAGGCAGAATCTCCCACCAATATGCCCGCTCCCAGTATTCCTAATGTACTTTCCCAAGAATGCATTCTCTCTGTTTATCTTAGTGAAAAACTTTTCTAAGATTTACGTTTCATAATGCTAATATTCAACAAGACTTCCTTTATGGCCTCTGCAGTACCTGCATCTGTATCGCAGCTCTGCCACTTAATGGTGTGTGACCTTGCACAAGTCACTTAACCTATCTGTGTCTCAGTTTCCTCATATGGTAAATAAAGATAACGATAGTACCTACTGGATAGGGTTGTGAGAGTTAAGCACACACCTAGGGGAAATCTGTCAACTCTTTCCTTAATTCTATTCCTTGGTCCCTGATGAGGATGGCAGTACATCTTGCTGAGCCCCAAATCACACATTCTCCAGAAGTGTTTATCTCAAGTTTGATGTTTCTAACTTGAGTGGAGTCCAACTTCTGACTCCAGGAAGGCAGTGCTCAGGGCTGTAGGCAAATAAGGCCAGTGAAGACACTCTCTTGGGCAGGATGTGAACTCAGGGCCCAAATGAAAACAGGGAGGAATTTGCATGAGCCCTCAAGGTCAGCGGGACAAAGTGCCTGATGAGACATGAGGACTCAGGTCTGGCTTAGGTGGTCTGAGCGCCATGCAGGCTGTACCTGGGAGAGCACAGAATTCAAAGTGAGATATGCTGATGGAGTGCAGACAGCCTGAAAAGAGAGAATTGCATCTTTTTTAAAACTATGAATGGGAGAGAAAAAAATCCAGTAATTATACAGGTAAGAAGCCAGGGATCAGATGATCAGAATTATAATCTTCAGTGAAGGTCATGTGAACATCATGTGGCTCCAGATCCTCTGAAAAGAACATAACATCACCCATCCAGCACTCAGGCCAGAAATAATAATGTCAATCTCAATACAAGGAAACTGGGTAAAAACAAAAGGAGGAATATTCTATTTTTTTAAATGGAGTGGAGTTGAAAAATAACTTGCACACCAATGAAATTAAAAACTTTTGCATTTCAAAGGACACCATCAAGAAAGTGAAAAGGCAACTCTTACAATGGGAAAAAAATTGTAAATCGCATATCTGACAAGGGACTTGTTGCTAGAAGATTTAAAGAACTCTTACAACTCAATAATTAAGTGGCAAATAATTAAAAAATGAGCAAAGGACCTGAATAGCCACTTTTCAAAAGAAGATAAAAAATATAGAATAGTAAACACATGAAAAAGATGCTTGTCATTAGCCATCAGAGAAATGCAAATCAAAAACACAATGAGACACCATTTCACACCTAGTAAGATAGCTATAATCAAAGAGAGAGACAAATAATGATAAGTGTTGATGAGGATGTGGAGACACTGGAACCCTCATACACTGCTGCTAGGGATGTAAAAATAGTGCAGCCACTTCGAAAAAGTCTGTTAGTTCCTCAAAAGATTAAACATAGAGTTACCATATGACCTAGCAATGCCACTCCAAGAGAAATGAAAACTGTGTCCTCATAAAAACTTGCACATGAAAGCTCACAGCAGCCATAATTATGATAGCCAAAAGGTGGAAGCAACTCAAAAGTCCATCAACTGATGAACAAACAAAACATGATATAGCCACGCAATGGCATATTACTTGGCCACGAAAAGAAATGAAGTACTGATGCCTGCCACAACATGGAAAAACCTTGAAAACTTTCTTCTTCCACTAGGCTAAGTGAAAGAAGCCAGACACAAAAGGCCATATATTGTAAGATTCTGTTTATATGAAATGGCCAGAATAGGCAAAGCCATAGAAATAGAACCTACAGATACAGAGTGCCTAGACCTGGAGAGTTTGGGAGGAAATGGGGGTGGCATTGAAAGGGTATACAGTGTCTTTTGGGTAATGACTATGTTCTAAAACTGCTGTAGTGATGGTTTCACAGCTCTGTGAATATTTTGAAAATCATCAAATTTTGCACTTTTAAGTGGGTAAATTGTATGGTATATGAATTACATCTCAAAGTTTTTTTTAAAAGATGGAGTACTATATTCTTCAAAAATGTCAAGGTCATAAAAGATGAGGAAAGCTTTGGAAGTGTTTCAGATTAAAGGGGGCCAAAGAGACTTCATGACAAAATCCAACACCTGACCCTAGCCTGGGTCCTGTCCTGGAGGAACACGGTGTAGAGAACATTATTGGGTCAACTGACAAAACTGAAACGTGATCAGGAGTTTAGATAAAGGTATCAGTGCAAGTGTATGAAGTTTATGTCTGTGTTGTGGTTATGTAAGAGAAAAATCCCTGTTCTTAGGAAAAACACAATAAAGTATTAGTGGTAAAGGGTCATAATACATGCAACATCCTCAAATGGTTCAGAAAAATCTCATGTGTGTGTGTTGAGGAAAGTAAATGATATAGCAAATGGAGTAAAATGTTAATCTGGTTAAAAGATAGATGTACAGGGGGTTCTTTGGATTGTTTTCAGTTTGCAACTCCTTATAAGTTTGGAATTGTTTTCAATAAAAAGTTTAAAAATAATCACAAATGGCTTTTCTGTAGGGATAGTGCAGAGAGCCCTGTGAAAATAGAGTGGATGCTGTGGGAGTGTGTGTGTGGTGTGGAGAGGTCTGTACACACCAGCATCTACACAGGCTCCATAGAGCACTTTGTCTCTTTGCTGTCATTTGTGCCAGGCCCGGGGCTTGCTCAGCGAGGGCCACTGACCTCATACCGTCACTCCCAAGCAGCATGCTTAGTGATTTTGGGGGAAAGTGGTGGAGCTCTGAGGTAGATAGAGGAGTCCAGTGTGAGCTGCCCTATAGGATTTCTTGCCTTTGGCTGGTTCTGACGTAGAGATAGGGAAGCAGGCAGGCCGAATGTTGGCTGCGCTGCATTCTGAGAGGCTTGCCATCTTTGGAGGTCTGTTTCCAGGCTCAAGAGCTCTCCACCGGCCTCAGGTGGGCCGGTTTTTCTCCAGGTTCTCTACCTCTCTTGGAGAGAGGAGAGGATTCATGCTTATTGAGGGCTGACTTTGTGCCAGGCCTTGTGCTTTACATGTTATATTATTTAAACTACACAGAGCCCTGCCATGGGTAAACTGAGGCTTAGAAGGCTCCAAGTCCCACAAGGTCTCACAGCAAGCAGGGGGCAGAGCTGGTGTTCAAAGCCTAGACTGCCCTCTTTCCACAAGACACTCTTACTTCAGATACTGAGATTTTTTTCTTCCTTTCTCTCCTCTTTGCTGTACGATTTGAGTTCACAGCCTGTCCTCATCCCAGGAAATAAAATTGCTGACAGGAATGGATCCAAAGGACCCAGCCAACTTTGGGAAACACCAGCAGGGCTGCCATCAGCCCTGTTCTATAAGGCTATGGTGATGCTGGGAAGACAGAAATATCTCTTGTCTTTGCTTTAACCTGCCAAAGTGGACAGTCTTTAAGGCTAGGGGCCAAGTCATGGGCACTGTGGAGCCAGAGATCCTGGCCCACATATGGAACCTACAGTGGACAGCTGTTTGAAGAATCTTCCTGCCAGAGGAAGTTGGGATGGTGGTGAGGGCATTGGAGGAGAAAGGGGACTCTGCAGCTATAAGGATGGGGGTGGTGAGCAAAGGGGGATCCAGACAGTGGCCATTATTTCCAGTATGTGCTCAAGGGCAAAGTCAGAGCAAACTATGCATGGGTGGGAAGGGAAGGGGGATAAAAATTCCTTGGCAGTCTCCCCTTTCACCTCCAGTCTTCTCATCTACTTTTCTGGCATTCCAGCCCTGGCACTCATCCTGTATCCCACTCTTAAAGGTTTCCATTAACTGAAGACCCAAAGGAGGGTTTCTGGGAGAAGAGACTGTAAGCTTGAAGCTGCTGAAAGACGTGAGACAGGAAGAGCCTGCCTACAGCGGCACCAGCTCAGAGCTGAAGTACAGTGATAACGTCATTTTAGTCCTTGGATCTAGCCATGACTGAAATCCCTGCATTTTTAAATTAGAGACCAAAAAGTTTGCATTTTTGTTTAAGAATTTTTCAACTGCCCTTACTTCTGGCACCTATAATAAGAACAACATAAATAAAAATCCTAACTGAAACAGCATCAGCTGTCCAGTACAATTTCAAGGACAGATACAATAGCCAAGGCAGGATGTAGACAACTTAAGAACAGAGCCCCTTGACATGGTAAATTCAGAATCCAGGGCCACTAGGGGGAGGAGGAGAGCTGGCCAGCCCCTGCGTCAGGGGGCGTCCCTTCTAGGGGACAGGATAAGATGCTTAGGTCTGACTTGCATTGCCTGGAGCTCTGTAGGGAGGCGGGGAGGAGGCATAGGCCAGGGCCCAGTCTTAGACTTGGCAGTCTATAGGTTTTCCTGAAGCTGTCCCAGGTAATGACAGTAGCTACCTTCCGCCCTTACTACATGCTATAAGGTGCTATGGTATGTTATTTTATTTAATTCTCAGAGCAGCCCTGAGAGGTAGATATGTTATTGGACTCCAAAGCCTGTGCTTTTAACTATATTATACTTCATCCAAATAGGTCATTGGGGCAGGGGAAGTTGGCTTTATGAGAATTAGTAATGCATTCTCCAGAGTTTGCAAAGCCCAATTTTATATGCAATCTCACTACATCCATTTTATAGGTATGGAAACCAAGGCTTAGAGGTAATGAGTTGTCCAAAGTCACTTGGCAAACTGGATAAACTGGCCAGAGGCAATATTCCTCACATGGAGCCTCCAGCCAGTCTTCAGTTTGTAGAAACTCAGTGTATGTGCAGGGGGTGGGGCTGGCCTCACCCCACAGACCGATGCTTACGAGCAGTGATGGTATCAGTCTGGCTGAGGAAGATTTCTGAGACAAAGGAACCAATGCGTGATCCAGTTGCAGAACACAAGCCCCACTACAGCAAAGAGCTCTGCATTCACAAAAGATTCTCAGCTCCAGCCAAGGCCCTATTTATTTTTCAGCAACACTTGATATGGCCAAATTCCAGTTCAACCAGAGACACAGCTTCCTGGCGTTGCAGGCAGGCAGGATGGGGAGGAATCTCTCTATGAAAGGAGCCCCCTTTCTTCCATTGGACCATCATCCTCAGCAAAAAGGCTGCACGTACTGAGCTGCCTGAGGGGTGGGAGTTGGACCTGCCTGCTTGGCTTCCTCCCAGAGGAAAGTAGCTGTTACAGCCCAAGCCCCAGGAGCCCTCACTGTTAGGTCTGCCCTGATGGTTTGCCGACCCAGAGGCACCTGTCCTAGAGAGACAAGGCAAGGCTGTCTTTCTCTGTTCCCTGGGTGATTTGTGCCTGGAGGGAGTGACCAGGCAGGAATCCAGGCAACAGGACAGAAAGGGCCAAGTCAGCCACTGTTGTTCACGGTTGGAAATCTTCCAGTGAACTGGAAGGTGCACTGCAATCCCACCCTCCTCCTCACCCTTGCTCCAGGACACCTTGATGCATGGGGTGGGGTGGCACAGGGATCCAGCCCTGGGGGTTTCCTGAAGTCAGGTGAGCAGCCTTCTGGTCTCCTGGATTTATTTTCCCACAAGCATCTGTAACTTCTGAATCTAGGGCAAATGTTGAAGGAAGGAACGAAGGGAAAGAAGTAGGTTCATGAGGTCAAACCCAGCCCTTCCAGATCCAGGGAGCCCAGCATGGGTTCTGAGGGCAGTATGTGTTTAAAATCCCTGCTCTACCACTTCTTTCATTGGTCAAGACCTTAACTTCTTGCCATACTCATACTAGCTAGTATTTACTGAACACCTTCTATGTGCTAGGGATTCAAAGGTAGGCAAAAAACATGGACTCAGTTGCCTTCCTGCAGCTGCAATTAGGAGCTAAATATTTATCAAACAACCAATAACACCCCACCACTACCACCAAAAAAGGAGAAATTTTCAGGAGAGATACATAATACGTAATTAGGGAGCATTCACCCACTCTGGGAGTTCAGAGAAGTCTTTCCTAAAGAAAATGTAATGAAGCTGAGGTCTGTTTACTGGAACAGGGCAGGAGGGGCACTCCATGCAGGGAATAGCCTATTCAAGATAGGTCATTTGGCAAGAGGGAGAATGGCCCCTCCAAGGAACTGGAAGAAGGTTCATGATGCTGAAGTACAGAGTGGAGTGGCAGGTGGGGGCAGACCATACAAGAATGTGGGTGTTTATCTTAAGAGCCATTGGAAGCATTTTGTGGTTCCGTAAGTAGGGAGGTGAGATGACCCCCTTGTAGTTTGAAAAGATTACTCTGGCAGCCAACTATGGATTGGAAGGGAACCAACGCACATTCAGGAGACCAGTTAGTAGGTCTTAGACATTTGCCTGTAAAATGGGTATAAGCTGTTTAGAACATAAGCTGTTACCAGGATTCAATGAGATACTGCATTTCAAGTGTTTATTCTAGTACCTAGCACATAGTAAGGGCTCAGTAAATGTCGTTATTGTTACTTTTCTTGGTTCTCTTCAGAGAGCACATCTTTCTGCTTCACACCTGCCCCTGATAGGATGGGAGAGGGCAGTGGTAGTGGTTTCTAGGGCAGAAATGGGGTTTGGACTAAGTCACAACTTTGAGGTCAGAACCCAGGAATGCCTGAAGGCCTCATTAGAATGGCTTGAAGTATGAAAGATTCATAAAGAAAAAGCGGGCTCCAATTGCTCCAGGAAGCATTCTGGAGAGACGGGTGAAACACCCTCCTGACAGTAAGCCCTAGTGTTGGCTAAGAAAAAACTTGCTTTTCTGAGGGTGTTGCGAAGAGCAGGTGTAGGACTCCGCGCGGATGTGCAGTCGCACCGAGGCAGGTACCACTGTCGCTGTGCTCAGGCCCGGGAGGACCCGCAGGATTCAGTTGCAGAACACAAGCCCCACTACAGCAAAGAGCTCTGCATTCACAAAAGATTCTCAGCTCCAGCCAGAAGCGTGGGTGCCGGGGAGGACAGAGGGTGCTAGGAGGAGGGAGGGTCCCCGGATGGCCGGCTCCAGCCCGCCCGCTGGCGCTGCCCCCTCCCCAGTCACGTGGCCTGGTGGGTGGGGACCGACCTGGAGTTGGGAGAAATCCTGAGCAATCCCAACTTCGGAGTGCGCCGCTCATCCTCGGGAGCCCCGGCTGTGGGTGCTGGAGGTGGAAACTTGGGTAGCTGAGCAGCGGCGCAGGCGGCGGGACTCGGGGCATGGCCCAGCTGTCGGTGATTCCGGGGTCGGCCACTGCATGGACAGGCGAGCGGGGACCTGGAGGTGGGAGGCAGCTGGGGTGGGAGAGGCTGCTCCGGCACTGGGCTCCCACACCCGCATCGCAGTCCAGGGGATGCGGGGCACCCACAACGGGGAAAGCCGCGTAAAGCGGCCGCGGTGGACTCCCGGCGCTCCGAGTCAGTCCCGCCAGCGCCACCCATCCTGGCCCGCTCTTCCCCCCGGCTGGGTGGTGCGGAGACAGGTAGTGGACGCGGATGCAGGGTGAGCGCGCCGGGTAGGGCTCTGTGCTGGCCCCGCCCCCCGCGCGCACTGGCTGCTCCCCGTGACGTCACGCTCGGCTATATAAGGCTCGGCGCGCGGTTCTCTCCGCGCCGGAGGAGCTCGAGGCTGAGGGCTGCCGCGGAGCGGGGAGGGACCTGGACGCTGGGCCGCGGGCGACTCAGCGATGTTTTACTCAGGGCTCCTCACCGAGGGCGGCCGCAAGGAGACGGACATGCGGGAGGCGGCGTCGCTGCGGCAGCAGCGCCGGATGAAGCAGGCCGTGCAGTTCATCCACAAGGACTCCGCCGACCTGCTGCCTCTGGACGGCCTCAAGAAGCTGGGCTCGTCCAAGGACACGGTGAGCCCCCGCGGCCGCGCCCGTCTTGGCCTCCCCGCGCGCGGCGGCCCGTCACCTTCTCGCTGCGCGGTCTCCCGGGGCCCGCGCGCTGCCGCTTTCACTGAGTCACCGCCCCGACCCGCCGCTGTCCGCCGGCTCCTGCTGCCGTTTCAGAATCCTCTCCATCCCGCTGCCCCGCTTCAGCTCCTCTCAGGATTCCGTCGTCGCATTTCTAGCTCGCGCTGCCTCCCGCTCTGCCTCCTCCCTTCGCGTCTCCCTTCTCTCGAGTGAAGAGACCCTGCCCTGCCCCCTGGCCCTCAGGTCGCCTTTCCTTCCCCAACCCAGTTTGCTTGCAAGTGCCGGAGCCCCACAGGCTGCTTGGCCGTCCTGTGACCCAGACAGAGGTGACCCCTAATGTGTGTGGGAAGGAGAGGAAGCCGTGGAAAGGGGGGCCGTTCTTGGCAGTCTCCGTATCCAGATGACCTTTGCTGCATCCGTTTTCCCCCTAGGCAAAATCTACTTCTTCGTTTGATTTTGGTCGTACCTACCTTTGGCCTTCCATCCTGAGGGGGGAGAGAGAAAAAGGGTCGAACGTGAAGGTTTCCTGAACCCCAGACATCTCTTCATCATTCTCATCTCTCATTCTACTCCACCGCTACCCTTGAAGAGTGGATAGAGAGAGGAAGCCAGGCTGCCCCATCTCATTGACCAGCTAACTGGTAGAGCTGGCGCAGTCTTCTTTCTAGCAGGGCTGTTCTTCGCATTAAGAAGGAGAAACTCCAGGACTGGAGGTCTGGGTTCAGAGATCACGCTGTACTCTGTCTGTAATAGGAGCGGAATGGATGGGTAAGGGTTACCAGCTTAAAGAACTGTGTTTGACTTTCATCCTTCAGTCACTGTAGGGTGCTGGGCCAAATTTATGTTTAGCTTTGTTTTATCTGGAGTTTTCCTGTAGTTTACTTGTTTTCTTGAATTTCACGATCACTTTTTTCATCTGGGTAATAATTTATGAAGCATTAATTAAATGTCTTTTAAATGAAGTAGATACTCTGTAATTTTTCTGGTATGTTTGTTTAGCTTTTGAAATGGTTAATTTGGAAGGGAAGGGTAGTGTCAGCCTGGTTCACTGAAATTACTATTTCTAGCTCTAGAATGACTGTGGAGGGCAGAGCTTCTGAATCCACTTCCCTTTTTTCTTTTTTAAACAACTCTAATGACACATAGATACCAATATCAGATTTGCCCTCACCATCATGGTAGTTATTTATGTGCAGAGGATGTCTACTCAGTTATCTTGCTCTGATTTTTCAAAAGTATTTTTTCTGCACAAGCCACAGGATAGTCAATCTGATTCATGCTCAGAATGGTGAGTGACTGAAATGTATTCCTAGAGAAGAGTTAACTCTCTTCTCTTCTTTTACTTTAAAGCAAAGTGATGCATTTAGTAAATCAGGTCCAAATCTTCTTATCTTCAGGCCAAAATAATCCTAGTTCCTGGAAGCCACAGGAACAAAGAAAGAGAGGAGTTCAGGAAAAGAAGTAAAATGTGGAATTTTTTTCTTCGTGTTATGCTGGTTTTAGGATATGCTTGACATTTGGTTGTCCTGGTCTGTCAAAGAGTTCCCTAGTGATCCCTGAGGAACTACCTCTCCATCCTTCTGCCTAGCATTTCATGTATTACTTCATCCTGTGTAGTAAGAATTCCATCTGCTTTCTGACTCCAGTCTCAACGGAGCCATGCAAGAACTAATGGCATAGAACATAGGCAGTAGGCTGAAAGGAGGACAGATTCTCAGGAAGCAGGTTATTGCCATGAATGTGACACTCAGTAGTTTACTATTAGACCCTGGACCATGGTTCACACTTTCTCTGCCTCCCCCACACCCCATTGCTATGGTGTTGATATCCCTCTTTTGCTATTTTCACACCTGTACTGTGCAACTGATTGTACAGAAGAGCTAGAACAGGTCACAGAAGCCAAGGCAGACTGAGATAGGACTCAGAGAGCTGTGAGTACTGGGGTGAAGTGGCATCAATAACCTTCTTAGAAATACTCTATCACTTCACTTTATGAATACATGTGGTAGTATAGACTGGTGTTGACTCAATTTTCTCTCACTTTAGTGAAATTTTGAGGATGTCAAAATTGAATAAGTCTATAGTACAAACCCAAAGGGAGACAGGGGGAAAGGACAAATTAATTTTAACTGATTCTGGGGTTTGTGCCAGTGAGAAGATTGTAGATTGTTTTCCTCATACTAGTGACCTATATCAGAATTATACTGTTGGGTTTTCTGAACTATCTACCTTTTACCACGCTGCTTCTGTAACATTCATGATTTGACCAGCCTGCGAACCTTTTTTGGATTGGCAAAGAGCACTTGTAGGCAGTTAAATGTAGTCTTGTTCTCTTGGTCCCAGGAAGTGCTGTGGTCCTATTCCTATAGTGGCTGCTACCAAGTCTGCTGTGGAAATTCATCTTATTTCTCATGTCTGGCTCTCTTATTTTATTTATCCTTTTATCTTGTTCTGGTTTTTTTCTGTATTAGATTAAGAACTGAAATTAGAGATATGAGTAATATTTTATTTATTGTTTTTTAAAAGTTGATGAAACTGAGAAAAAAAATCTCCACTCTTGGAGTTTTGCCTCTTACAGTTTCTTTTGCCTTAGCTACCAGGTTCATAAATGTTCTCCTCATTGAGGCAAGGACTTTTTAATTTTTAAAGATAGTCCTGTCATGGGATAATAGTCTTTCTTTCTTATATGATAATATTACTGAGGGAGGTCATATCTTTCATTGTCCAACAATAGAGAGAGTTTTACTTTTCTATTTATGACTGATTCTGCTTATAGCCAAATGCTTTAGCAAAACTCACTAAAATTAGGAATGAAGATAGGGGCAAGGATGGTGGAAAACAGTGAAGCCAAATGACTAGCCCTGTACTGAGTATCCGATCTACCTGATCAGAATCTGTTGTCAGTTACAGCAGTCTTGGGTGGTACTCTATAGATTAACCATTCCTAATGCAACAAGACATCCATAGTGCTACAAGTCTTAGAACATAGAACTGTGGAGTCCTAGAAGAGGAGCATTAAATATTAGTACAATACCAGGATGTGGTGCAAGCTGAAGATTTCCACAGCCATGGCTGCATCCTAATTATAGCAAACATTATTTGAACACTTGCTGTATTGAGAACACAGTACTAGGTGTTAAGACCACAAAGAAGAAGATAGAATTTCTGTCTACAAGGGGTTTATAGATTAGGTGGGAGGACAGGACAGATTAATAAGTTTATTCTACAAATATTTATTCAACACTTATTACGTATTAGGCAATAATCTAGCATTGAAGATACCATAGTCAACCAAAATGGAGTTCCTGCCCTCATGAAACTTGCATTCTTGTAGGGAGGGAGGGCAGAAAATAAAAACAAGTAAACATACAATATATCATATAGCAATTAGTGCTGTGGAGAAAATAAACCAGGGAAAGGGTATAGGGATTGCAGTGGCTGAGGTATTGTTGAGTAGAGCCTGACTATTTTATATAGGGTAGTCAGGGAAGGCCTCTCTCATTAAGATTATGTTTTAGGAGATACTGAAGGAAATGAGAGAGAAAAATATCTTGGGGAAGAATGTTCTAGGCAGAAAGGTGCAAAGGCCTGAAATGTCAGTGTGCTTGTGGTGATTAAAAACTGTAAAGATGTAACCGTGGCCAGAGAAAAATGAACAAATGGGACAGTGACAGGAGATATCATCAAAGAGGTAGTAGGAGGCCAGATTACTTAGGGCTTTTATAGGTCATCTTATAAGATATTTAGCTTTTAATCTGATATGGGAAACCAGCAGAAGACTTTATGCAGAGGGGTGATGTGACTTGGCTTATTTTATAAAAAGATTATAAAAAGATTACTCAGATTATTGTGTGGGTTAGACTTTGGAGGGCCAAAGTAGAAGCAGGGAGACTGGTTAAGAGGCTATTAACAGTCATCTAGTCTCAGAGCCGCATAATAGCATTGAAGGGGACACGAAGAGATCAGGTTCTAGATATATTGTGAAGGCAGAGCTGACAAATTTAGTTGATGGATTTGATTAATAATCTGAAAGAAAAAGTAGTCAAGAATGACCTCAAGATTTTTCATCTAGCAGTTGGAAGAATAAAGTTGTCATTTATTGAAGTGGGTAAGACTACAGAAGAACAGGTTAGGGGAACAGGATAGGGAATAAGAATCAGGAATTTGATTTTTGAACAAGTTAAGTTTCGGATGATAGTTGTTGGGGAGACAGTTCCATGAGAAGATAAATAACACCACATGGAAGCCTGTGCTAGTTGCCAAGAGGTTACAGTCAGTAAGCACTAGAGTTCAGTGGAAGAAGTGATTACTCTGGACTGTATGACAGTAGTGATGGAGAACATCATCTGACTGCAGCTTCATCATTCCCTGTCAAGGCAACTGACTATAAGATTAGGGAGAGGAGGCTTTCTCCAGAATGTGCCCTATAAAACCTCAGAGTAAGAACTTTAAAGGTTATCTGGTCCAGTTCCCTGCCTATGTGTGAATACTTTCTAACAAAAATGCATCCTGCCATGAGCAGCTTAGAAACCACCATCTCAGACCAATCTACAAGGCAGGTAACAATCAGGAATAAGGTTGTTCTCTTCCAAATAACATGTCCGTTGGGTCACAAGGCAAAGGCAAAGGCAAAGAGACAGAACACAGAAGGCCTGAGGCAATGTGACAGCCTGCCTTAGGTGAACTCCCATGTGTTTTCAAGCAACTATAAATCCAAGGACAACCTGTCTATGTTCCTGTGGGGTAGAATGGGTCATGTGTTGTATATTCAGCTAGCAAAGAGAAGGCACAAATATTAGTGTTCTTTTAGATTTCCAAGGCCAGATAGTGACATGTGTATTGGGCTTGAAGTGAGAATCTATCAGGAGTCCATGTTTATTTACAAACTGTAGATAAAGACTAAAATGGAGTAGGATAATATAATGGAGTAGGATAAGTGAATGGTAGTCAGTTTCAATTCTAGGTTGAGTGTGAGAATTTAAAATACATATACCCAAACATTTAAAAATCATATCGATATACTTACTAACATTTGAGTGCTTACTCTGTACCTGACACAGTGTTAAAGGCTCCATATGGATCATTTCACTTAATCCTCACAAAAGCACTACAATGTATTTACTAACTTAAATTTAGGTTTGTCTGACTCCAAAGCATATATTTTTAAATGTTACTCTAAGTCAGGGATTGGAAAACTTTTTCTGTGAAGGACAAGATAGTAAATATTTCAGCTTTGTAGGCTGAACAGTTGCTGTCTCAACTACTCAGCTCTGCTGTAATAATGCAAAAGCAGCCATAGAAGGTAAATAAGTGGGGTTGGTTGTGTTTCAATAAACCATAAAGGTTTATTCAATAAACAAAGGCATACAAAAACAGGCAGCAGGCTGGATTTGGTTTGTGGGCCATATTTGCTGAATTCTATACCTTAATTCTATTGCTAACTAGAACCATGGGATTCTCCTCTGGGAGTAAATGCTACAAAGAAGGCAGGACTTTTGTCATTTCCCCATTTCCAGTCTGGTCCATTCTGTGTATCACAAAACTCCATCAGTTTGCTTCTGTCAGGGTTCAGTGCAGCATGGGTAACGGGATTGAGAAAGTGGTCTTAGAAATTCCTGTCCCAATCATGATTCTGTTGCACCCTGCAGTGGGCTCCCTCCCACCTCAGTTTTCTTCCCACTCTACAGCATGATTGAAAGAGATATTTAAGCAGACTGCATGCCAGATTGAGGAACCTTGGCTGTTTCCACCCAGAATACAGCACTGCCGACATAGCACATTTCCTTCAGAAGCTCCTGATAATGATGGAAGCAGCACATTTAAGCTTACCTGATTAGGGTTTAGCAGCCACATTTCAGGAACAGTAGAGAACCAGGGTCTGTTTAGGTTGGTAGTGACCTTGTTGAAGTAAACAGAAAGCAGGATTCATATCAGGAGAATGACTTGAGAATTATGTCCAGAAGTCCAGCAGAGCACCTGCAGCACCTGTCTAGCTAATTACTACGATGTATCTTGAAGGACATCAGGAAAGTTGAAGACAGCCCTTGGAAAGCCAGTATTTCAGTAAACAATAAAATAAACCATTTAAGCAAATTTATAAAGCAACAGTCACGGAGTTAGGAATGCAAGTAGTACGAACTATGTAATGTACAAGTATTGAAGGGATTCTGAAAGAAAGAATGATGATGTTAATCAGGAGAGACTCATTAAAGAAGTAAAGGGTAGAAATTTGTTTGCTCAGTACTATGTCAAGAGCAGGGGATATGGCTGTGATCAAGATAAGGTCACTGCTCTTATGAAATTAACACTCTAGTAGGGAGAGTGAAATAGTAAACAAATAAATAAGCAAAGTAACTATGGATTTATAATTAATATGAAAGAAATAGTGGGATATGTTAGTAACTAGAGAGGTGGGGGTACCTACTTTAATTAGTATGGTCAGGGAAGATGTCTATGATGAAGTGACATTTGAGACCTGAAAGATGAGAGCAAGCTAACTATTTGAAGTATGATGAGAACATTTCAGGCAGTGGGAACAGCAGGTACTAAGGTACTGCAAGGAAAGGAGTGTTTTGATCAAGGAGGTGTGGATGAATGAAGGGGAGAGTGGTATGTATATGGAAGTTGGAGAGATGGACAGGGACCAAATGAAGCAGAGTCCTTATAGACCATGGTAAGAAGTTTGAATTTTGTTCAAAAAACAATGGGGAAGCTTTGAAGTGTTTTAACTAAGGGAATGTATTATCTGATACATGGTTTTAACAGGATAAAGGAAAAGGCAGAAGATATGTTAGGAGGCTGTTACAGTACAGATGAGAAATGATGAACCAAGATACAGAAACAATCTAAGTATCCATCAGTGGATGAAGATGTATATATATATATACAGTGGAATACAGGCATACCTCAGATATATTGTGG
Organism: Smutsia gigantea; assembly: GCA_032199065.1. Classification (NCBI taxonomy): domain Eukaryota; kingdom Metazoa; phylum Chordata; class Mammalia; order Pholidota; family Manidae; genus Smutsia; species Smutsia gigantea. The sequence continues at coordinate 229,935 of JAVSCE010014373.1, read as the reverse complement.
GTTTGGTTCTAGACCACTGCAATAAGGCAAATATTGTACTAAAGCAAGCTAAATGAATTTTTGGTTTCTCAGTGCATATAAAAGTTGTGTTTACACTGTGATGTAGTCTATTAAGGGTTCAATAGTATTATATACAAAAATGTATATACCTTAATTTAAAAATACCTTATTGCTAAAAAAATGATAACCATCATTTGAGCTTTGAGCACATCATAATCTTTTTGCTGATGGAGGGTCTTGCCTTGATGTTGATGGCTGCTGACTGATCAGGGTGGTGGGTGCTGAAGGCTGGGGTGGCTGTGGCAGTTTCTTAGAATAAGACAATAATGAAGTTTGCTGCATCGACCAAGTTCTTCCTCTCACGAACTAGTTCCCGGTAGCATTTGGTTCAGTTTGATAGCATTTTACCTATAGTAGATTTCTTTCAAAATTGGAGTCAGTCCTCTCAAACCCTGCTACTGCTTTAACGGCAAAGTTTATGTAATACTCTAAATCCTTTGTTCTCATTTCAACAATCTTTACATCATGTTCACCAGGAGTACATACCATCTCAAAAAAAAAAAACTTTTTTTGCTCATCCATAAGAATAACTCTTCATTTATTCAAGTTTTATCATGAGATTGCAGCAATTCAGTCACATCTTCAGGCTCTAATTTGAACTCTAGCTCTCTTGCTATTTCTACCACTTTAGCAGTTACTCTTCCACTGAAATCATGAACCCCTCAAAGTCATCCATGAAGTTTGAAATCAACTTCTTCCAAACTCCTGTTAATGTTGATATTTTGACCTCTTCCCATGAATCAGGAGTGCTCTTACTCGCATCTAGAATGGTGAATACCTTCCAGAAGGTTTTCAATTGACTTTGCTCAGGTCCATCAGAGGAATCATTATCTATGGCAGCTATTGCCTTACAAAATGTATTTCTTAAATATTAAAATTTGAAAGTCAAAATGACTCCTTGATCTATGGGCTGCAGAATTGATGTTGTGTCAGCAGGCATGAAAACAGTATTAATCTCAATGTCCATCAGAGCTCTTGGGTAACCAGGCGCATTGTCAATGAGCAGTAGGATCTTGAAAGGAATCTTTTTTTTTTTTTGAGCAGTACTTCTCAACAGTGGGCTTAAAATATTCAGTAAACCATGTTGTAAACAGATGTGCTCTCATACAGGCTTTGTTATCCTATTTATAGAGTAGATTTAGCATAATTCATAAAGGTCCTAGGTTTTTTGGAATGGTAAATGAGCATTGGCTTCAACTTAAAGCCACTAGCTGCCTTAGCCCCTAACCTGTCAGCCAGTCCTTTGAAGTTTTGAAGCCAGTCATTGACTTCTCCTCTCTAGCTATGAAAGTCCTAGATGGCATCTTCTAATGGAAGGCTGTTTTGTCTATACTGAAAATCTACTGTGTAGTGTAGCCACTTTCATTATTCTTAGGTCTCCTGGAGAACCTCCTTATAGCTTCTACATAAGCACTTGCTGCTTCACCTTGCACTTTTATGTTACAGAGATGGCTTCTTTCCTTAAACCTCAGGAACCAGTCTCTGCTAGCTTCAAATTTTTCTTCTGTAGCTTTCACACCTTTCAGCTTTCATAGAATTGAAGGCAGAGCCTTGCTCTGAATTAGGCTTTGGTTTAAGGGAATGTTGTGGCTGGTTTGATCTTCTATCCAGACCACTAAAACTTTTTCCATCAGCAATCAGGTTGTTTCACTTTCTTTTCATTCACATATTCACTGGAGTAGCACTTTTAATTTTTCAAGAACTTTTCCTTTGCATTCTCCAATTGGCTAACTGTTTGGCACAAGAGGCTTAACTTTCAGCCTATCTTGGCTTTCAACATGCCGTCCTCAAGAAGCTTAATAATTGTTAGCTTTCAATTTAAAGCATGCAACTCTTCCTTTCACCCGAACACTTAAGAGGCCACTGTAGGGTTATTAATTGGCCTAACTTCAGTATTGTTGTGTCTCAGGGAATAGGGAGGCCCAATGAAAGGGAGAGAGAGGGGAACAGCCAGTATGTGGAGTAGTCAGAACACACACAATATTTATTGATTAAGTTTGCTGTCTTTATATGGGCATGGTTCATGGTATCCCAAAACAATTACAACAGTAACATCAAAGATCTCTGATCATGAGTCACCATAACAAATATATTAATAATGAAGAAGCTTGAAATATTGTAAGAATTAGCAAAATGTGACACAGAGACAGGAAGTGAGCAAATGCTGTTGGAAAAATGGTGCTAATAGGCTTGCTTGACACAGAGTTGCCACAAACCTTCAATTTGTAAAGAAATGCATGCAAAGTACAATAAAGCAAAGCTCAATAATTGAGGTATGCCTGTACTATTCAGCCATAAAAAGAATGAAATCTTGCCACTGGCAATAACATGGATGGACCTTGAGGGTATTATGCTAAGTAAAATAAATAGAGAAAGACAAATGCTGTACGGTCTCACTTATATGTCTAATCTAAAAAACAAAACAAACAAAAAAACCAAGCTTATAGATACAGAGAACAGATTCATAGTTGCCAGGGTTGGGGGGTGAAATGGGTCAAAAAGTGCAAATTTCCAGCTATAAAATAAATGAGTCGTGGAGATATAATGTACAGCACTGTGACTATAGTTAATAATACTGTATTGCATATTTGAAAGTTGCTAAAAGAGTAGATCTTAAAGTCTTCATCCTAAGTAAAAAAAGAAAAAACTTGTAATTATATATGTTAACAGATGTTAAGTAGCTTTACTGTAGTGATCATTTCACAATATATACAAATATCAAATCATTATGTTGTACACCTGAAATTAACATAATGTTGTTTCAATTGTACATCAAAAAAAAAACAATTGCCCCATTTAAAATAATTTTTAAAAAATCTAGATGAGAACAACTTAAGTTACATTGTATCTTTAAGGTCTAACAAACGTTGAAACTTTTTGTAAGTATAAAAATTAGTTTGGATTAGATTAGAAGTAATAAAAATGGGGAAAAGCAGATTAATTTCAGATATGTTTTGGAGGAAGCAGGAACAGTTTTTGGAATGGAAGGTTAGGGAAAGAAAAGAAACAGGTGTACGGTGGCGCCATTTTACCAGCTGGTGGAAAGAAATAATCCAGAATGTTGAAATTAGACAAGATTTAGGAGCTCAAACTTCTTTTATTACTGATGAAAAAAGTGAGGCTTGGAGAAAGATAATGCTTAGAGAGATTAGTGATTTGCCCAAGGGAGTATTTGACAATTGGTTATTTTGCTAAAAGTAGAAAGTTTTCATGGAGGAATAAAGAAAAAATTGGGAAGGCAGATGAGTGGAAGATCTTAAATGCTAAATTGAGGATTTTATGTTTGATATAGCTGGCAAAACAAAAAACAAACAATAAATAAATCACTGTTGGGGAAGGAGACCATGAAAGTAATGTTTTAGAAGATTGCGTGAATTTAACAATGACAGTAGAAACAGAAAGGAAAATATTGAATGTTTAAGAGTGCAGAATTTCACTAATTCTAATAAGTGAATAAGAATAAGAAAGTGCAGGTTTTGTAGGAAAGATCAGTGGACAAGTTAACTTTGAAAATGCTTGTGGAATGTCTGGTAGAGAAGTTCAAAGAGGCAGTTGGATCTATGAGCCTAAACTCAAAAGTGAGATCTGGTCATGAGATAGTCATCATCATAAAGGTAATAATTTAGCTATGTAAGCAGGTAAGACTGCCCTGAAAGGCCAGTAAGAAAAGACGAAAGGAAGCAATGAGGAACACATTTAAGAAAAGAGCAGAGGCCAGTGAAATAAGTCAGGTAGAGAAAGACAAATACCAAATGATTTCCCTCATTTGTGGAGTATAACAATAAAGCAAAACTGGAGGAACAAAATAGCAGACTCACAGACTCCAAGAAAGGACTAGTGGTTACTAAAGGGGAGGGGGTCGGGGAGGGTGGGTAGGGAGGGAGGGAGAAGGGGATTGTGGAGTATCATGATTGGTGCACATGGTGTGTGTGGAGTCACGGGGAAGAGGTATAGCACAGAGAAGACAAGTAGAGGCTCTGTGGCATCTTACTACACTGATGGACAGTGACTGCAATGGGGTATGGTGGGGGACTCGATAATAAGGGTGAATGTAGTAACCACATTGTTTTTCTTGTGAAACCTTCATAAGAGTGTATATCAATGATACCTTAACAAAAAAAATAAAAAAGAAATAAGCAGAGGCAAAGGAGCCAGTAGAAGAGGAAAACACAGATAGACAGAAAGGTGGTTTCAGAAGGCAGTGGAGGAGAGTGTCAAGAAAAATGGAGTGTTGAGTTTATTGCAGCATTGTTTCTAGTGGCAAATGTGGAAACAATCTAAATGTTAAATGTTAGTAGTTAAATTGAGGTGTTGTACCACAGACTCAAATATCTGCAGAGAATGTGCTGTTTAAAATGCAGAAAATAGGGCAGATGTAAGAAACAAGGGGCTAAGGCTGTTATAGAGTAACCTGGCATTACACCTACCTAAGCTACTTGTTGGTGTATATGCTCCCATGCACACACACTTTAGTTTTTGCATAATTTAGCAGAAACTGTTAGCTAAATCATCACCCATTCTCAGCCCTTTTCTATCTGCCTTACTCCTCTATAGAGATTAGAAAAACTAAATTCTCTCCCAACTGCACTTTGCACCTAGAGGTGGCCATGTGGATTTTGACCAAGAAGATATAGGCAAAATACTGAGAAAACCTCTGGGGAAGTATTTGCTCTCCTAATAAAACAAATAGATGGCACATAGTCCCTCCTCCTTCCTTATTCCTTGACTGTGGATGTAATGCCTGGAGCTGAGGCATCCATCATATGATGATGAAGGAATATCCAAGAGAATTACAGAGAGAGTAGCCCTGAAATTGTTAAGATGCTGAATTACTGCAACAGCTGCCCACCTCTAGACTTTTTGTTATGTGAGAAGAAATACATGTCCATTAAAGCCACTGTATGTTGTTTTTTCTTTGTGGCTGAATGCTTTTTTAATTTATGGAGTAGTTTTTTTTATTTCTTATTTTGGTATCATTAATATACAATCACATGAGCAATATTGTGGTTACTAGATTTCCCCCATTATCAAGTCCCCACCACATACCCCATTACAGTCACTGTCCATCAGCTTAGTAAGGTAGTACAGAGTCACTACTTGTCTTCTATGCTATACTGACTTCCCCATGCCCTCCCACCCCATTATGTGTGCTAATTGTAATGCCCCTTATTACCCTTATCCTTCCCTTCCCACCCATCCTCCCCAGTACCTTTCCCTTTTGTAACTGTTAGTCCATTCTTGGGTTCTGTGAGTCTGCTGGTGTTTTGTTCCTTCAGTTTTTGCTTTGTTCTTATACTCCACAGATGAGTGAAATCATTTAATACTGGTCTCTCTCCACCTGGCTTATTTCACGGAGCATAATACACTTTAGCTCCATCCATATTGTTGCAGATGGTAGGATTTGTTTTCTTCTTATGGCTGGATAATATTCCATTGTGTATCTGTACCACATCTTCTTTATCCATTCATCTACTGATGGACACCTTGGTTGCTTCCATTTCTTGGCTATTGTAAATAGTGCTGTGATAAACATAGGGGTGCATATGTCTTTTTCAAACTGGGCTCCTGCACTCTTAGGGTAAATTCCTAGGAGTGGAATTCGTGGGTCAAATGGTATTTCTATTTTGAGTTTTTTGAGGAACCTCCATATTGCTTTCCACAATGGTTGAACTAGTTTACATTCCCACCAGCAGTGTGGGAGGGTTTGCCTTTCTCCGCATCCTCGCCAGCATTTGTTGTTCCTAGACTTTTCTATGTTGGCCATCCTAACTCGTGTGAAGTGATATCTCACTGTGGTTTTAATTTGCATTTCCTTGATAATTAGCGATGTGGAGCATCTTTTCATGTGCCAGTTGGCCATCTGAATTTCTTGGGAGAAGTGTCTGTTCATATCCTTCTCCCACTTTTTAATAGGGTCATTTGCTTTTTGGTTGTTGAGGCGTTTGAGTTCTTTATATATTTTGGATGTTAACCCCTTGTCAGATATGATTTACAAATATATTCTCCCATACTATAGGATGCCTTTTTGTTCTTCTGATGGTGTCCTTTGCTGTACAAAAGCTTTCTACTGATGGTGTCCTTTGCTGTACAGAAACTTTTTAGTTTGATATAGTCCCACTTGTTCATTTTTGCTTTTGTTTCCCTTGCCCGGGGGGATATGTTCATGAAGAAGTTGCTCATGTTTATGTCCAAGAGATTTTTGCCTATGTTTTTTTCTAAGCGTTTTATGGTTTCACGACTTACATTCAGGTCTTTGATCCATTTTGAGTTTACTTTATGGGGTACTTTTTAATAAAAAATGCATATATATAATTAAAAACTTTAAAAACTTTTAAGTTGTTCCTTGGGTTGGGGATCTCCATAAGTAAGTGGTGATACTGCTATTTCTTGATTTCTTGATTTTGCCATTATCTATTGATTTTGTATAATGGATAAGGGTTTAGTTCTCTTACACCTCCCCATCATGTTCCCTCTCCTATTATACTAATATTCTGTTAAATAACTTGTTTAGGGTCAAATCGTCATTTACTGATTACATTATTATGGCTATGTTCATTATAACCGAGTCAAATATACTATAATTATATTTATTTTCTCATAAAAATGTTTATTTTTCTCAAAGTTAATAATTGCCTTACTTTTTCTTTATTTAAATTTCTATGGAAAATTTTAATCTCCAAGTGCCTTAAAATTTTTAGTTGATCTAGCAGGTCCTTTTTTTTTCTTGGAGACATCCTTCCTGGAGCCCCCTGTCCTCCCATTTCATTTTGCACTGGTTGCCCTCAAAGTCTGCTACACAATATTATCCTGGACTTTTCCTTCAGCACCTTTCTCAGAATTTCCTTTGCCTTTCCTCTGTACTGGGTGCTTTATTTCTTGGATTCTATGCTTTTTTCTTTGTTAATTGGTTTCTATTACTTTTGGTGGAGTATATCCTTCAGTTGCTTCTTAAGGATGCATCGGAAATAACTTTCTGGAGTCTTGATTGATTGTTTGCCTTGATTTAGAAATTCTGTACAATGAGATTTTTGAAAAGTATTCTATTGTCTTTTGGCTTCTTACATTATTACCACTGAGTAGTCCTGTACCATTCTTGTTCCTAATCCTTTGTATTTGGATCATATTTTTCTCTTTGGAAGCTTTTGGAAACTTTGTCATCTATGATATTCCAAAAGTTCAAGCCTTGGTGCAGATCTTTCTCCTTTCCTTATGTGAGGCTCAATGTGGGCCCTATGAATCTTTAAACTCATATCCTTCAGTTCTGGCTTATTATGGCACTCACCCTCGACCTTAGTTGTTCCAGAAAACTGACTGTACATAATTTCTAAGTCTAGCCAAACTATCAACCCAGCAGAGTCTTCTGACTGACTCTTACTAAAAGGAGAGACTTTTGGACTTCTTCGCAGTTGTCTGGGCCAAGTGGGAGTCTTATGCTGGCTTTACACTAATCTATTTGAACTCTAATTGTACACTCCAGACATAAAAGTTCTCTTCTAATTCCTCAGCCTTTCTCAGTTTAAATTTGAGTAGGAAAACTGCTTTTACAGATAGACCCCAAAATATTTAATGTCTCTAACATAACAGTTTATTTTTTCTTAAGTGACAATACTAGTAGAAAAGTCAGCAAGAGAGCCCTCTTCCATTTTAGGGACCCAGGCTGAGAGTGGCTCTTCAGTCTTCAGCATGTGACCTCCAAGAGGGTTACCCTGAAGGTCATCTCCATTCCAGCCAGTCAGAAGAGTTAAAAAATATGGAGGAATGTACACCAGGTCTGGAGGTGGTGCCTGTCATTTCTGCTCACATTCTGTTTGCTAGACAGCAGTCATATGGTTATTTCTAACTGCAAGGAAGTCTGGGAAACATAAACTAGGTATCTGCCCAGAAAGAAGAAAAGAGCATGGATTTTGGGGAGCAACTAGCAATCTTTGCACTCCAGCATTCTGTGAAGTAGGATGGTGTGAAGCACTTAGCTTCCTCTAGTCTGGGACAATTACCACTTTTCTGTCTGCTTTCAGATCCCCAAATTTTGTCACCATCTCTCTTTGTTGTTTCCTTTATTGCTCTCTTTGTTCTTTTAGGTTAAGGCCTTTCTTATTCTTATTGATTATCATTTTAGTGAAATTTTGTTTGGCAGCAGAGGTAAATATGCAGTTACACTGTTATTTAAAAGATGTAGGCATAACAAAATGATTACAGGAAAACATTTCTGAGGTTCATATGAGTTTATTGGCTGTGAATTTTCAATTCCTGAACTATATACTATGAATACTTTTAGTTATGAAAATGAAGACAGTTATTGTACTGGTATAGAAAAATGCCTTTCATATAAACAAAAATAGAAAATTTTAGAACAGTGTTATATGGTATGATCTTATTTTTGTATATTTTTGTAAATGTATTAATAAGATTTTGGAAGGATATACTTTTAAATTTAATGGTTGTTATTTGTTAGGAGTGGGACTCAGAAGGGGCTGAGAGGATGGAGAGGGTTTCCCTTTTAATGTTACATACTTCAGTGATATTTGAATATTTTACATTGAACATGTGTTATGTTTGAACCTTTTTTTGGTTACTAAGTAAAAGAACAAATAAAGGAATAGTCATCAGGGCCAAATGCCATAGGGGAGTCAAGTAAAATGAAGGCTAAAAAATATTTACCAAATTTGGAAACTAGGGAATTATAAGTGTTGTGGGATCAGAACTAATTTCCATGAATAAAATATAGGGTATTAGGAAACAGACATAGTGATCTCAGCTTTTTAAAAAGACCATTTAAGATACGGCTGTGATTAGGAGGATGTAGAGTTGAGGAGGCAGGGTCTGAGTTATGAGGAGGAGTTTTCTCCCCAGTATATGAAAACTTTGAGTATGTCTTCTGGCCATGAGTATGTCTACTGGATCATGTCAAGGGCACAGTAGGAAGGCAGGGAAGACTCAGAAGAGAGATGACTGCAAGGAAAATAATTTCAGAACTTTCCTCATTTTCCCTGACCATTCAATGATGATTAGACTCCTCTGCAAGACTAAGAGTAACCAAGTAAAGTATTCAACAAGACCAATGACAAAGGAAAGCCCCAAGGTTTCAGTGAGGAGAGCTTTGATCAGATGACTTTTAAACTGCTTTCCAACTTTCAGTTCTGCAAATCCAACTTTTCTGAATTAGTCCTGATAAGCATGGGCTTGACAGAAGCAAACACTTTGCTTTAGTATGATTTGAGCTAGGAATCCAGGCCTATTAATGAGAGAGATAAGAATGAAGAATTTACATTTTTTTCTTTTTTCTTTTATTGAAGTATCATTGATATACATACACTCTTATGAAGGTTTCACATGAAAAACATTGTGGTTACTACATTCACCCATATTATCAAGTAACCCCATAATCCACTGAAGTCACTGCCCATCAGTGTAGTAAGATGCCGCAGAGTCACTACTTGTCTTTTCTGTGCTACACTGTCTTCCCTGTGACCCCCCTACATGATGTGTACTAATCATAGTACCCCACAATCCCTCCTCCCTTCCTCCCCACCTGTCCTCCCCCACCCCTCCCCTTTGGTAACCACTAGTCCCTTCTTGGAGTCTCTGAGTCTATTGTATTTTGTTCCTTCAGTTTTGCTTTGTTGTTATACTCCACAAAAGAGAGAAATCATTTTGTATTTGTCTTTCTCCACCTGACTTATTTCACTGAGCATAATACCCTCTTGCTCCATCCATGTTGTTGCAAATGGTAGGATTTGTTCTTTCTTATGACTGAATAGTATTCCATTGTGTATATGTACCACCTCTTCTTTATCCATTCATCTACTGATGGACACTTAGGTTGCTGCCATATCTTGGCTATTGTAAATACTGCTGCGATAAACATAGGGGTGCATATGTCTTTTTGAATCTGAGATCTTGCTTCCTTTGGGTAAATTCCTAGGAGTGGAATTCCTGGGTAAAATGATATTTCTATTTTTAATTTTTGAGGGACCTCCATATTACTTTTCCACAATAGTTGAACTAATTTACATTCCAACGAGCAGTGTAGGATGGTTCCCCTTTCTCCACATCCTCGCCAGCATTTGTTGTTCCTAGTCTTTTTTATGTTGGCCATCCTAACTGGTGTGAGGTGATAATCTCATTGTGGTTTTAATTTGCATTTCCCTGATAATTAGCGATGTGGAGTATCTTTTCATGTGCCTGTTGGCCATCTGAATTTCTTCTTTGGAGAAGTGTCTGTTCATATCCTCCTCCCATTGTTTAATACGGTTATTTGCTTTTTGGGTGTTGAGGCATGTGAATTCTTTATGTATTTTGGATGTTAACCCCTTGTTGGATATGTCATTTAGAATATATTCCCCCATACTGTAGGATGCCTTTTTGTTCTACTGATAGTGTCCTTTGCTGTACAGAAGCTTTTTAGTTTGATGTAGTCCCATTTGTTCATTTTTGCTTTTGTTTCCCTTGCCTGAGGAGAAACATTCAGGAAAAAGTTGCTCAGTTCATATTCAAGAGATTTTTACCTATGTATTCTTCTAAGAGTTTAATGGTTTCATTACTTAAATTAAGATCTTTGATCTATTTTGAGTTTACTTCTGTGTATGGAGTTAGACAATAATCCAGTTTCATTCTCTTATATGTAGCTGTCCAATTTTGCTAACACCAGTTGTTGAAGAGGCTGTCATTTCCCCATTGTATATCCACAGCCCCTTTATCATATATAAATTGACCATATATGCTTGGGTTTATATTCAGGCTCTCTATTCTGTTCCATTGATCTATGGGTCTGTTCTTGTGTCAGTACCAAATTGTCTTGATTACTGTGGCTTTGTAGTAGAGCTTGAAGTTGGGGAGCATAATCCCCCCAGCTATATTTTTCCTTCTCAGTATTGCTTTAGCTATTTGGAGTCTTTTGTGGTTCCATATGAATTTTAGAACTATTTGCTCTAGTTCGTTGAAGAATGCTGTTGGTATTTTGATAGGGATTGCATTCAACCTCAGACTGCTTTAGGCAGGATGGCCATTTTGACAATATGAATTCTTCCTATCCATGAGCACAGGATGTATTTCCATTTACTGGTATCTTCTTTAATTTCTCTCATGAGTTTCTTGTAGTTTTCAGGGTACAGATCTTTCACTTCCATGGTTAGGTTTATTCCTAGGTATTTTATTATTTTTGATGTGATTGTGGATGGAATTGTTTTCCTGATTTCTCTTTCTGCTTGTTCATCATTAGTATATAGGAATGCAACAGATTTCTGTGTATTGATTTTATATCATGCAACTTTGCTGAATTCAGTTATTAGTTCTAGTAGTTTTGGGGTGGATTCTTTAGGGTTTTTTATGTACAATATAATGTCATCTGCAAACAGTGACAGTTTAACTTCTTCCTTACCAATCTGGATGCCTTTTATTTCTTTGTGTTGTCTGATTGCCATGGCTAGGATCTCCAGAATTATGTTGAATAAAAGTGGGGAGAGTGGGCATCCTTGTCTTGTTATGATCTTAAAGGAAAAGCTTTCACTTTTTGCTGTTAAGTATGATGTTGGCTGTGGATTTATCATATATGGTCTTTATTATGTTGAGGTACTTGCCCTCTATACCCATTTTGTTGAGAATTTTTATCATGAATGGATGTTGAATTTTATTGAATGCTTTTTCAGCATCTATGGAGATGATCATGTGTTTTTTGTCCTTTTTTTTGTTGATGTGGTGTATGATGTTGATGGATTTTCAAATATTGTACCATCCTTGCATACCTGGAATAAATTCTACTTGATCATGATGGATGATCTTTTTGATGTATTTTTAAATTTGATTTGCTAATATTTTCTTGAGTATTTTTGCATCTATGTTCATCAGGGATATTGGTCTGTAATTTTCTTTTTTGTGGTGTCTTTGTCTGGTTTGGGTATTAGAGTGATGCTGGCCTCATAGAATGAATTTGGAAGTATTCCTTCTTCTATTTAAAAAAAAATTTTAAGAACAATGGGTATTAGGCCTTCACTAAATGTTTGATAAAATTTAGCAGTGAAGCCATCTGGTACAGGCATTTTGTTCTTAGGTAGTTTTTTGATTACCAATTCAGTTTCATTGCTGGTAATTGGTCTGTTCAGATTTTCTTTTTCTCCTTGGGTCAGTCTTGCAAGGTTGTATTTTTCTAGAAACCTGTCCATTTCTTCTAGGTTATCCAGTTTGTTAGCATATAACTTTTCATAGTATTCTCTCATAATTCTTTGTCTATGGTGTCCATAGTGATTTTTCCTTTCTCATCTGATTCTGTTTATGTATGTAGACTCTTTTTTTCTTGGTAAGTCTGGCTAGGGTTTTATCTATTTAGTTTATTTGCTCAAAGAACCACCTCTTGCTTTCATTGATTCTTTCTATTGTTTTATTCTTCTTGATTTTATTTATTTCTGCTCTAATCTTATTATGTCCCTCTACCTACTTTGAGTCTCATCTATTCTTCTTTTTCTTTGTTTTTTTCTACTGTGTACTATTTTTTGAGATGTAATTGACATATTATTTCAGGGGTACACAGAATGACTTGATGTTTGTATATTTTGTAAAATGATCACCATGATAAGTCCAGTCAACAGCATTACCACGTGTTGTTGGAAAATTGTTTTCTTGTGATGAGACCTTATAAAATCTACTTGCTTGGCACCTTTCAGATACGCCAGTGGTGATAACCTTGCTGGTCACCGTGCTGCACTGCCGTTGTTTTTAGAAGGCTAGCATGTCATTGTCTGTCAAAACATGTATTACTGAAAGCCATAAGCTCCAACTGTAAATTTGTTAACATTTATGTCCTGAATGATTGAACTTAATATGTCTGTTGAAAGGCTCTTATCCAGTAAGGTTTTGATGTGTGGAAAATGTTTTTCCCTTTACTGTGGTTTCTGTATGCTGAGACTTGTGACTATATCAGGGCCAATGGCAGTCACCTGTAAGAGTCAAGAAGTTACCCACAGGCTCCTATCAATATTTATGGGGGCTTTTGTGTGTGTGTATGTATTCTTCTTTTTCTAGTTTCATTAATTGTGAGTTTAGACTCTTCATTTGGGATTGTTCTTCTTTCCTGAGGTAAGCCTGTATTGCAGTATATTTTTTTATCATGGCCTTCGCTGTGTCCCACAGATTTTTCAGTGTTGAGTTATTGTTGTCATTTGTCTCCATATATTGCTTGATCTCTGTTTTTATTTGGTCATTGATCCATTGATTATTTAGGAGCATGTTGTTAAGCCTCCACATGTTTGTGGGCTTTTTCATTTCCTTGCGTAATTTATTTCTAGTTTCATACCTCTGTGGTCTGTGAAGCTGATTGGTACAATTTCAATCTTTTTGAACTTACTGAGGCTCTTTTTTTGGCTTGGTATATGGTCTATTCTTGAAAATGTTCCATGTGCACTTGAGAAGAATGTGTATCCTGCTGCTTTTGGGTGGAGTGTTCTGTAGATGCCTGTTAGGTTCATCTCTTCTAATGTGTTGTTCAGTGCCTCTGTCTCCTTACTTATTTTCTGTCTGGTTGATACGTCCTTTGGAGTGAGTGGAGTATTGAAGTCTCCTAAAATGAATGCATTGCATTCTATTTCCCCCTTTAGTTCTGTTAGTATTTGTTTCACATATGTACGTGATCCTGTGTTGGGTGCATATATTTATAATGATTATATCCCCTTGTTGGACTGACCCTTTTATCATTATGTAATGTCCTTCTTTGTCTCTTGTGACTTTCTTTGTTTTGAAGTCTATTTTGTCTGATACAAGTACTACAACTCCTGCTTTTTTCTCCTTATTATAAGTTGCATGAAATAGCTTTTTTCATGCCTTCACTTTTATTCTGTGTATGTCTTTGGGTTTGATGTGAGTCTCTTCTAGGCAGCATATAGATGGGTTTTGTTTTTTATCCATTCAGTGACTCTAAGTCTTTTGATTGGTGCATTTAGACCATTTACATTTAGGGTGGTTATCGATAGGTATGTACTTATTGCCATTGCAGGCTTTAGATTCGTGATTACCAAAGGTTTGAGGGTAACTTCTTCACTATTTAACAGTCTAACTTAACTCAGTATGCTATTACAAACACAGTCTAAAGGTTCTTTTTATTCCTCCTTTTTCTTCCTCTTCCATTCTTTATATATTAGGTATCATATTCTATACTCTTTGTCTATCCATTGACTGACTTTGGGGGTAGTTGATTTGATTTTGCATCTGCATAGTAATTAATTGGTCTACTTTCTTTACTGTGTTTTTATTTCCTCTGGTGACAGCCATTTAACCTTAGGAACACTTCCATCTAGAGCAGTCCCTCCAAAGTACACTGTAGAGACAGTGTGTGGGAGGTAAAATTGTCTCAGCTTTTGCTTATCTAGAAATTGTTTAATCCCTCCTTCAAATTTAAATGATAATGTTTCCAGGTAGAGTATACTTGTTTTGAGGCCCTTTTGCTTCATTGCATTAAATATATCACGCCACTCCCTTCTGGCCTGTAAGGTTTCTGTTGCGAAGTCTGACGATAGCCTGATGGGTTTTCCTTTGTATGTGATCTTTTTTCTCTCTCTGGCTGCTTTTAATAGTCTGTCCTTATCTTTGATCTTTGCCATTTTAGTCATTATATGTCTTGGTGTTTTCTTCCTTGGGTCCCTTGTGCTGCGAGATGTTTGCACCTCCATGGCCTAAGAGACTATCTTCTTCCCCAAAACTGGGTAAGTCCTCAGCAGTTACCTCCTCAAAGACACTTTCTATCCCTTTTTCTCTCTCTTCTTCTTCTGGTACCCCTATAATGCGAGTATTGTTCCATTTGGATTGGTCACACAGATGTCTCAATATTCTTTCATTCCTAGAGATTCTTTTTTCTCTCTGTGCTTCAGCTTCTTTGTATTTCTGCTAATTTCTATTTCATTTACTGTCTCCTCTACTTCATCTAATCTGCTTTTAAATCCTCCATTGTATGTTTCATTTCAGATATTGCATTCTTCAACGTTTGTATCTCATTCTTGAATTCCTCCCTGAGTTCTTGAATATTTTTCTGTAGCTCCGTGAGCATTTTTATGATTTTTATTTTGAAATCTCTTTCAGGAAGATTTATGAGTTCAGTTTCACTTGGCCCTCTTCCTGGTTTTTGGTTTGGACCAGGTTCTTTTGACGTCTTATATTTGTAGATGGCGCCCTCTAGTGCCCAGAAGCCCTACTCTCTGGAGCTGCTCAGCCCCTGGAGTGATGGCAGGGGTCACAGGTGAGTGGTGCTGGTGCTTGTCGGAGGAAATAGCCCTTTCCTGCTTCCCGGCTGCAGTGCCTGTCTTCACTGCCAGGTCCAGAGGGCTGAATGTGCAGGGAGAATCCTGTATGCTTTGCACTTGTAGCTGCCATAGAAGAGGCTGCCCTGTGGCTGTCTTGGCGCAATGGCTGGGGCAGCCGGTTTGCAAGCTGTTGCTGGCCAGGAAGAAGGCGTAGCAGGCTGCATATCACTGTGGGGGGCCTCATCACTGTGTCGCCAGCCAGGATGGAGCGCCTGAAGCCCCTGAAAGTTCCCAACTTGCTGGGCAGAGTGCACCTGGCCAATTTTGTCCACCTGTCCTTTCTCCTGAGCAGGAAGCTCTGTGCAATCCCTGCCCCTTTAGCAGCCCTCTCGCTGTTAGGAAGTCTCCCAGACTGCCTGCCTTACTTTTGTTCCAGAGTGGACACGTGTTTTCCACAAGTGGCTGGAATCTGTCTCTCCAAGTATTCCACCTGTTTTAGCTTTCCAACCCCACTAATCTCCAGAGAACCATGTAATGCAGGTTCGTGCTCCCAGAGCAGATCTCCAGGGCTGGGTGTTCAGCAGTCCTAGGCCTCCACCCCCTTCCCACTCTGTTTCTCTTCCTCCCTCTGGTGAGCTGGGGTGGGTGAAGGGCTTGGGTCTGTCTGGATCATGGCATTAGTACTTTACCCTTTTTCTTGAGGTCTGCTGTTTTCTCCAGGTATAGGCAGTCTGTCGCAGCCTTCTTTCCTATTGCTCTGTCAGGATTAGATGTATTTGCTATATTTTCATATTATATGTGGTTTTGGGACGAGGTTTCTTTCTCAGCTCTCATGCCGCCATCTTTAATTGTTCTGTGAATTTCCATTTCCTTTGAGGAGCAAAGCAGTCTCCCAGTGTCACGGCAGGAGCTCTGACAGAGTTAGCACTTCCTCTAGCTCCTTATCAAGTAAGAAGCTCTCATTTTCTTTTAAGTGCCTCTCTCTCTCCTTTGCCCAATTTAGAATCTGCTTTGCTGAGGATCAGTATATTTTAGGAATCCATTTCTTCACCTTACCAGGGTTACAGTGAGTCATGGCTCTGACTCCATTCTTCCTCAAAATCTGTAAAGTGGTAGATAATGAAGCCCTTCTCTAGTTCTATCCCCTTCCATAGGAAAGTTCTAGGCTCTGGCCTTCTAAGAGTGACTCTCTTCCTCCAGAATTAGAGTGCCATCTGGTATGTTACATAGAAACTTGGGGTTAGACTCCTTTCAGGAATTTAAAATGTTACTGTAAACTGAGAATAAGATTCTTGTGTATAGAAATTTCTCAAGTCAAATTACTTCTTATTGAGAGATAGCTTATACTTTCCAGAGTTCACTTTGGGTGGAAAAGGTATAGCATAGATACATCTGCCCTGGGAGCTCTCTTAAGCTCTATCAAAGAGCAGACTGGGATTCACATTCATCCTTCTGCTTTCTTGCATTAGGTATCTAGGCACCAGATATAAGGTCTAATTAAGTCGCCTGCTTCTTAGTCATTCTCTGTTCCTCTTATATTCTCATTTTATGGCCCGCTGAAGAGAGGGGGAATGGATGACAAGCATATGGAAGGAGTTGCTTTATGCTCCTGTATGGATGATTCTTGTGGGTTCTGCCAGGTTCCAAAGTGTGTCTCAGAGTTTTGCTCAACAGGTGTGAATTCCTGTCTTCCTACCCCATCTATCCAATGGGTGACTCAGAGCGAGGTCACCAAAGTGTCTGCTGCCTAGGTCTAAAAGATAAGACTGTAAGGAGTGAGACTTGAAATACAAGTAGGTAACCAGTGCTAGGTAGATGTCTTCAGACTGTGAGAATGAGCTTCCCCTTCTGTGTTACCTGGGAAGATACACTTATTCTGCATACACTAAGGCCACCTTTCTCCTGAATGCGTTTGTAAGTAGAGGGAAGGCAGCAGGCTCAGGTAGTCCAAATCACAAGGGTCCCTCAGTTCTCTTTAGCCATAGAATATTCACTGGCCCAGTCTACATTTCCCAGTGTCCTGCCCTGCTCTCTCACTCATTCAGGGTGGCCTACTGCAAATTGGTTTATAGTACCTGTTCTGACAATATCAATGAAGTCCCAACCTGAAGGAAAAATAAATAAGAAGCAAGGTAGAGCTCAGTTATGTGAGACTCCTGTATTACTTCTATGGCACCAGGGGACAATGGGAGAAGTGGGAAATGATCTGTCACTAAGAAGCCTCTGCTTTCTATTCCTCAAGCAACCTCATAACATTCTGCAGAGGCGTCTCATGGAAACCAATCTGTCTAAGCTCCGAAGCAGTCGTGTCCCGTGGGCCTCCAAGACCAACAAGCACAATCAGGCTAAGTCTGAGGGACTAAAGAAGTCTGAGGATGATGACATGATTTTGGTTTCTTGCCAGGTAATATTCTAAGAACAGCTTTTCTGTGGTTTTCTGGAGAGTAGTATTTGGGCCTGTTAGGATCCTAACAGTGGGACCCTCTCCTCTACACTGTACAGAGTACAGTTCTTATGGAATTCATAAATGAGTTTTAAGGAGGGCACTCCCTGAAAAACAGGAAGTGTATGCAACATTTTGTATGCATGTGCATATTTATGGGAAGAAGGATGAAAGCTTCAATCAGATTTGCAAAGCAGTATGTCATATACACACATACACACACACACAAGCTCCTTGGTATATAGAATGTCCTTTGGGATCCTCTGTCAGTTCTAGATTCATCAGGAAAAAGAGTCCCTCAAAGGAGACTCAGCAGTGGGTAAAAATGGGATACTACCAACCCATAATTGTAAGGATGCTCTCCAACCCTGCCTTTCATACGATATCTGCTGCTTGCTCTTGGAATCTCCATTCCCTTTTGCTTCTCTGGCTCTGTTGAACATCTGGCCATGTTCCCTCTCCACAGTGTGCTGGAAAGGATGTGAAAGCCCTGGTTGATACAGGTTGTCAGTATAATCTCATCTCTTCAGCCTGTGTGGACAGACTGGGGTAAGTAGCCACTTGTGCTGCATGAAATTCAGATGCTAATGCACTCTTTGTCTGAATCTATTTTGGGGCTAGAGATGGTGAGGTTCTCCACCAAGGCTCTAAGTGAAATGTGAAGAGCTCAGATAACAGCTGGAACCAGTCCTTAGTAGAGGGGCAGAGTGGTGGGTTCTCAGCTATCTGGGAGAAATCAGTGAGCAGGAGAGCCTCAGGCTTTCTGTTAACTCCCATCTACTATGTTTTGAGTAAAGAACTTTGGACCCTGGAATGGGAGTGTGAGATCCTTGGTTCATTGTGTGCCATGCCCTGATCCTGATTTGTGCCCTGCCCAGACAACAAATTAGAAGGAGCCGTCCTATTGGTATACCCCCAATTAGTAAAATCAGGGATGTAGTTGGCCTTAGCTTACTCAGGGTCCTTCTGGAGGCTACACTGCATCAGTCAGAACTTGGAAGAGGGCTGCTCTTGCTGCTGGGCCTGAACATCTTAGGGGTGTTACCATTAGTTTTTGGTCCCTTTCCTTTCTGTGAAGAGTATGTAAAATCGTATTTTACTGCTGCCCCTGCTGGGGATGTGAGACAGACACCCCCTATATTAAATGTCTTCAGTTCTCTAAAAGCTGAAATTGGGTTTTCCCCTTTAGTCAGGGAAAGTCATTTTGTATCTTTCCTCCTTCTCACTCAATCTGTACTTTTATTTCTTTCCTTTTTCCTTCTCTTTCCTCCAAAGTATCAATAGGCCCTGAGGTCTAGCCCAGAATTGGGAGGATCAACCCACTATCCTTTTCCATTTCTCTAACCCTAAGTACAAGAAATAATTCTGCAGCCCAAATCTCTGTATTGAAACAATCACTAGGGTAGATATAATGGTCCATTTCAAGCTACTTTCCAGATGTCTATATTCTTAGGTAGGACTTGCACAGGGCTTTATTTGTATAATCAGTGACCTCTGCCATGCTATCTGTTTCTTCTTATTTCTATCCTGTCCTCACCCCTCATCACCACTGTGATTCTTTGAAGCTGACTCTATGGGTTTTACACGTTGCTGTTTGGGGTGGGTGGGGGGAGTCCAGGGCACAAGTGCTGTTGTGGGAAAAATCCTGAGCTTTTTTTGTGTGGTGAAGAAATGAGATATAGTGTAACATGATGCTTCCAGAAACACTAATAATGTCCTGGTGCATAATTAAGCAGCAGACTGCCATGATTCCAGAGGAAGTAATAACCATCTGTAAAACAATTATTTTTCTTTTGGATGGGCTATAAAATCAAAAGAGAGGAAATGGATTAAAGCAGAAGTATTGGCACAGAAAGTCCATAATTAAGTATTTATCCACCAACTCATAATAGCTTGGGTGCTAGCTGTTCTAGTCAGCCTACATAACTGTGTGAAACCTTGGTGCTGTTCCTTGCCTTCCTCCCCTGCACAGACAAGTTAAATTAATTATGACTTTCTCCACAATATTCCTTGCTAATACCAATATTGATGCAAGTAGCTGCCACCATTAGCCTAAGACTAACGGATGAGGATAGAGTGAAACAGAAAAGACAAACAGAAAATTAGACATTGAACAAAGCATCTTCTAAAATTAGGATTAACCTGCCCTTTCTGAGATCTATTATCTACTGATGAGTAAAAGAACATGTTAACTAAATTGCCTTGAACATAGGTGGGGATGTTAGGATGCAGAATAGGATTCTCTTAAGTGTGTCAATTCTCATCTTTCATTAATGCAGCTAGCTTTTTGAGAACTGGAAGTGAATCTTTTGTTTTTTTATATCTTCTAGCATGTTTAGGATTTAGGAAAAATTCTGAAACAAGAATAGATAGGCTGGCTAGTACTTTTTTGGTAAATTAATCCCAGGAAATCCCAGGAAGATTCCAACTATGAGTCAGAAGGTAGGCATTGCCAGATTCCATCAGAAACCTCTACCAAAGGGATTTTATTATCTTCCTCTCTGGTGCAGACTCAAGGAGCATGTCAGATCTCACAAGCATGAAGGAGAGAAGCTTTCTTTATCTCGGCATCTGAAAGTAGTGGGCCAGATCGAGCACCTAGTGATCACACTTGGCTCCATCTGCCTGGACTGTCCAGCAGCCGTGGTTGGTGAGTAGAACTGAGGACTGTACATATGGACCACTAATGTAAACCCTCTCCCTGTTTCCACCAAACCCTCATGAGACTTATAAATATTGGCTTCTTCAAAATACCATGTTTGCACTTTTCTGTACTTGAGACCCTGTCCCAATTTTTGCCCTCCAAAGTACCAGATGGGCCCTGAGCTACATTCAAGACATGTTGGGAATCATTCAGAAAAATGAGTGTGTAATTCATGATAAAAAAAATTCAAGGGGCAATAAAACAAACATTTTTGTGTGCCAGTTAAAATGGCCCCTGAGAGCTTTCCATGAGCTAGTTGGAGATAGAGGGCAAGATCCTTTTAATTCTTTGTCATAAACCCCTTGATAACTTTCCACCATTTCCTGTATTTTCCCCCAAGTACTATGTTCTACACTACTCAGAGTTCCTGGGTTTTGTCTCAGGGTCTTTGTCCTTTAGAGTTAAAAAGATCTGGCATTGAATCTTGCCTCTATTGCCTTTTAACTATAATAATCAGGGAAAATAACTTAATATAATAGATGCTCTACACTACGCTGATGGACAGTGACTGTAATGGGGTTGGGGGGGGAACCTGATGAAGGGGGTAGTGTAATCACCATAATATTACTCATTTAATTGTAGATTAATGATATCAAAATAAACTTATTAAAAAAATAAAAAATACCGAGAAAAAAAAATAGATGCTCTACAGGTGTTGATTGGATGGATGGAGGGATGGAACCTAATGGTGATGAGGCTGATTTCTAAACCTGCATGGAAATGGCTGAATCTTAATTTTTGTTTTTATTAGAGGACAATGAGAAAAACTTATCCCTTGGTCTCCAGACTCTCCGATCCCTGAAGGTAGGATTGACTCTTCTTTCCCTTTGATGCTTCCTCTCTGAGGCAGAAGTCTTCTTACGTGGATATCCCATAGTGGGATCATTGACAGTGACCCATATGATTTTTTGTTTTCAGTGCATCATAAACTTGGATAAGCACCGGCTGATCATGGGGAAGACAGACAAGGAAGAAATCCCTTTTGTGGAGACAGTTTCCTTGAACGAAGACAAGTGAGTGCCCAGATGAGTCAGGTCAAGTCAAGTCCACTTATCATTAACCAGAGGGGCTCTCACACAGGATATTGGGTGTGTCCTGTCTTTGGCCTTCAATTACACCACAGGTACACTCCTCCCCACCCCCAGACTTCACCATCCCACAAAACTCTCTAGCTCACATTTCACAGTGAGCAGTGATGATACTGTAGAGTGGTGGGGAAAATGAGTAGCTTTTAAAGTAAAATTGTACTTGCCTTTAGCCTAACTTCTTTGAATTTGGTATCATTTCTTCTCTTTCTCATTTCAGCACTTCAGAAGCATAAGTACAGCCTGCAGCATGTCTGCATGTATGCACACACACCAGGTTGACAGATTGAGAAAACTGGGTTTGAACCAAATGCAATAGCAACTTGCTGTGGACCAAGTCCTTCCCTCTAACAGAAGCTCCAAGAGCTCCTTCCCACCCAGACCTCTCTATACTTTAGTTTGTGCTTAGAGATCTTATGTGGTTATAGCCATTGTTTTTACTCCCTTGGTCACTTAATTTATAGACCTTTTTGACACTGCCAGGTCTCACTTGTGGCCTATTTCTCTGCTTCTTCCAGGAATTTACTTTTATTAGTCAAGTATAGGGGCTGCCAGGTTCTATTTCTCTATAGATACATTTGCTTCTTTTCCTATAGCTAAAATGTATAACATATAGGAACCTGACCTTTACCTCCTTTTAGCTGTTCCCAAGAGGTGCAAGATACCTATATGTCAGAATTAGAATTTCTTCTAATTCATTCATTGATTTCTTAAGTATGAGTTGACCTGAAAGAGCCCAGAGAGATCATTTAGTTCAACCCTTTCGTTTAAAGGTCCAGAGAGGCAAGTGAATTGTCTAAGCTCATACACTGAATCAGTGGCAGAAGGGACCTAGAACTCAGACCTGACAAGCCAAGGCTATGTTCATTCTACCATGCTGTTTCACTTGTCTTCAAGCCTTGAGAGGAGAATGAAAAGGTGAGGGTTTGTAAAAAGGCAAGGTAGAAGAATATGCTTTGGGGATAGATACTATCTATCTGGGTAGCCCTCCCTCCTGTGTACTAAGCCCACTACAAGTCCCCTGCCCGAAACTGTCACATTTAGGCCCTTATGTTGGTGCATAAAAGCCAAGGGTACAAAGATCAATAAGATGGTCTCTCATTTTGAACTTGGAGGGAAGAAGGGGGAAGGAACCATAAAAAGAAGGACATTAATCACTCTCTGAGATGGAACTGAAGGCTTCATTAAATAATCTGAGCTTCGTTGTCAGACATTGATGCCCCCAAGATCCAATCATTATTGCTGTGTAGTCTGCTTTTTGTCTTCTATGGTCTCAAGTAGCTGGGAACAGGAGATGAAAGAAACCAGAGCAGGTCGAGAATAGAAGGGAGTACTGGGTAGAATCAATTGGTGGGAAGGTCTACATAGGGAAGCCTTTCTGGGATGGATATCAGGAATAAAACTTCTGGGCAAGGAATTGAGGGCTGGAAACTCTTCAGCGCTGTCCTGATACAAGGAAAAAAGCAAGGCAGATGCTGGCAGTGTTAAGGACAACTTTTTCTGACTGCCCGTTATCTCCTGACCCCTCTGAAAGCATTGGAGATCATGGGGGTTTCCTGAAGGTTTCGTGTTGAGGATCAGCTTGGGCACAGATACCTCTAATGAATCTCCCCTTCAATTTGGTCATAAAGTATTTGGAGAAGTCAGAAAAACAGCCAGCTGTGGGTATACCTTTGAGAGATTTCCAAGTCTACCCTTGGTTTATAGCATTAGTTTCCAGAATGTTTAATGGATCTCACTTTGAACTTTGCCAGGTCCCACCAACAATCTAGTCTAGTATTCAGCTCCTATCCCTACTAAACAGCTCTTTGGGACACTGAATATTTTTAGGCTTACAGAAGCTACCTAAAGACTAGGAAATTGGTGACTGCCATTTAAACAGTGAGGCAGCTATACTGAAGCCAGTTGTCACTGGGTCATCTCCACACCCCCTTCTTACAGCATCTATAGAGGAAGTGAGATGGAAAACTAAGCACAACCACAGTAGGGGAGGCCATATCTGAAGCTCAGTGGGGATGATTCCAGCCTACGAGCCTTCAGTGGCCCCTCCTACTTCACCATGTTTTCTTAGCGAGGGGAACCTGTACCTTTCCAGTGAGACCTCTCCATTGTCTTTACCTACCTATCATGGCACCATTCTGACCTGCTACTTGTCCTAGGAATGAGTTGAAATATTTCACTCCTTCCTAGTTGGAAGTTCCACTCTGAGCCTTGACTGTTGGTCAAAAGTGCGGTGTGTTGGAAGTTCCTAGGTCTTGTTAATCTTTATTTGTTTTCCCTGTGGACCAGTGAGGCCAGGAATTCTCAAGTGCTGAAAGATGTGACTGATTCTGGCTCTTTGAGTTCAGGATTATATGGCTTCAGGGGATGATCAGATCACCCTTAGAGGCCTCTGAGAATCAGCCAGTGATTTTCCAATTTTGGAATACAAATAAATGGGGTGATCTGAGCTTAAGGTCTCATAATATTAATGTAGTCAAATCACTAAAATTCATTAACCAAATAATTGTGTTTTACACTTCAGGCTTGATAGAGATACCTTAAAATGTCTAGACAATTATGGGAAGTCTTGAGCTTCATTAATCTTTAAATGTTGCTAAGTTGTACTCTGATAGTCTGTATCTCCTTGATATTTATGAGGGAGCACTGGATCTACTTTTGGGGGGGCTGGCAAGGTAAACAAGTAAGGTCAGTTCTTTCCAGAATCCTAGAAAATTCACTCTGGTGCCTCTGATTGATTGTGAAAGAGAACGTCCACTCAAGTCACAGTTCTGAAGACAGGCAGTGGCAAGAAGTAAACTGTGGGACTGATACCCTCTTATTTCTTATTAGGTGTCCATCTCAAATACAGGGAGTTTGAAAAATATTGTTTTTGTCATTTGGTATTTCTATCACTGACTTATTTAAGAAGCAAATGTTTTCTGACTTTTCTATTCCTTACCCTGCACAGACCCCAGCTGGTAAGATTTTCTATTCCTTTAATCAAAGCGCCAATAGAATGGATTGTATGTCAGCTGCCCTCACTCTTGTGTAATAGAAATATCTTTCTAGGTTGGGGACTTGGAGGAGATGAACTGGATTCCTCCCTCCTTCTGTTGCTAGGCCTCTGCATTGGCACTTTAGCTCAGTGTTTCTTGCTGTGTTAGGTTTATTTGTGAGATTGATGTAACAATAAAGTGAAATCTTCCCCTCTGTGTGCTTGTCTGACAAAGTGTCTGTGTCAGGGCCCCTAGAAGGTGGGGGAGCCCAGGCAAAGCCTACTTGCATTGGTGTCTCTCTGATAGGGTCTTCTGAACACAAGGCTTTGTGATCCTTGTTTCCTTAATTGTTACTAGTCCTTCAACTCCCTCTTCTAGCTGTGTGACCTTGGGCAAACTAGTAAACCTCTCTGAACTTGGTTTTGTAGTCCATAAAACAAAAGTGATAATAGTACTTACTTCACAGTATCAAATGAGAATCCATGTAAGGCAGTTGGCATATGGTATTTCCCTCAAAGCTTTCACTGTATATGAGAACAATCTTTTATGGTACATCGGTGATGTGAGAGAACACTTCTTCTAGAAAAGGAAATATTTGGTTCAAACAAATAGGAGAAGTTCAGGAAGAGGAAAGGTTGAGTGAACCTTAATATATAGTTAAAGCCATTGTCTAAATTACATTCCAAATAAATGCATTTTATAGATGATAGAAACTTAACTTTTATGTGTTAATATTTTAAATATGTAAGCAGTATGGTTAAACAGTCAACAAGAAATATAGCTATAGCAGTGGTTATCACATCTAGAATTATGTAGGTTCTCCTACTGCTTAAATGATACTACTATTCCACCACAAAAGGTTTTGTCTTATTTTTGTCCATTTATTCTAAATAAAAAAATGTAAAAAGACTTACCCAACCTGACTCTTATGTAATGAGTAACAGAATAAAATGATTCACAATACTCTTAATAGAATGAAACCAACACAATTAAGTTTTAACAGAGTTAAAATATACATCCTATCATTTTAAAAAACCTATGTGCTTGCACCATGGGAGAGAAGTTAGATTAACAGATTGTGTGGAGATGATGTTGGTGTTTGTTGATTACACGTTCTATATGTGGAAGTATTAAAGACTCTGTGTGTTGATGTCATTTGTAAGACAGGGATATGTATATAATTTGTGGAGCATCCAGAAAAGGACAGTAGTAACATGATTATTGTCTTCAGAGCTCCCATGTGGAAAGTGTTCTTTCTGGCACCAGAAGGCAAGCATTTCCACTAGGTGGAGGGTGCAGAGGCATATCCTGACTCAGTTGGAGGGAAATGTCTACTATAAACTAGGGACAATGCTAACTCCTTCCAAGAAGGTGGTATTCACAATTTTGCAGAAGGAAAAGCTAAAGCTCATAGTAGTATCAAGATACAACTATTTAGCACAACTAAATGGACTGTCTGTAAACTCTCTGACTGGAAGTGAAAGGTGGGATGATCATTTCCTAGCAACAGTATGAAAGAGATTTCTGCAGTGGGTGGAAGGGTGGATAAGGAGACCTCCAAAGTTATTTCTAATGCTAAAATTTAATTTTTAGAACATCATTATTAAATGGCATTGTGAATCAAATGTAGTTTCTTATTGACTCACTGCCACTGCTGCAAACATAAGACTCATTAATTTGGACTTAAGAGTTGCAGGCTACTGTTAAGAAATCAGAAAGCAGGAACAAACCAGTCTGTATGTTCTGGCTTGCACTCCTCTCTCAGCTGCTGCTTCTTCCTTCCATTATCAGTGCATTGAGTTATGTTACTATCTTATTTTATGCTCACTTGTCTGGCTGATGACTTGTGCCAGGCAGCTGTTTCTCATATGGTGTCAAGCATATGGGCATAGAGATAACTGATTTCTCAAAGACCTTTTTATTCAAGGGTTGTAGTATGTTCTGGAAGATGGGCTGCCATATGTCTGACCAGAATGGAGAAAAATCTGGATCTTTACCTGCTTCTAGGTAGTGACTTGTTCAAAGATTCTAGCAGTCTGATAACTATAAGCTTTGTTCTTTCTTTCCAGCACCTTCATCACACCTTTCCTGGACTTATGTCCTAACCAGCAAATCCCAGCCACCAAAATCAGAGAGAGGAATTCAGTTCTGGCATTGCTTTTACTGGAACTAGAGTAGCCTCCCAATTTATAATTAATACAGAGAGCCTAACTCTTCAGGGAAGCTACATACTCCAACATTGACATAATCAAGCCCTGCCAGTTGCCTTCAACAGGGGAAATAGGTTGGGAAGAGGAAATATGGTTGATCTAGAGATACTTGTTTGCCAGAGGAGAGACTTGGGAGGGCAGATGGAGTGGAGACACATAATATTCTATACTGTAAGCCTAGATAACAGGAATTTAATTTTGCTTTCATCATTAGGCAAACTAATGTGGGATATTGTGGGAATCTCTTTTGAAATGACAGCCTCCTTAGATATACTGAATAACCTTTTACTTGGGTGGCTGCTGCAATTGTTCTCATCTTATTCATTTTTTTAAATAGATAAGGATACGTGAATTTCATTGGTGCTGGGGCTGGCCATATGAAGCAGCAATTACTCTGTTTTGAAAATTTTTTAGAAACTGTCCACCACATGTCTGAGTTCATAATATTTTCTCTGTGTTATATAGGAACCAGTTGGGGGACAAAAAGTACATTAAAGTGAACAGGTTTCATAAAGACCAATTAGACCACAGGGGTATGTGAAGCGAGCCTGTTCTAAGGTCTGAGGAAGTCAGCCAGAGAGGACGATCTAGCTGAGTAGAATACCAGAAATAGTAAAGCTCAGTATCAGCAGGTAAAGAGTGAGGGGAAGGGCAGGAACAGAATAACAAAGGGAAGGAAAAATGGGGTGGGAATCCCAGCATCAACCTAAGTTGACTCCACCACTGGGATTCAGATCTGTCTGTACCAGAAGCCTGGAGGGGTGGGCCAGTCAGAGCCTATGTGTTTGAGTGTCTGATAAGCATCCTGGGAAAAGCAAGCCAGTTATACATGTCTGACTCCTTAATAGAATGCTTGTTGACAACATCTTGTTAAAAATGGTGGCCTGGAAAAACAGCTTCCACCTGAAACCCAATGAATATGACAGTAAAGGAATGTTAAATGATATAAACCAATGAGGACAAAGAAATGGGAGAAAAAATAACAGTGCCCAAGCAATGCCAACAAACTCTTTGAATCTGGAAAGTAAAAGACAAGCAACAACTGATGAAGCAGACCAGGGAAAGAAGAAACCTAAGGTGGGGGATAGGGACAGTAACAGTAATAAAAAGGTAAGCAAATGTGTACTATAGAACCCTAGAAAAGACAAGAACTGGAGACATCAGTTATCTGAAAAGCGAGTGGTAGGGGTCGAGGGCTAAAAACAAGGTGATTATTTGAAAGGCTATAAAGTAAGTTAGACCTGAGATCCTTACCCCTTATTCATTCATTAGTTCATTTGTTCATCCCCTGGAGAAGCTGAACTAGTTAGAGCTACCAAGAACTAGTGGGAACTGAGAGGAGGCATCCTACTGAAAATGGGTATTTAAGGTTCAGCATTCTGAAGTGTCAGACACCTCCCTGGCTTGGATCCCAGACCCTGAAAATGTGCCTGTTCTCTTAGGACAATGCTTTCACTGCAGCCCTCTTTCAGGTGGCTTTTTCTCCCCCAGTCTTATTACTGGTCCTAGAGATGGGGTGGATGCTTTGTTCCTCATTGCTTCCAGACATTTCTCCATCTATCTTCCCTTAAAACTCCCCAGCTTTGAGTCTCATGTCATTACTTGTATCACTTATTCCTTTCATTGTTATCATCTACGAAACCTCAAGCCCCTGGATCAGTCCCTCTTGTGTCTCAGTAAGTTTAGCTCTTGGCTCATTTCACTCCTCCCAACACTATTCCTGATTTAATTCTTGGTGATTATACGTGGATGATCCTTTCAATACCCTGACATATAGTTTCCTTGGATAACAAGTCTTCCACTGATTTTATCCTCTACCATTTGGTCCATGGTCATACCTTAGAGCTTGCTATTTATTACCAAAAACTATAACCCTTCCACAGTCTCAAGCTCATGTATCTTGCCGTCTGACCATCTCCTTCTGTCATCCAGCCACCTTTGATTGTCCCTGTGTGCCTCTTCCTTTTATAACCAACTTAAATCCCAGTGTCTAACAAATACTTGAATGAACACTGGCTACCAGACCATTTTTCTCCAGAGAAACTTACCTCTCCTTTCAAGATAAAAAAAACTTCCTATCTTGACACTTGTGGAGATCTCATTTTTACAGGATTGAACGAGTACATAATGTGTGTGTGTGTATATATATATATATATGGTTGTGTGTATGAAACCAAAGTTTCAAAAAATAATTTCCTTTTTATGTGTGATGTATTCTGATACAGTGTCTTCTGTCATTTGGAGGGAAAAAAAGTTGGTTGCAACTGATTATACAGACTTACAAACCACTAATGGGTTTACAACTAGAAGTTTGAAAAATACTGCAGTGTGTCCCAATAGCCCTGTCTATGTACATAGAGCCTCCAATCAACTTTCTAATGCCTCTTACATATGAATGGTTAAGATTTAAATGTCTTAAATCAGACATTTAAGAAAAGCTTCTAACACAAAAGACAGAAACAAAGACTGAAGAACTCAACACAGACAATTCAAGAAACAGAACATTAGAAATATCTCAGAAAAATAATATATTACATCTTCCAGATGGAACAGAATACTCTTTAAAAGGGAGGGGGAGAAAGGAGTGGACAAGAAAGTGCTCTAATAAACTTAAAATGAACAGAAATGTAAAAACACAGCAGAAGAGTTGGAATATGGAAATCTTTCAGAAAAATAGAGGCAGAAATAGGGAAGAAATGATAAATTATCCTAAGACAAAAGCTGTGTAGGCTTGAAGAACAACCAGTCCAGAGTGAAGGAAGATGATAGCCTCCTGGAGGGTTGTCTCAACAAAATATAAACTTATAGGCAACCTGACGTGTCTGAATGCATTGAGAGGAGAGTTTGGGATAAATTAATTACTTCAATGCTAGCCACTTATGAAAGCATGGGAAAGAGCCAATGGCTAGCTTCAATCAAAAAAATTAAATAAAATACTACATTAATTGGACCAACTATAATATATACATAGTCATAATAATATAATGAATAGTGATTTACTTAGGTAAGATGATATATTGAAGGATGGAAGATGGAGAAAAAATACATGTGTTTATGAAAGGGCACTGGAGTATAACGGTTTATTTCCTATACCAAGAAGTAAAATAATAGGCCAAACTGAAAAATCCAGAGCTGGTAGTATAAGCATGTTATTAAGAAATATGGAGATAAATCCCAGAAGAGATAGCTAAAAGATAAAAGAAGTTGTCTCTGGGGAGTAGAAATTAAGAGTGTTTAAGACTAGGGCAGGGTCTGCTGTGAAATACTATGTGATTTATTAAAAATGTACTATATTGGTAAAAAAAGTGAAAACAAATAATGCAGTACTTCATTTATATGAAAATCTTTGTGGTCAGTGGAACTGTTTTCCTTAAGACACTGGGAAACTTAACAGTATCAGTTCAGCACCCCTCTGAAAGAAACTAAAAATTCTCCCTGCTTTGGTACTAAACCTTGTGTTGCTTTGTTTTTTTTTTAGGAGTAACTTGTCTGCAATAGGGTTACCAGCATTTCTAAGAACAGACAGATAATATTTTGGCCCCATTCATTATTGTTATGGTAGGGACTAGCAAGTGATGGCATGGCATACTTACATGGCTTTTCAGGCAGTAGAGGGCAGAAAATCTTACTAAAGGGGGCCAAGTAGGAGGGAGCATCCTGGTGATGCACATGGTAAAGGAGAGGGCTCACATAAGACATTCCCAGGTATGCTAAGAAATAACTGGAAGAACATCTGAGGGTGGGGGGCCATACCCATTAGAAGCACAGTCCAAGAAAACCATCATCACTGATGATGTGTTCTCTTAGAGTGTGTGGCCTGGAAAAGTGCTGGGTAATCAGAGAGGATAGAATGGAGAAATAAGAAAAGAGCACCCAGAGAATTATTTGATCACTGGATGAGAAGGAGGTGAGGGGGCTGAGACAGAGATGGCAACTTTGGTCCTAGATACATCTGTCCCAGATACATAAATTGTCACTTCTGTTTACTAACCTTCTCACTTCCACACCTAAATTTAGAGAAGGCTCTTTTTACTCTCCTGATCATCCCCCACCAGGGAATTTTTCAGGCCTCACAAAGAAGTGAGAGGGCCCAGGCCAGATGGGAGGATGCACCTATACCTGTGTCACTCCTTAAAAGGAATGAAGTAGAGGAACCTAGACATAGGGAAGCAAGGAAAGGGAGGAGGAAAGAGAACGCCTACAATGTGACCTGAAGGTCTAGGACGACCCTAGGTCAGAAATCCTTTTGCTTACTGTGGTGCCCTGATCCCATCTGTACTTCTTGAGGCATCTCAGCATCGTCCTCTTAGGGTCAGAAAGGAACCAAGCAGGGATTCAAGCAGGTACTTGATTCTTTGAGACAGAACAGAGGAGCCTCTCCCATTCCCCCTTTCCCTTTTCTAGATTCCCACAAACACTTCTTGGTCTTTACTCTATCCCAGTTTCCAGGTACAAAGATAATAGGCAAAGTCTCTGCCCTCAAAGAGCTTGCAGTATCTTGGTGGAAGGAATATAGAGGCAGCTAGAACGTGATTTTACCATAATGGGGTTAAGTTAGGAAAGAGATCTGCGCAAACACAGAAGGGAGTACATTTATGTCAGGGAAGGCTTTCTAGCTTAAAAGACCCCTGGCGTTAGGAAAAAGTAAGACTTACCTAGGTATGAGCAGTGCAGAACAAGAGGCACTACCCCAAACTCTTGGCTCTAGCTGTGCCAGTTCCTTCCTGTCACCCTTCTGCTTACCCAGGCCTGAGTTTCAGTCAGTCTCCAGCCAGGCAGCCACCTCATGTCACACTTCACTCCTGGCAGCCACATTCTATATTCTAGAACAGCAATGCCTATTGTAAATATTAAATTTTCTAGTAGACGTATTTAAGAAGTAAAATGAAACAAATGAAATTATTTTAATATATTTTATTTACCCGTGTATTAAAAATATTTCAAATTAATATAAAACATTATTCATAGTTTTTTCTTGTACTGTCTTTGAAATGCAATCTGTGTTTCACACAGCACATCTCAATTCAGACTAACCACATTTCAAGAGCTTAATTGCCAAATGTGGCTAGTGGCTACTGTATTGGACAGCGTACCTCTAAAATTCGGCCTAGACAAGGTACTTGGTGTTTCCCCATTAAACAGAGAGGCCTGTCAAGACTGAGGCATTACTGTGTATTTCCTCTAAGCCTCTGTACCCCAAATCGAGGCCCCAAAAACAATTCTGAAGAAAGAGAAGGCCTATGAGGTTTCATCGAGTGAGCACTCCCTTTAGATGCCAGACCTAGACAACCCCAAATTGATCCCGAAGTTGCTTCTAGCAATCACAAATCCACAGTACCTCATAATCAGACACATTTGACCCAAGGTGTCTCCTGATTGTCCTCTGGCCAACTGAACCATATTCTGTAACATTAATATTTCAAAGACTCCGTATTTCACAAATGTGACAGCACCATCATAGGGCAGCCTGCCTGCCTTGGTGAAAGGTCTCCTGTCCCTCCGGTTCTGGTTGATACTGGACACGACTTGCCATTTGGGACTGAAAAGGCCTAAATATATTTGGTGCAGTATCAGGCACCTCCTTGTGTTAGACTGTAGCATCAGCAAGAATCACATGAGAAAAATATAGAAAAAATTCGATCCATTAATTAAAACATTTCTGCAAACAAGGAAAAAGCCATCTTTAAATTTTGTCTAAAGAAATACGAGTATTTTATGGGAGAATTTGAAATCCATAGATAAGAATTCTATCTCCTACATAGAACCAGAACAGAGGTCCAGAAAAGGGAGATATTTTGCCCAAGGTCATTCAGCAAATCCGCAGAGGTTGTGATGACCCCTGCCTTTGCAATACCCCTAGCCCGCACGGTCTCCACTAACTGAAAAGTATCTCAATTGGACTGTGCCGTTCCTCCAGGGTTCTCCTAAATTACCTGCGGAAGGTGACCCGCACTGTAAAGACAAGTCAGAGTTTCCCCAACTATGCCTTAGGGGCCAGTCACCGGAATAGGATTGTAGCGCCGCGATCCACCTCTGGAGTCCTGCCCGGAGGAGGCTACTAGGGCGATTCTCTTGGCAGCTCCACACCTTCTAAGGAGGTTGGCTAGGCAAACGGGGAGTCCCAAGCGGAGGCCACACCGACGAAGGCAGCTCATAGAGATTGGGAGAGGGAATCGGGAGGCGCGTCCGTACCCAAAGTGCCGAAGAAGACCCAGCCCCAGGTACTGGAAGCGATGGCTGCTAGCCAGTTCCACAGCCATCCCCACGCCTACTACCCGCCCTGCCTGTGCCGCCCGAGATGGGCCGTCGTCTCAAGCAATTTCAGGGGCTTAGGCTCACTCCGGCCTCCGGGGCCTGGCAACGAACGCCTCCGGCATTGCAGGGGTCGCTGGAGGCCCCCATTGAGACCCCGGGCGTTCTGGGAGTTTCCCTGAGTGTGAGGCCTTCCAAGTGCACTGGCGGTCCACAGGCCCCGATGCTTCTGCTCCCGGGAAAAATGCCCTAGGTCCTCAAGGCTCCGCTTGCCCAAGGCTGCCCGCGTCCCCCAGTACACCACCTTCGCTTCCGGGGCCCGAGAGTAGGGCGGGCTGGCGCCGGTACTGCGCAGCTTCCGGTCTCTTAGCACCGGGAACAGTTTCCGGGGCGGACGCTTTTTGTAGCTGTTCCGGCGCGGCCGGTGACGCGAAGGCCCAGACAGAAGTGCAGGCGGAGGAGCGTGAGCCGCATCCCGAGCCCGAGCCCGAACCGGAACCCGAGCCGGGAGCGGGGCTCCGGGGCTCCGGGCTGTAGGGCCTGCTGGGCCGGCAGTGATGGCGACCCTGTGGGGAGGCCTCCTTCGGCTTCGCTCCATGCTCAGCCTGTCCTGCCTGGCGCTGTCGGTGCTGCTGGTGCAGCTGTCAGACGCCGCCAAGGTGAGTCCGCCCAGCTCTCGCTCCGGACGGGGGCTCCTGTGTCCGGCCCTGCGGAAACTGGGTCTGTCAACCTGCTCCCCACGCCGTTCCTCGCCCAACCCTGACAGCCCACCCCGTGGCGTCACAGCCCCGGCGGAGCCCGCACCCAATGATGGGCCGTCTGCTGGCACTCCCGTCCTCCAGCCCAGTGTGAGTCACTGACCCCTCTCCCACTGTCCCCCAGCGCACACCCTGACTGTACTCTCCCCCTTTCCAGTCCTGATGCCAGCCCCCAGCTCCACCCCGTTCTGCCAGTGCCCACAGCCAAGACATCTCCCCATTTCCCCTTCCAGCCCCGACAGCACCCACCTCAAACTTTACAACCTTTCCAGCTCTGAGAACCTGTAAGTTTAACTTTGCACCCTTAAGTTCTGACAGTCCACTGCTGCCCTCCACCAGGCTTACACATCACCCCTGCCCTCATTCCCTAAGAGGAAGTGATAGGAAGCCCCCGCCTCACAGAAGTCTTCTCTTTTAGGAACTAATTCTTCTCAGCTCATCCCTGAACAGATTCCCTTTCCGTTGTGGGAACTTGCCTCTCCTGGCAGCCTTCCTACCAGGACCTATACAGAGTCTCTGTCATCAACCTAATAGCTTCACTTAACTCCCTCCAGGACCTCTTGACCTCTTTCTTGCCTTCTCTCTTCCTTATAATTTACTGGGTAAAGGAGGATCCAAACTACAGGAGAGATGAGGTTGTGGCCTTCTCCCCTCCTCCATTTCTTGGCCGTTCAAGTCCCCACATGCTACTCGCTAGTCCCCTTCATGCCCCTACCCTCCAGTTTTGCCCTGGTCCCCTACACACTTGTGCTTCCTCCCTGATGAGCTAACTCATTATTTGGGAAAACAGAAGGAATTCATATTAATATGATGGGAAAACCGAATGAATTTGCATTTTTAGAAAATAGGACCATTAATCTATAATTTCATCACAGGGTCTGGGAAAGACAGGTTACACACAGATCAGGAGGTTTTGATCAGGGTTCTTGATAACGGGTTCTTTTTGAAATCTTCCCCACCTTCTAGCAAAAACAAGGACAGCAGAAAGTCTCCTGACTATCAAAACATGGCTGGCACCCTCTGCATATCTCCTGTCATCACCTTAAGTAGTATGTTGTAATCATGTATTTGTCAGTGTCCTTTACTATGGTGTGTCCTAATTACTGGCAGGAACCACAGTTTATTCTTATCTGAATCCACCCCATTGAGCATGAATTCTGCCATGGAGAAAATGCTCACTAAGTGGCTGCTGAATGAGTGACTGAGTTGTCAACAGCTCTGCCAGACATACCATCATATAGGAGCAGTGGGCCTGGTCCTTTGCAGACTAATGAGCCATTGCCCTCTCACCTAGATTCCCCTTTGCTGAGGAAGCATCTCCTACTCCCTCTGTTCATATATTTAGACACCTTCTCCTCCACTTTTTGAAACTGTATCAGTAGTTGTCCTCTCTATCTCACGGATTGGAAGCAAATTTTTCTGGGAAGGATAGACTAAACTGATCTTAAAAGCTAGGCTCAGCTACTTTCCTTATGTACTTCCTTTTTAATTGTAGCTGAGTGCCTCCAGAGCTTCATCCCTTCTATAGGACTCTGGCCTAAACCCTCTTATCCATATCAGTGCACTTCTACCAAAGAGTGGAGGGGTGGTGGGTGGAAGAACTGTGGCTTGTTTTATGAGTAATTTTTAGTTTGATTCTTCCCCATCCTTTTGTAATCAGCACTCTTATTTGTAGGCACGTCTGTCTACAATGTCATTCTACTGATAGGTAGATGGTGGTAATGTGAGCACAATTTGATTGTCATGTGACCTGTAAATGTGACTAAGTCACAGATCATATACTAGATATTATTTCAAAATAATTTTATGTAATATATAATGATTCATTGGCACTACCAAAAAGAACTTGTAGCTGTCAAAGTTATTTAAAGTTTTAAATGAATGGTTTTAGGGTATTTGGTAGGGGATGCATAGAAAAATGAATATGGTACAGTTTTTAAAAATAGTAATGTTCAACTGTCAACAAGTTATCCTATGTTTCCATTTTGGTTACAGAATTTCGAGGATGTCCGGTGTAAATGTATCTGTCCTCCCTATAAAGATAATTCTGGGTATATTTATAATAAGAACATATCCCAAAAAGATTGGTAAGTATTCTGGATTACTCAATTAACTGTCAAATTTTTTTGTGTGGTTTTCACTGTTAGCCCATAATGTTCATACTGTATATTGTTTTCTTTTTTTTCTTAATTTTTTATTAAGGTATTATTGATATAAACTCTTATGAAAGTTTCACATGAAAAAACAATGTGTTTACTATATTTACTCGTATTATCAAGTCCACACCCATACCTCAATGCAATCACTGTCCATCAGTGTAGTAATATGGCACAGATTCACTGTTTGCCTTCTCTGTGCTACACTGTTTTCCCCGTGACCCCCCACACCATGTGTACTAAAAATAATACCCCTCAATCCCCTTCTCCCTCCCTCCCCACCCGCTTTCCCACACCCCTCCCTTTTGGTAAACACTAGTACCTTCTTGGAGTCTGTGAGTCGGCTGATGTTTTGTTCCTTCAATTTTGCTGCGTTGTTATACTCCACAAATGAGGGAAATCATTTGGCACTTGTCTTTCTCCACCTGGCTTATTTTACTGAGCATAATATCCTCCAGCTCCATCCTTGTTGTTGCAAATGGTAGGATTTGTTTCTTTCTTTTTTCTTTTAATTATATAATTTATTTTGGTATCATTAATCTACAATTACATGTGCAATATTATGGTTCTTAAACTACCCCTTCATCAGGTCCCCCCCACCAACACCATTACAGTCACTGTCCATCACCATAGTGAGATGCTGTAGAATCACTACTTGTCTTCTCTGAGTTGTACAGCCCTCCCCGTGCCCCCCCAACATTATGTCTCCTAATCGTAATGCCCCTTTTTCCCTCTTATCCCTCCCTTCCCACCCATCTTCCCCAGTCCCTTTCCCTTTGGTAACTATTAGTCCGTTCTTGGGTGCTGTGAGTCTGCTGCTGTTTTGTTCCTTCAGTATTTTTTCTTTGTTCTTATACTCCACATATGAATGAAATCATTTGATACTTGTCTTTTTCGGCTTGGCTTATTTCACTGAGCATAATACCCTCTAGCTCCATCCATGTTGTTGCAAATGGTAGGATTTGTTTTCTTCTTATGGCTGAATAATATTCCATTGTGTATATGTACATCTTCTTTATCCATTCATCTACTGATGGACACTTAGGTTGCTTCCATTTCTTGGCTATTGTAAATAGTGCTGCAATAAACATAGGGGTGCATCTGTCTTTTTCAAACTGGGCTGCTGCATTCTTAGGGTAAATTCCTAGGAGTGGAATTCCTGGGTCAAATGGTATTTCTATTTTGAGTTTTTTGAGGAACCTCCATACTGCTTTCCACAATGGTTGAACTGATTTGCAGTCCCACCAGCAGTGCAGGAGGGTTCCCTTTTTCCCACATCCTCGCCAACATTTGTTGTTGTTTGTGTTTTGGATGTTGGCCATCCTCACTGGTGTGAGGTGATATCTCATTGTGGTTTTCATCTGCATTTCTCTGATGATTAGCGATGTGGAGCATCTTTTCATGTGCCTGTTGGTCATCTGAATTTCTTCTTTAGAGAAGTGTCTATTTATGTCCTCTGCCCATTTCTTAATTGGATTATTTGCTTTTTCTTTGTTAAAGTGCATGAGTTCTTTATATATTTTGGATGTCAACCCTTTATTAGATACGTCATTTATGAATATATTCTGCCATACTGTAGGATGTCTTTTTGTTCTACTGATGGTGTCCTTTGTGGTACAGAAGCTTTTCAGCTTGATATAGTCCCACTTGTTCATTTTTGCTTTTGTTTCCCTTGCCCGGGGAGATATGTTCATGAAGAAGTCGCTCATGTTTATGTCCAAGAGATTTTTGCCCATGTTTTTTCTAAGAGATTTATGGTTTCATGACTTACATTCAGGTCTTTGATCCACCTTGAGTTTACCTTTGTGTATGGGGCTAGACAGTAGTCCAGTTTCATTCTCTTACATGTAGCTGTCCAGTTTTTCCAACACCAGCTGCTGAAGAGGCTGTCATCTCCCCATTGTATATCCAAGGCTCCTTTATCAAATATTAATTGACTGTATATGTTTGGGTTAATGTTTGGATTTTCTATTCTGTTCCACTGGTCTGTGGGTCTGTTTTTGTGCCAATACCAAATTGTCTTGATTACTGTGGCTTTGTAGTAGAGCTTGAAGTCAGGGAGCGTAATTCCCCCTGTTTTATTCCTTCTTCTCAGGATTGCTTTGGCTATTCGGGGTCTTTTGTGGTTCCATATGAATTTTAGAATTATTTGTTCCAGTTCATTGAAGAAAGCTGTTTGTAGTTTGATAGGGATTGCGTTGAATCTGTAGATTGCTTTAGGTAGTATAGCCATTTTTTTTTTGTAGGTCTACCATCTTTTTTTTTTATTATTATCATTAATTTACAATTACATGTGCAATATTACGATTATTAAACTACCCCTTCATCAGGTCCCCCCCACCAACCCCATTACAGTCACTGTCCATCAGCGTAGTGAGATGCTATAGAATCACTACTTGTCTTCTCTGAGTTGTACTGCCCTCCCCGTGCCCCCCCAACATTACATCTGCTAATCGTAATGCCCCTTTTTCCCTCTTATCCCTCCCTTCCCGCCCATTTTCCCCAGTCCCTTTCCCTTTGGTAACTATTAGTCCGTTCTTGGGTTCTGTGAGTCTGCTGCTGTTTTGTTCCTTCAGTTTTTTTCTTTGTTCTTATACTCCACATATGAGTGAAATCATTTGATACTTGTCTTTTTCGGCTTGGCTTATTTCACTGAGCATAATACCCTCTAGCTCCATCCGTGTTGTTGCAAATGGTAGGATTTGTTTTCTTCTTATGGCTGAATAATATTCCATTGTGTATATGTACCACATCTTCTTTATCCATTCATCTACTGATGGACACTTAGGTTGCTTCCATTTCTTGGCTATTGTAAATAGTGCTGCAATAAACATAGGGGTGCATCTGTCCTTTTCAAATTGGGCTGCTGCATTCTTAGGGTAAATTCCTAGGAGTGGAATTCCTGGGTCAAATGGTATTTCTATTTTGAGTTTTTTGAGGAACCTCCATACTGCTTTCCACAATGGTTGAACTAATTTGCAGTCCCACCAGCAGTGTAGGAGGGTTCCCTTTTCTCCACATCCTCTAAACATTTGTTGTTGTTTGTGTTTTGGCTGTTGGCCATCCTCACTGGTGTGAGGTGATATCTCATTGTGGTTTTCATCTGCATTTCTCTGATGATTAGCGATGTGGAGCATCTTTTCATGTGCCTGTTGGCCATCTGAATTTCTTCTTTGGAGAAGTGTCTATTCATGTCCTCTGCCCATTTCTTAATTGGATTATTTGCTTTCTGTTTGTTAAGGTGCATGAGTTCTTTATATATTTTGGATGTCAACCCTTTATCAGATACGTTTTTTATGAATATATTCTCCCATACTGTAGGATGTCTTTTTGTTCTACTGATGGTGTCCTTTGCTGTACAGAAGCTTTTCAGCTTGATATAGTCCCACTTGTTCATTTTTGCTTTTGTTTCCCTTGCCCGGGGAGATATGTTCATGAAGAAGTTGCTCATGTTTATGTCCAAGAGATTTTTGCCTATGTTTTTTTCTAAGAGTTTTATGGTTTCATGACTTACATTCAGGTCTTTGATCCACCTTGAGTTTACCTTTGTGTATGGGGCTAGACAGTAGTCCAGTTTCATTCTCTTACATGTAGCTGTCCAGTTTTTCCAACACCAGCTGCTGAAGAGGCTGTCATCTCCCCATTGTATATCCAAGGCTCCTTTATCAAATATTAATTGACTGTATATGTTTGGGTTAATGTTTGGATTTTCTATTCTGTTCCACTGGTCTGTGGGTCTGTTTTTGTGCCAATACCAAATTGTCTTGATTACTGTGGCTTTGTAGTAGAGCTTGAAGTCAGGGAGTGTAATTCCCCCTGTTTTATTCCTCCTTCTCAGGATTGCTTTGGCTATTCGGGGTCTTTTGTGGTTCCATATGAATTTTAGAATTATTTGTTCCAGTTCATTGAAGAAAGCTGTTGGTAGTTTGATAGGGATTGCATTGAATCTGTAGATTGCTTTAGGTAGTATAGCCATTTTGACAATATTTATTCTTCCTAGCCAAGAGCATGGGATGCATTTCCATTTGTTAGTGTCCTCTTTAATTTCTCTTAGGAGTGTCTTGTAGTTTTCAGAGTACAGGTCTTTCACTTCCTTCGTTAGGTTTATTCCTAGGTATTTTATTCTTTTTGATGCAATTGTGAATGGAATTGTTTTTCTGATTTCTCTTTCTGTTAGTTCATCATTAGTGTATAGGAAAGCAACAGATTTCTGTGTGTTAATTTTGTATCCTGCAACTTTGCTGAATTCAGATATTAGTTCTAGTAGTTTTGGAATGGAGTCTTTAGGGTTTTTTATGTACAGTATCATGTCATCTGCAAATAGTGACAATTTGACTTCTTCTTTACCAATCTGGATGCCTTGTATGTCTCTGGTTTGTCTGATTGCCGTGGCTAGGACCTCCAGTACTATGTTGAATAACCGTGGAGAGAGTGGGCATCCCTGTCTTGTTCCCGATCTTAGATGAAAAGCTTTCAGCTTCTCGCCGTTAAGCATGATGTTAGCTGTGGGTTTGTTATATATGGCCTTTATGATGTTGAGGTACTTGCCCTCTATACCCATTTTGTTGAGAGTTTTAATCATGAATGAATGCTAAACTTTGTCAAATGCTTTTTCAGCATCTATGGAGATGATCATGTGGTTTTTGTTCTTCTTTTTGTTGATGTGGTGGTTGATGTTGATGGATTTTCGAATGTTGTACCATCCTTGCATCCCTGGGATGAATCCCACCTGATCATGGTGTATGATCCTCTTGATGTATTTTTGAATTCGGTTTGCTAATATTTTGTTGAGTATTTTTGCATCTACGTTCATCAGGGATATTGGTCTGTAATTTTCTTTTTTGGTGAGGTCTTTGCCCGGTTTTGGTATTAGAGTGATGCTGGCTTCATAGAATGAGTTTGGAAGTATTCCCTCCTCTTCTATTTTTTGGAAAACTTTAAGGAGAATGGGTGTTATTTCTTCTCTATATGTCTGGTAGAATTCAGAGGTGAATTCATCTGGTCCGGGGGTTTTGTTCTTGGGTAGTTTTTTGATTACCGATTCAATTTCGTTGCTGGTGATTGGACTGTTTAGCTTTTCTGTTTCTTGTTTGGTCAGTCTTGGGAGGTTGTATTTTTCTAAGACGTTGTCCATTTCCTCTAGGTTTTCCAGTTTGTTAGCATATAGATTTTCATAGTATTCTCTAATAATTCTTTGTATTTCTGTGGGGTCCATCGTGATTTTTCCTTTCTCATTTCTGATTGTGTTTATGTGTGTAGATTCTCTTTTTCTCTTAATAAGTCTAGCTAGGGGTTTATCTATTTTGTTTATTTTTTCATAGAACCAGCTCTTGGTTTCATTGCTTTTTTTCTATTGTTTTATTCTTCTCAATTTTATTTATTTCTTCTCTGATCTTTATTATGTCCCTCCTTCTGGTGACTTTGGGCGTCATTTGTTCTTCTTTTTCCAATTTCAGTAATTGTGTCTTCAGACTATTCATTTGGGAATGTTCTTCCTTCTTTAAATAGGCCTGGATTGCAATATACTTTCCTCTTAGAACGCCTTTGCTGCGTCCCACAGAAGTTGTGGCTTTGTGTTGTTGTCATTAGTCTCCATATATTCTTTGATTTCTGTTTTGATTTGGTCGTTTACCCATTGATTAATTAGGAGAATGTTGTTAAGTCTCCATGTATTTGTGAGCCTTTTTGTTTTCTTTCTAAAATTTATTTGTAGTTTTATACCTTGGTGATCTGAGAAGTTGGTTGGTAGAATTTCAGTGTTTTTGAATTTACTGAGGTTCTTTTTGTGGCCTAGTATGTGGTCTATTCTGG
The DNA here is from genome assembly GCA_032199065.1 of Smutsia gigantea. NCBI lineage: Eukaryota > Metazoa > Chordata > Mammalia > Pholidota > Manidae > Smutsia > Smutsia gigantea. The sequence continues at coordinate 188,257 of JAVSCE010014373.1, read as the reverse complement.
AAAATGTTCCATGTGCACTTGAGAAGAATGTGTATCCTGCTGCTTTTGGGTGTAGAGTTCTGTAGATGTCTGTTAGGTCCATCTGTTCTAGTGTGTTCTTCAGTGCCTCTGTGTCTTTATGTATTTTCTGTCTGGTTGATCTGTCCTTTGGAGTGAGTGGTGTGTTGAAGTCTCCTAAAATGAATGCATTGCTTTCTATTTCTCCCTTTAATTCTGTTAGTATTTGTTTCACATATGCTTGCGCTCTTATGTTGGGTGCATATATATTTATAATGGTTATATCTTCTTGTTGGACTGACCCCTTTATCATTATGTAATGTCCTTCTTTATCTCTTGCTACTTTCTTCGTTTTGAAGTCTAATTTGTCTGATACAAGTACTGCAACACCTGCTTTTTTCTCCTTGTTGTTTGCATGAAATATCTTTTTCCATCCCTTCACTTTTAGTCTGTGTATATCTTTGGGTTTGAGGTGAATCTCTTGTAAGCAGCATATGGATGGGTCTTGCTTTTTTATCCATTCAGTAACTCTGTGTCTTTTGATTGGTGCTTTCAGTCCATTTACATTTAGGGTGATTATTGATAGATATGTACTTATTGCCATTGGTGGCTTTAGATTTGTGGTTACCAAAGTTTCAAGGGTTGCTTCTTTACTGTCTGACAATCTAACTTAACTTTCTTGTTAAGTTATTGTAAACACAGTTTGATGTTTCTTTATTTCTCTCCCTTCTTATTCTTCCTCCTCCATTCTTTCTATACTAGGTGTTTTATTCTTTGCCTTTAGTTAGTATTTGGATGGTCTGCTTTCTTTGCTATGATTTTATTTTCTCTGGTGACATCTTTTTAGTCTTAGGAGTGCTTACCTCTAGAGCAGTCCGTTTAAGATATCCTGTAGAGGTGGTTTATGGGAGGGAAACTCTCTCAATTTTCCCTTGTCTGGAAATTGTTTAATCCCTCCATCATATTTAAATGATAATCGTGCTGGATACAATATTCTTAGTTCAAGGCCCGTGTGTTTCATTACATTAAACATATCATGCCATTCTCTTCTGGCCTGTAAGGTTTCTGTTGAGAAGTCTGATGATAGTTTGATGGGTCTTCCTTTGTAGGTGATCTTTTTTCTCTCCCTGGCTGCCTTTAATATTCTGTCCTTATCTTTGATCTTTGCCATTTTAATTATTATGTGTCTTGGTGTTGTCTTCCTGGGTCCCTTGTGTTGGGAGAACTGCGGGCTTCCGTGGACTGCGAGACTATTTCCTTCCCCAGCATGGGGAAGTTTTCAGCAGTTATTTCTTAAAAGACACTTTCTATCCCTTTTTCTCTCTCTTCTTCCTCTGGTACTCATATAATGCGAATATTGTTCCGTTTGGATTGGTCACACAGTTCTCTTAATATTCTTTCATTCCTAGAGATCCTTTTATTTCTCTCTGCCTCAGCTTCTCTGTATTCCTGTTCTCTGATTTCTATTCCATTAACAGTCTCTTGCATCTCGTCCAGTCTGTTGCTAAGCCCGTTGATCGCTTGTCTGATTTCTGCATTGTCTTTCCTCACTTCCCTCACTTCCTCCCTCAGCTCTTGCATATTTCTCTGTAGATCCATCAGTATGGTTATGACTTTTATTCTGAATTCTTTTTCAGGAAGATTGTGCATTTCCATCCCTTCAGACTCCCTCTCTGGTGTCTGGGTCTGGATAAGCTTTGTTTGTACCATATTCCTCTGTCTTTTCATGGCAATTGAAGTGGTCGCTGGTAGTTGCCACATATGTCAGCTGGGCTCTTTAAGACTAAAAAAAAGATAGAAAGAAAAGAAAAGAAAGGAGAAAAAACCCACCCCAAACAAACAAACAAACAAAAAGATGTCCACCTGGAGTAGATTCTGTGAGGATGGTGTAGGTGGCGCTGTTGCTCCACTATTCCGCAGCCGCGGCTGCGCCATTCCGCAGGGCCCTTTGTAGCTCTGGTCCAGGCGGGAACGAATGGGAGGCTGCTGATCTCCGCCTCACGGGGTGCCGGGTCCTCTCAGGTGTAGATGCAGGCTGAGTGCTGTCCTGTATCTTCTGGTCTCTTTAGGAATAGTTGTATTTGTTGTATTTTCATAAATATGTATGGTTTTGGGAGGAGATTTTCGCCGCCCTGCTCACGCTGCCATCTTCCCCAATCTGATAAATGTGTTCTTGAGAACTTTTTGTGAACGCCTATGTTACAGTTTAAATTGTCTCATATCACAAAGTGATTTAGCTATATTGTCACAGGTTTTGTATCAGCAAATTACTTTATATGATACAAGAAAGTTCTAATAAGTTTTTAAGTTATTTGTATAAATTTTCCAAATATATTGAACACTTACAATCAGTTTATTCTATTGTCAGTAATAAAATATGATGCGTATTATTCGAGTGGCAAATGAACTCAGTATTCAAGTGGTTAGCACTAATCTTTTCATTGATTTTTTTGTTATTCTAGATTCAGACAGAAATATGTCGTTCATCCCTAGCTATTGGTCAAAATTGGGAGCTTTGAGAGTAAAAAGTTGAAAACAAGGTTTTCTTGGAATTTCTCTTCCGTTTCTCCCCTGCTTCCTTCCTGCAACTTAGCCCTTTTCTGGGGATAGGTTTCCAGTTGTCACCGAAAGTTTTTAACTAACTTTAGAAGGGTAGGCAAGTTGTGATTGATCAGGATGTTATAGCTTTCTGAAGCCTCCAATATCTATCTGGCCTTAGATATATTTTTTACCTCTGGCCTCCATTTTGCCCAGTCGTTAGCTTTAATTCTTCCTTGACTTATGCTGTCTAAGTTTGAATTCCCTGGTTTGTTTGGTTATTTAAAGGTGATAATGTCCTCCTTTTGGCACTAGAGGGAGGTGTTGCTTAGTTCGTAAAGTGGTTGAGTTTTGAGTTCTGTATCTGGTTTCTGGGTTTACAATGACTGGCCAGCCAGAACACGCCTTCCTGCTGCCTTTCCTGCTCTGCACAACTTTTGCACAGCACTTACTATCTCTTTGTTATTAAACTGTATATGTTTAATACTTCCAAAGAAACACTCAATACTTAGGACTTGGATTCTCACATAATTCTTAGGAATTGTTAGTAACGCTACTAAAGCTGAAATAGGAAACTAGGAGGTAAGTTTCCTAAGGTTCAGAGAGATACAGGATGGCTGCCCTAAAAGGCAGGAGCCCTGGATTCTGGTCCTTTCAGCTACTAATTTACTCTGTGATCTTGTGCAAGTGACCTCTCTGAGATGTTGAACTGGATGACCTCTATGATTCTGAGATAGATACCCTTGTAGTGGGGTTTAGCTTCCTCTGCCCAGCTGATGCTTCCATCCAGGTGGATACATTTCTGGTCTTCAGTGTGATTGGAACAGTTACCTTACACTTGTATGCTGCGAATTGTGGGATCTTAATCCTTATTTGAAATTCTACCTTTGAGGCTTATTTTTTAAATCACTACCCTTGTTAAAATTAAATTACCTGTTAAGGATAACTGAACTTTTATCATTTATGCCATTCGGGTTTTCTTTCTTATGCCTCATCTCAGAGGGAGCAAAACATGGAAAAATATGTTTTGATAGGGCCAAGGTAATCAGCCCAGAGCATTGGGTGCCCCCAAGAAAGATGGATGGAGTAAGATAGAATGCTATAGAAAAGTTCTTGAGGAAGCCAGAAATGCCTAAGGAAGAGATGACAAAAGGGAAGAAAATGGCCCAGCACCTGGCAGGAGGATAGGAACGCTTTGCCTACTTTGCTGAACATGATCAGAGTGCTAGGCTCTTAATAGCTGAGGAGAATAGTAATTTAATTCTTTCCTACAATTGACATATTTCTGGGGAAAGATTTTTTTGATAGAGTTGCTTTTTCATAAGCCATAAATAAGTGGCCTGGAAAATCGGTGTGTGTGTGTTGGGGGGTGGGATGGAAATAAACATCCAAAACCAAAAACGTTCAGCCTCTTATAATTTTTTAATATGCTTCTTCTGGGTTACCAGTTTTCATTTTAAATTATTTTTGTTGTCCTAGTCCTACTTCTTCATGTTTTTTCAATACACTTTTGCTTATTTATAAACCTAATTGTTTCTTACTGTGGCTTTCAGTGTTCAGTTTTCAGAGTTCCAGAATTTACCAACTGTTAAGTGTGATTAGCCACTCATATACCACACTGTGACAGTTAAGAATGGTATTAGTTAATTCATAAAAGAGATAATCTCATGTTTGAACAATGCCCCAGGTCACTTGAAATCATTTAAAGCAGTTTTGTTTGGTAACTGAACAAGTCTAAATATGACTTGATCTGCTAAGTAGTTTTCGATCCTATTTGGGATTTTTCCAATGCATTTTTACCTATCAACAGTGGCACCTTTGAAAATAACTACTACACATGTGTCTTCGTGGTTTCTTAGGCTGTTAAGTCTTACCAAATTGCTAATATTGAGAGAGAAAATGATTTCATTTCCCTTATTTGTTCCTTGTAATCTTTCATTGGGTAAGTTCAGTGATTATTCTGGATTTCAGGAAAGTTTTTATAATGAGAGTAGACAATCCAGTTGGGCTTATGTAGTATTTTTATCTTTGTTTTTTCAGTGATTGCCTTCATGTTGTGGACCCCATGCCTGTGCGGGGGCCTGATGTAGAAGCATACTGTTTACGCTGTGAATGCAAATATGAGGAAAGAAGCTCAGTTACAATCAAGGTAAAAAAGCAAACATCTTTTCTGTTTCTGGAATGTTCTTGATGGTATCCTAGACAGGACAGAAAATTTTGGATGCTGAATTCTATTTTAGTTTCCTAATCTACAGCTCTTCCCTCCTCTTTCCCACCACCCCTTCATCTACATCTTCCTCATCTCCAACCCCTACCCCAAAAAGAACAATGTGCCTGCTCTCTGCCTGCCTCACTAAGATGCTTTGTGGATTAGTTAGGATACATTAGATAGGCGTGATATTTGAAGTGGCATAAAAGTGCCCTGTGTGTTAACTAGCATATCCCAGAAAGATAACCTGGCTTCTCTGTGGGCCATGTATGCCAAAGCCTACTGAGAAAGCAGCATGGTTAGGCTCTTCTTCCTGCCCTCTCAATCCTTAGAAAAAATTATATATATAGTGACTACTCCAGTTTGGAAACATCACTTCTGGATTTTAAGATTTCCTTTATTTCCTATTAAAAATGGAATATAGATCACTCTCATCACCATTTGGACCTCTAAACAATTCAGCTACTTTGTTATTGTGGCTAACAGTTCTTCTCTCCAATTTTTTTATATGTAGCATCTCATTCCTTTCCCCAAAAAAGGTCTCATAGGAATCTTGTGTCAGCTGTAACAGTTATGAAGATTTCTGTTGAAAATGATCCTGTGGGAAAGCTCTTGCTCCAGCAGGGTGCTATCCTAAAGAAATCCTCACTGAACTTTTTTTAAACAAAAATTTTTATGTATAATTTACATATCACTCATTGTAAATGTACAATTCTATAAATTTTAGCAAATTTAAAACAATTTTTTTAAATGCAGTTTTAGAACATTTCCATCACTCCAAAAAGATCCTTCATGCTCATTTATAGTTAATTAGACTTCTACTTCCAGCCCTAGACCATTGCTATTCTGCTTTGTGTGTCTGTAGATCTGGACATTTCATGTAAGTGGAATCATACATTATGTGGTCTCCTGTGACTGGCTTCTTTCACTTAACATAATTTTTTTTTAATTTATGTTTTTGAAGTATAGATGATATATGATATTATATTGGTTTCAAGTATACAACACAGTGATTCAACAGTTACACACATTAAATCATCACCCCAGCTAGTACAGCTAGTATCTGTCAATATAGAAGGTGTTATAAAACCATTGACTATATTCTCCATGCTTCCCATACCCATGACCAACTTATATTATGATTGAGATTTCTTCCTCATGAGATTTCTTCCTGACCCCTTCCTCATGATAACCACCAGTCACTTCTCAGTGTTTCTTGAGTCTACTGCTATTTTGTTCATTTTGTTTTTTGTTTTGTTTTGTTTTTAGATTCCACATGTAAGTAAAATCATATGCTATTTGTCTTTCTCTGCCTAGCTTATTTCATTTAGCATAAAACCCTCTAGGTCCATCCATGTTGTCACAAATGGCAGAATTTCTCTCTTTTATGGCTGAATAATATTCCGCTGTGGATATGTACCATGTCTTCTTTATCCATTCATCTATTGATGGACAATTTGGTTGCTTCCATATGTTGGCTGTTGTAAATAATGCACCAGTAAACATGGGGGTGCATATATCTTATGAATTGGAGATTTTGTTTTCTCCAGGTAAATTCTTAGAAGTGGAATTACTGGGTTGTATGGTATTTCTATTTTTAGTTTTTTGAGGAACCTCCATACTGCTTTCCGTAGTGGCTGTACCAATTTACATTTCCACCAACAGTTCAGAAGGGTTCCCTTTTCTTCACATTCTCACCAGTACTTGTTATTTCTTGTCTTTTAGATAGTGGCCATGCTATTGGTATGAAATAATATCTCATTGTGGTTTTGATTTGCATTTCCCTGATGATTAGTGATGTGGAGCATCTTCATGTGCCTGATGGCCATCTATATACCTTCTTTGGGAAAATGTCTGTTCAGGTCCTCTGCCTGTTTTTTAATCAGGTTATTTGTTTTATTGGTATTGAGTCATATGAGTTCTTTATATATTTTGGATGTTAACCCTTCATTGGATAAATCATTTATGAATACATTGTCCCATTCTGTAGGTTGCCTTTTGTTTTGTTGATGGTGCCCTTTGCTGTACAGAACCTTTTTAGTTTGATATACTTCCACTTGTTCATTTTTAATTTTGTTTCCCTTGCCTGAGGAGGTGTGTCCAGAAAAAAATGTTCATGCTTATGTTCAAGATACTTTTTTCCTGTTCTCTTCTAAGGGTTTTGTGCTTTCATGTCTTATATTTAGGTCTTTAATCCATTTCAAGTTTACTTTTGTGTATAGAGTTAGATAGTAATCCAGTTTCATTCTCTTGCATGTACCTATCCAGTTTTCCCAGCCATTTATTGAAAGGACTGTCTTTTCCCCATTGTATATTCATGGCTCCTTTCTCATGCATTAGTTGACTATATATGCATGGGTTTATTTCTGAGCTCTCTATTCTGATCTGTTGAGCTATGGGTCTGCTCTTGTGCCAGTACCATACTATTTTGATTACTGTAGCTTTGAGTGTAGCTTGAAGTCAGGGAGCATAACACCCCCAGCTTTGTTCTTCTTTCTGAAGATTGCTTTGGCTATTTGGGGTCTCTTGTGGTTCCATATGAATTTTAGGATTATTTGCTCTTTGTTCATTGAAAAATGCCATTGGTATTTTGATATGGATTACATTGAATTTGTAAATTGCTTTGGGCAGGATGGCCATTTTGACAATATTAATTCTTCCTATCCATGAGCATGGAGTAGATTTCCATTTATTTGTTTCTTCTTCAATTTATTTTATCAGTGTCTTATAGCTTTCAGAGTAAAGGTCTTATACCTCCTTAGCTAGGTTTTTTGCTAGGTATTTTATTCTTCTTGGTGCAATTGTAAATGGAATTGTTTTCCTAATTTCTCTTTCTGCTAGTTTGTTGTTAGTATATAGGAATGCGACAGATTTCTGTATATTGATTTTGTATCTTGCAACTTTGCTGAATCCAGTTATTCTAATAGTTTTTTTGTGGAGTCCTTAGGGTTTTCTATATATAAGATCATGTCATCTGCAAATAGTCACGTGTTTACTTCTTCCTTACCAATTTGGATGCCCTTCATCTCTTTTTCCTGTCTGATTGCTGTGGCCTGGATTTCCAGTACTACGTTGAATAAAAGTGGTGAGAGTGGGCATCTTGTCTTGTTCCTTATCTAAGAGGAAAAGCTGTCAGCTTTTTGCCATTGAGTATGGTATGTTAGCTGTGGGTATGATTTACATGGCCTTTATTATGTTGAGGCATATTCCTTTCTTTGTTGAGAGTTTTATCATGAATGGATGTTGAATTTTGTCAAAAACTTTCTTATCATCTATTGAGATGACCATGTGGTTTTTGTCCTTCCTTTCATTAATGTGGTGTATGACATTGATTTATAAATATTGTATCATCCTTGCATCGGTGGGATAAATCCCACTTGGTTGTGATGAGTTGTCCTTTTGATGTATTTTTGAATTCGGTTTGCTAATATTTTGTTGAGGAATTTTGCATCTGTGTTCATCAAGGATATTGGCCTATAATTTTCTTTTTTTGTAGTGTCTTTGTCTGATTTTTGTATTAGAGTGATGCTGGGCTCATAGAATGAATTTGTAAGTATCCCCTCCTCCTATAAGAATTTTTTAGAATATTTTAAGAAAGATGGGTGGTAGCTCTTCTTTAAATGGTTGGGAGAATTCAGCTGTGAAGCCATCTGATCCTGACTTTTGTTTGTTAGGAGTTTTTTGGTTACCAGTTCAGTTTCATTGCTGATAATTGGTCTGTTCAGATTTTCTGTTTTTTCCTGGGTTGGTCTTGGAAGGTTGTACTTTTCTAGGAATTTGTCCATTTCTTCTAGGGTGTCCAGTTTATTAGCATATAATTTTTCATAGAATTTGCTAATAATTCTTTGTATTTCTGTGGTGTCTGTTGTAACTTTTCCTTTTTTCAGTTCTGATATTTTTGTACCCTCTCTCTTTTTTTCTGCATAAGTTTGGCTAGGAGTTTGTCTATTTTGTTTGTCTTTTCAAAGAACCAGCTCTTGGTTTCATTGATTCTTTTCTATTTTAATTTTGTCTATTTTATTTATTTCTGCTCTTATCTTTATTATGTCCCTTCTTCTACTAATTTTGGGTTTTCTTCTTTTTCTAGTTTCATTAGTTGTGAGTTTACACTGTTTATCTGGGATTGTTCTTGTCTCTTGAGGTAGGCTTATATTGCTATATGCTCTTAGAACTGCTTTTGTGGTGTCCCACATATTTTAAACTGTTGTATTTTTGTTTTCATTTGTCTCCATATATTGCTTGATTTGTTCTTCGATTTCTTCATTGATCCATTGATTATCTAGAAGCATGTTGTTTAGCCTCCGTGTGTTTGTGGGGTTTTTTGTTTTCTTTGTGTAATTTATTTCTAGTTTTCATACCATTGTGATCTGAAAAGATGATTGATACAATTTCAGTTCTTTTGAATTTATTAATGCTCTGTGTCCTAATTTGTGATTATTCTGGAGAACATTCCATGGGCACTTCAGAAAAATCTGTATCCTTGGGTGAAATGTTCTGTATATATATGTTAAGTCCATCTGCTCCAATGTTCTGTTCAGTACCTCTGTTTCCTTATTTTTTTTTTCTGTCTGGATAATCTATCCATGATGTAAGTGGGGTGTTAAAATCCCCTAATATGATTGTGTTGTTGTCTGTTTCCTCCCTTAGGTCTGTTAGTATTTGTTTTACATATTTAGGTGCTCCTATGTGACTGCATAGATACTTACAATCGTTATATCCTGCTATTGGACTAATCCCTTTATCATTACATAATGTCCTTCTTTGCAGCTTGTAACTTTGTTTTGAAGACTATTTTGTTTGCTGTAAGTACTGCTACCTCTGCTTTTTTCCCTATTTGCATGAAATATCTTTTTCCATCCCTTCACTTTCAGCCTATGTATGTCTTCAGGTCTGAAATCAGTCTCTTGTAGGCAGCATATAGATGGGCCTTGTTTGTTTCTTTATCGATTCTGCAACTATGTCTTTTGATTGTTGTATTTAGTCTATTATAGTTAAAGTAACTATTGATAAGTATATTCTTATTGCCATTAATTGTTTTCTGGTTGTTTTTGTACTTCCTCTCTGTTTCTTTCTTCCTCTTTTGTTATTTGATGGTTTTCTTTAGTGTTAATGCTTGGATTTATTTATTTTTTAATTTTTTTAATGTACTATAGGCTTTAGGTTTGTGGTTATCATAAAATTCATAGTTTCCCACTCATATAGCAGCCTATATGAGTTGATGGTCATTCTATGTCAAACCCAATCTAAAAGTACTACTTTTTTTATTATTCTTCCTCCTCCACACTTATATATAAGATGTCATAATCTACATCTGTGTAGCTGACTGATTTTTTGTATATAGTTGGTTTTACTACTTTTGGTTTTTTTCAACTTCATACATGCTTAGTAATTGCTCTACTACCTTTACTGTGGGTTTATTTTCACTCATGAAAAATATTTAGGTTTAAGAACATTTCCATCTCCAGAAGTCCCTTTAACATATCCTGTAAGGCTGGTAGCAGTGGTGCTGAATTCTTTCAATTTTCATTTATCTGGGAAATTTGTTTTTCTAGAGAAACAATTTTTTTAATTAAAGTATTATTGATATGCAATCTTATATGGGTTTCACATATGTATACAGCAAGTAGTTCAGCACTTACCCATATTATTAAATTCTCACCCCTGCTAGTACAGTTACTATCTATCAACATAGGAAGATGTTACAGAAACATCGGCTATATTCTCTGTGCTGTACTACTATCCCCGTAACCAACTGGAGGGACATATTCATGGGTTTGCATTTTGAAATATTTTGCCAGGTACATTTATTATTTATTTTATTTTATTTTTGTTTTGCTATTATTAATATACAGTTACATGAGCAACATTATGGTTACTAGACTCCCCCTATTATCAAGTCCCCACCGCATACCTCATTGCACTCACTGTCCATCAGCGTAGAAGGATGTTATAGAATCACTAAATGTCTCCTCTGTGTTATACTGCCTTCCCCGTATACCCCCACCCCACCCCCACCCCTGCTACATTTATGTGTGCTAATTATAATAGCCCTTTTTCTCCCTTATCCCTCCCTTCCCACCCATCTTCCCCAGTCCCTTTCCTTTTGGTAACTGTTAGTCCATTCTTGGGTTCTGTGAGTCTGCTGCTGTTTTGTTCCTTCAGTTTTTCCTTTGTTCTTATACTCTACAGATGAGTGAAATCATTTGATACTTGTCTTTCTCTGCCTGGCTTATTTCAATGAGCATAATACCCTCTAGCTCCATCCATGTTGTTGCAAATGGTAGGATTTGTTTTCTTCTTATGGCTGAATAATATTCCATTGTGTATATTTACCACATCTTCTTTATCCATTCATCTACTGATGGACACTTAGGTTGCTTCCATATCTTGGCTATTGTAAATAGTGCTGCGATAAACATAGGGATGCAAATGTCTTTTTCAAACTGGGCTCCTGCATTCTTAGGGTAAATTCCTAGGAGTGGAATTCGTGGGTCAAATGGTATTTCTATTTTGAGTTTTTTGAGGAACCTCCATATTGCTTTTCACAACTAATTTACATTCCCACCAGCAGTGTAAGAGGGTACCCCTTTCTCCACATCCTCGCCAACATTTGTTGTTGTTTGTCTTTTGGATGTTGGCCATCCTAACTGGTGTGAGGTGTATCTCATTGTGGTTTTAATTTGCATTTCTCTGATGACTAGTGATGTGGAGCATCTTTTCATGTGCCTGTTGTCCATCTGAATTTCTTCTTTGGAGAAGTGTCTGTTCAGATCCTATGCCCATTTCTTAATTGGCTTATTTGCTTATTGTTTGTTGAGGTGTGTGAGCTCTTTATATAATTTGGATGTCAACCCCTTTTCAGTTATGTCATTTATGAATATATTGTCCCATACTGTAGGATGTCTTTTTGCTCTATTGATGGTATCCTTTGCTGTACAGAAGCTTTTTAGTTTGATATAGTCCCATTCGTTCATTTTTGCTTTTGTTTCCCTTGTCCGGGGAGATATGGTCGTGAAGAAGTTGCCCATTTTTATGTCCAAGAGATTTTTGCCTATATCTTTTTCTAAGAGTTTTATGGTTTCATGACTTACATTCAGGTCTTTGATCCATTTTGAGTTTATTTTTGTGTATGGGGTTAGACAGTAATGCAGTTTCATTCTCCTAAATGTAGCTGTCCAGTTTTGCCAACACCAGCTGTTGAAGAGGCTGTCATTTCCCCATTGTATGTCCATGGCTCCTTTATCATATATTAATTAACCATATATGCTTGGGTTTATATCTGAGTTCTCTATTCTGTTCCATTGGTCTATGGGTCTTTTCTTGTGCCAGTACCAAATTCTCTTGATTACTGTAGCTTTGTAGTAGAGCTTGAAGTCAGGGAGCATAATCCCCCTTGCTTTATTCTTCCTTCTCAGGATTGCTTTGGCTATTCAGGGCCTTTTTTTTTCCATATGAATTTTAGAACAATTTGCTCTAGTTCGTTGAAGAATGCTATAGGTATTTTGATAGGGATTGCATTGAATCTGTAGATTGCTATAGGCAGGATGGCCATTTTGACAATATTAATTCTTCTTAGCTAAGAGCATGGGATGTATTTCCATTTATTAGTGTCCTCTTTAATTTCTCTCAATCGTGTCTTGTAGTTTTCAGGGTAAAGGTCTTTCACTTCCTTGGTTAGGTTTATTCCTAGGTATTTTATTCTTTTTGATGCGATTGTGAATGGAATTGTTTTCCTGATTTCTCTTTCTGCTAGTTCATTGTTAGTGTGTAGGAATGCAACAGATTTCTGTGTATTAATTTTGTATCCCACAACTTTGCTGAATTCAGATATTAGATCTATAGTTTGGAAGTGGATTCTTTAGGGTTTTTTTATGTACAATATCATATCATGTGCAAACAGGGACAGTTTGAGTTCTTCCTTGCCAATCTGGATTCCTTTTATTTCTTTGTGTTGTCTGATTGCTGTGACTAGAACCTTCAGAACTATGTTGAATAAAAGTGGGGAGGGTGGGCATCCTTGTCTTGTTCCTGATCTTAAAGAAAAAGCTTTCAGCTTCTCGCTGTTAAGTATAATGTTGGCTGTGGGTTTGTCATATATGGCCTTTATTATGTTGAGGTACTTGCCCTCTATACCCATTTTGTTGAGAGTTTTTATCATCAGTGGATGTTGAATTTTGTCGAATGCTTTTTCAGCATCTCTGGAGATGATCATGTGGTTTTTGTCCTTCTTTTTGTTCATGTAGTGGATGATGATGATGGATTTTCGAATGTTGTACCATCCTTCATCCCTGGGATGAATCCCACTTGATCATGATGGATGATCTTTTGGATGTATTTTTGAATTTGGTTTGCTAATATTTTGTTGAGTATTTTTGCATCTTTGTTCATCAGGGATATTGGTCTGTAATTTTCTTTTTTTTGTGGTGTTTTTGCCTGGTTTTGGTATTAGAGTGATGTTGGCATAGTAGAATGAGTTTGGGAGTATTCCCTCCTCTCCTACTTTTTGGAAAACTTTAAGGAAGATGGGTATTAGGTGTTCACTAAATGTTTGATAAAATTGAGCAGTGAAACCATCTGGTCCAGGGGTTTTGTTCTTAGGTAGTTTTTTGATTACCAATTCAATTTCTTTGCTGGTAATTGGTCTATTCAGATTTTCTGTTTCTTCCTGGGTCAGCCTTGGAAGGTTGTATTTTTCTAGAAACCTGTCCATTTCTTGTAGGTTATCCAGTTTGTTACCATATAATGTTTCATAGTATTCTCTCATAATTATTTGTATTTCTGTGGTGTCTGTAGTAATTTTTCCTTTCTCATTTCTGATTCTGTTTGTGTGTAGACTCTCTTTTTTTCTTGATAAGTCCGGCTAGGGGCTTATCTATTTTGTTTATTTTCTCAAAGAACTAGCTCCTGCTTTCATTGATTCTTTCTCTTGTTTTAGTCTTCTTAATTTTATTAATTTCTGCTTTAATCTTTATTATGTCCCTCCTTCTACTGACTTTGGGCCTCATTTGTTCTTCCTTTTCTAGTTTCATTAATTGTGAGTTTAGACTGTTCATTTGGGATGGTTCTTCTTTCCTGAGGTAGGCCTGTATTGCAATATATTTCCCTCCTAGCACGGCCTTCGCTGCATCCCATAAATTTTGTGGTGTTGAATTATTGTTGTCATTTGTCTCCATATATTGCTTGATCTCTGTTTTTATTTGGTCCTTGGTCCATTGATTATTTAGGAGCATGTTATTAAGCCTCCTTATGTTTGTGGGGTTTTTCGTTTTCTTTGAGTAATTTATTTCTAGTTTCATACCTTTGTGATCTGAGAAGCTGGTTGGTACAATTTCAATCTTTTTGAACTTACTGAGGCTCTTTTTATGGCTTAGTATATGATCTATTCTTGAAAATGTTCCATGTGCACTTGAGAAGAATGTATATTTGTTGCTTTTGGATGGAGTGTTCTGTAGATGTCCATTAGGTCCATCTGTTCTAATATGTTGTTCAGTGCCTCTGTTATTTTCTGTCTGGTTGGTCTGTCCTTTGGAGTGAGTGGTGTGTTGAAGTCTCCTAAAATGAATGCATTGCATTCTATTTCTGCCTTTAATTCTGTTACTATTTGTTTCACATTTGTAGGAGATCCTGTATTGGGTGCATTGATATTTGTAAGAGTTATATCCTTTTGTTGGACTGACCCTTTTATCATTATGTAATGTCCTTTTTTGTCTCTTGTGACTTTGTTTTGAAGTCTATTTTGTCTGATACAAGTACTGCAACTCCTGCTTTTTTCTCACCATTAGTTGCATGAAATACCTTTTTCCATCCCTTCACTTTCAGTCTGTGTATGTCTTTGGGTTTGAAGTGAGTCTCGTGTAGGCAGCATATAGATGGGCTTGTTTTTTTATCCATTCAGTAACTCTATGTCTTTTGATTGGTGCATTCAGACCATTTACATTTAGGATGATTATTGATAGGTATGTACTCATTGCCATTGCAGGCTTTAGATTCATGGTTACCAAAGGTTCAAGGGCAATTCCTTTACTATCTAACAGTCTAATTTAACTTACTTAGTATATTATTACAAACAAACCTAAAGGTTCTTTTTTTTTTCCTCCTTTTTCTTCCTCCTCCATTCTTTGTATGTTATGAATCATATTCTGCACTCTTTGTCTTCCCTTGGATGATGTCTATTTAGCCTTAGGAATACTTCCATCTGTAGGAGTCCCTCCAAAATGCACTGTAGAGGTAGTTTGTGGGAGGTGAATTCTCTCAGCTTTTGCTTATCTGAAAATTGTTTAATCCCTCCTCCAAATTTAAATGATACCCTTGCCGGGTAAAGTGCTCTTGGTTCAAGGCCCTTCTGCTTCATTGCATTAACTATATCATGCCACTCCCTTCTGGCCTGTAAGGATTCTGTTGAGAAGTCTGATGATAGCCTGGATGGGTTTTCCTTTGTATGTGATCTTTTTTCTCTCTCTAGCTGCTTTTAAAAGTCTGTCTATATCCTTGATCTTTGCCACTTAAATTATTGTATATCTTGATGTTGTCTTCCTTGGGTCCCTTGTGTTGGAAGATCTGTGCACCTCCGTGGCTTGAGAGACTATCTTTTTCCCCAGATTAGGGAAGTTTTCAGCAATTACCTCCTCAATGATACATTCTATCCCTTTTTCTCTCTTCTTCTTCTTCTTGTACCCCTGTAATGGGAATATTGTTGCGTTTGGATAGGTCACATAGTTCTCTCAATATTCTTTTATTCTTAGAGATCCTTTTTTCTTTCTGTGCCTTAGCTTCTTTGTATTCCTCTTCTCTAATTTCTATTCCATTTACCATCTCTTCTACTACATCTAATCTGCTTTTAAATCCCTCCATTGTAAGTTTCATTTCAGATATGGAATTTCTTAATGATTGAATCTCCAACTTAAATTCATTACTGAGGTCTTGAATATTCTTCTGTACCTCCATTAGCATGTTTATAATTTTTATTTTGAACTCTCTTTCAGGAAGATTAGTGAGTTTGGTTTAATTTGGCCCTCTTTCTGGGGTTTTTGAGATTTTGGTCTGAACCATGTTCTTTTGTCATTTCATATTTCTGTGTGGTGGCCACTAGTGTGCAGAAACTCCAGTTTCTGGAGCTGCTTAGCCCCTAGAGTGATGTTGGGGGTCGTAGGGGGGCAGAGCTGGTTCCAGGGGGAGGAAAAATCTGTTTCCTGATTCCCGTCTGCAGTGCCTGTCTCCAGTGTCAGAGCCAGTGGGCCAGGCACACATGTGTAAACCTCTGCTTTGTGTCTCTAGCTGTTATAGGCAGGGCCTCCCTCTGGCTGGCCTGATGCCTGACTGCGGGTTTGTGTGCAGGTGCTTGTAGGCCAGGTGGAAGGCTCGGCAGGCTGTGTGTCACAGTGGAGGGCCTCTTAGCTGAGTAGGTAGCCAGGGGGATTGAGTACCTGAAGCTCCCCAAAGTTCCCAACCAGCTGGGCAGAGTGCGCCCAGACAACCTTGTCCCGCTCTCCCTTCTCCCGCACAGCAAGCTCCGTGCAAACCCCACCCCTTCAGCTGCTCTCTCACTGCTAGGAAGCCTCTCAGACTCCCTGCCTTTCCTCTGACACAGAGCAGCCGGCTGTGGATCCCCTCCTCCACAAACGGCCAGAATGTCAATTTCTCAAGCACTCTGCCTGTCTGAGCTCCCCAACGTCCAGAGCACCACACACTATAGGATTCTGCTCACAAAGCAGATCTCCAGGGCTAGGTGTTCAGCAGGCCCAGGCTTCCACCCCCTCCCCCGCTCTGTTTCTCTTCCTCCTGCTGTTGAGCTGGGGTGGGGGAAGGGCTTGGGGGTCCTGCCACATTAAGGCTTTTGTAC
Organism: Smutsia gigantea; assembly: GCA_032199065.1. Lineage (NCBI taxonomy): Eukaryota > Metazoa > Chordata > Mammalia > Pholidota > Manidae > Smutsia > Smutsia gigantea. Next base: position 171,674 of record JAVSCE010014373.1, on the reverse strand, counting down.
GTTACCCTGTTTCATGAGGTCTGCTCTGTTTGTGAGTCTGGTTCAGCCTTCTTTCTTGTTGCAGTTTTAAGGTTAGTTGAATTAATTAACTATATTTTTTGTACTGTTTGTGGTTTTCGGAGGAGCTCTCCGTCTCGCCTCTCATGCCGCCATCTTGAATTCCTATCTGGGAAACTTTTAATCTCACCTTCAGTTCTGAATGATAACCTGGCTGGGTAGATGATTTTTGGTTGTAGGTTCTTCCCTTTCAATACATTAACTATTTGATGCCACTCTCTTCTGTCCTGTAATGTTTCTGCTGAAAAATCTGCTTATAGACTTATGGAGTTTCCCTTATACATAACTACCTGTTTTTTTGCAGTTTTCAGTACTCTCTCTTTATCTTTAATTTTTGCCATTTTAATTATTATATGTCTGTGTTGTCTTCCTGGATGGAGTTCCTTTTGTTATGGGCTCTCTGTGCTTCCAGGACCTGGGTGTTTATTTCCTTCCCCAGATTGGGGAATTTTTCAGCTATTGTTTTTTCAAAGACACATTCTATTCCTTTGTCTCTCTCTTCTCTTTCTGGAACCCCTATTATGCAAATATAGTTTCATTTGGAATTGTCACACAGCTCTCTTAGCATCTTCTCATTTTTAGAAATTCTTTTTCTCTGTTCATTAGCTTCATCGTTTTCCTGTTCTCTAATTTCCATCTCATTGATTGTCCCCTCCATTTGCAGCAATCTATTATTCATTCCTTCCATTGTATTTTTCATTTCAGTTACTGTATTCTTCAGCTCTGGGTGGCTTTTTTTCAAAATCTTCTCTCTTTGTTGAAGTTCTCCCTGAGATCATCAGTTCTTTTCTGCAGGTCAGTGAGCATCTTTATGACTGTTACTTTGTAATCTTTATCAGGAAGATTGGTAATCACTGTTTCATTTAGCCCTCTTTCTGGTGTCTTATCCTGTTCTTTTGTTCGGAACATATTCTTCTGCCTCCTCATTTTGTTTGGGTTTCTATGTTTCTTCCTTAGCATTAGGTAGCTCAGCTATGCCTCCTGATCTAAAGAGTAATGGCTTTATGAAGAAGGAGTCCTGTGGTGCCCAGGGGCTCAAGACTCTTTACTATCTAGTGCCTGGTTCTCCTTTGTGGTGGAGCTGCAATTGCTCTTGGTGAGCTGTGGGTGAGGCCACCTCTCTGCCTATCTGCTGGCAGTGGCTGATCTAGGTCAACAAAGGCTGACAGCTTGCCTCAGTAGGCCCTTTGTGAGCCCTCTAGAGCTTCTTCTGGGATGGCTTTGGGTGGGGCTGCCCTCTGCCTTCCTGGTCGCAATAGCAGTGCTCCTGGAGCAGAGGGGCTGGCAAGGACGGTCCTCAGGGGAGCACAAAGCAGGCTGGGCCACCAGCAAGGAAGAAGGAGCATTTGGAGCTGCCTCTGACAGTTGGGCTGAGTTAGGCTTGGGAAAGCTGGGAAAGCCACAGAAGCCTCCCTCTATCTGCCAGGCAGCAAAGTCTCCCTCCTCCTACAGCAGCAAATTCTCACCACTGCTTGGTTGAGCAGGCTGACGGGGTGGGTGAGTACACAGGGAAGCGCCTCAGGGCTGACCTGCCAGTGAGGTAGATGGAACATTTGGGGCTAGCTCCTAGGAGCAGCTGACCAATAGGGCTGAGGAAGAGTCATCCACTTGTCCTTTCTCCTCCAGAGAGAGCTCCCTCTGATCCCCTGCCTCTCTAGCCCCCTTCCTGCCACTGATAAATCCTTCACACTGCCACCTCTGTATTGGGTCTCTGTGGGACTCACAGAGCATGCCTGTCCTTCACAAGCAACAGGACCCACAGGCTCTCAGAGTACTCCAACTCTCCATGGTGTTCAGCCCCATTAATAACCAAAGCCCAGTGCAGTGTGGACTCATGTTCCCAGAGCTCCAGGGCCAGGTGTGCAGAGTTCCTGAGCGTTTGCCCCCTCCCCACTCCATTCTCTCTCCCACTTGTGGGCTGGGGTTAGGGGGAGGGCTGGGTCCTGATCAATCGCAGCTCTGCCACTTTACCCTTCTCTGTGTGCTCGTCTCTTTTTTGCCAGGTGGAGATGGTTTATTCTGTAGTCTTCAGGTCATTTTCAGGGTTAGTTCTATTTGCTGTAGTTGCTTCCTTGGTGTGTATGTGGGAGGAGGTTTCCACTTTGCCTTTCTACTTCACTGTCTTTTCCACTCTCCAGCATAATGTTTTTGAGGTTTATCCATGTTGTAGCATGTAAAATTCCTTTTTATTACCTGATAGCTTTCTGTTACATGGATATACCGATTTTGTCCATTCATCAGTTGACGGACATTTGGATTATTTCCAGATTTTTGCTATTATGAATACTGCTGTCATGAATATCTACGTACATGTCTTTGTGTGGATAAATATTTATTGTTTTCCAAAGTGGTTATACTATTTTTAATTTCCACCAGCAACATGACAGTTCAGTTTCTGCACATGCTTGCTAACTTTTGGTATTATCTGTCTTTAATTATAGCCATTTAGTGGGGGGTAGACACTGTACTTTTTGAGCGCACACAAATTAAGATCTCAAGAAAATCGCTGGCCTAAAATGAATTTTTTGTATCTAAATTGATCTAAAAGAGTGTTCTGTTGAAATTCATCTGAATTACATTTTCTGTAGGGTTCCTTAAAGTTGCCAGCAGTGCAGCTGAGTCCAGAACACTATTCAGGTGAAAGAAGAAAACTGTTGTGCTAGCAGTGGTGACAAATAATCAGCAATAGGTGAAGGTGGAGTTTTGAAGACTCTCAAGAAGATCCTGAGACAAGATACTTTCCACTTTTCCCTAAATAGTACTTTGGTGAAAGTTGAGTTTATTTCTTATGTTGGAATCTGGGTTGTACAGAAATCCTATGTGGATAGCAGATTTCTATATAGAAATCCTATATGGAAGCAGAATAAAAAGCTCCAGCCTCCATTGTAGCTTTACTATTATACAAAATTGTGATTTCTTGCCTTTAATACCAGTGTGACTTACTTTCTATTTCCTTTAGGTTACTATTATAATTTATCTCTCCATTTTGGGCCTTCTTCTTCTGTACATGGTGTATCTTACTCTGGTTGAGCCCATACTGAAGAGACGCCTGTTTGGACACTCCCAGTTGATACAGAGTGATGATGATGTTGGGGTAAGTTCTTAGCACACTCCAGCTGTTCGTGGCCAGTCTCTGTCACCATGGGATGTACAGTGCAAGTGGGCAATAGTCGGGTCTAGATTTTCATGCACTGGAGCAGGTTCTCAATTAGGGAAGCTAAAGTCAGCTCTAAATTTAGTATATGTCTCTTTCTGAGGAAATTGTCTGTAAAGCCATAAATATTGTGGTTCAAACTGATGACCCTTGGCGAGTGTGCCTTACAAGGCCTTTCCCTTCAATGCGAAGGGCGCCATTTGTATTGCCCCCTGTTTACACTGAGGAAGCACCTGAGGTAGTTTTCTCCCCAAGCTACTGTCCGAACGCCTTTCCTGTCAGCCTCACCAAATATTTCAGAAGGTAAAGAGGTTTTAGTGAAAGGAAACACGAAGACCATGATATTCTTCTAATGAAATGCAACTTTAATAACCTGCTGATGTTTTATATTTCCTGTTTTCCTTCTTAAAGTCTGATTTTTAAAAAAAACCATCACCCCCCAGTTCTCTTCCTATCTTTAAAACATTAATATTTTCACATATAGTTGGTATTACCAGTGTATAATTGTTTTGTGGTATTCTTTTTGTGTTAACATTACTTCATTCAGAAATTGACATAGTCCAAAAACTGGTTATTTAGTATAGCTTAGAGAACTACATTGTTTGTTTTGTCATTATCCTGTTTGGGCTTGTTTCAGATTTTTCCACTGTTTCATTATCATGTATATAATTCTTTTTTGAAATCACTTTTTACTTTTGATTACTTTTATTGGACTGTGTTCCTTAAAGTGATTAAAATTCAATAGAGTTTCAAGAACCAATTCCAAAAGCCAGAGCTGGGCAAGCTCTTGCCGACCAGTCAGAAGTCTTTTTACTCTGGATTGGCTTATGGACCTGTTGGTAAAAAATGGAAAAGGGGATCCTGACTGGATGGTTTGAGTTATACTGCAAACAGAGCCTGCTTTTTGGTCAATACATTGTTGTCTCATGAATATCAATTAAGAATAGTCAACTTATTTGGGCAAGATTTCACTTTTGTTAAGACCCTTCATAGAAATACTTCTGTTTGCCTTTTTTCCCCTTGCTTCCTTTATTAATTCAGTCAACACATAATGGTGACTTTTCTGTATTAGGTACTGTTCTGAGTACTAGGAATAAAGAGATGAATAAAACAAATAGGCATGTAAAATAAATGACTAATAATAATATGTTTTACTTTTAATTGTATAAGAAATGCCTATTTTTTTCCAAAGAATTCCAGGAGGGGACTGATAGGCTGGGAGAAAGGTCAAGACTGGAGATCTGATGTGGTCAAAAACAAGGCATAGTGTGGCAAATGGGGTGAGAGAGCTAGGACAGGAGGTTATATACCAGAAGCATTAGAGTGTCAGATATTGTTCCTGTGTTCATTTTCATTCACATATGATAGGTTTTTTCAACTTCAACAGTATTGACATTTTGGGTTGGATAATTCTTTGTTGTGGGGGGCTATCCTGGTCATTGTAAGATATTTCGCAGAGTCCCTAACCTCTGCCCACTAGATGCCAGTAGCATTCCTCATCCCAATCATGAGAATCAACAATATCCACAGACATGCCAAATGTCCCTGGGTTGGGGGAACAGAATCACTCACAGCTGGGAACTACTAACATGTGAAAATGTTACGAATCAAAAGCACATAAACCATTTCATTATAGGCACATTGATAGAAAGTCTGACTTAAACTATAGCCTTTAAAGCATTAAATATCGGATTCCTGATTTTAGGAATAGAGAATATTATTAATTTAATACACAGAACATAAAAGAAAAGAAAATGGATGTGCAAATGTATAGATGAAAACATGTAGGAAAGGCATTTAATTTGTGGGGTCATGTGTTTAGTGACCATTTTGTTCACCAGTGATTAATTCTGTGTGTATGTTGCACATTTGAGAACATTGTCTCTAAGAGGCTTGTCTGACTCTTGTCTGCTAAATGATTCAGGGCAGAGAGAGGTTTTTTGACTAGAGCTATGAACTATGGTAACAACTCTGTACAAAAAGAAGTTAAATTTAAATTCATACAATTGTTGCTTATCTAAGATGAGAGTTCTTCACTATTTATGTGTTTTAAAAAATGCTTTTGCTAAATGCTTAAAGTCTGTTTTCATTTTTTTCCCATTTTTGTTGAGTGTAGAGCATTTTAAATCAAGTGGAAGTTAGTACAAATAGTTAAGAAGCTCACTTCAAGTAGTCACAATATTTACTGTATCATATATCCATGACACATCATTGCTATTATAAAAGCATTACATTAAAACATGTTTTGTATTTATTGTAATTTTATCAGGTGTAAAAAGAACAAACATGTAAAAAGGGTAAGTCTCTATTTGCATTCTCCCAGCATCTATGACCATGAGGAGCTAGTTCAATCTTGTTCCAATAGGTGGAGAGCAGACCAAAAGGATTAACTGGTTTGTTTAGTCTTTTAAATTTTGTTCCTTAAGACAACTTTTATCCCCCTACATTGAAGAGTAGATAACAGAACTATGAAACTGAAAGGTGCTCTGTTGATAAAGTACATCCTTCTTCCCAGTCTTGTTTATATCAAAACAAACCAATGATAATAATATTTTATATACAAGTTCATTGAAGCACCATATTCCTCTAGTGTCATTTTACTCTACCTGAACAAAAATCAGGATGTTGAGACAATAAGACACCAAGTCAAGGTTAGGTGAGCCAAGTCTTAGTGTTTGTGCCCATTTGTTAGATGACCTTGGATCAGTTTATTTCCTTGTGGGAAATCAAGTAATCTGGCAACTTTAGCCTTCCTCTTCTTTCCTTACCTTCTTTCTTACATCTTAGAAATGTTTTGAACTTTATGGAATTGTTTTTATTATTTTCATTTGTAAGGTTAAAAATAAATAAATAAATAGGGTTTGCACAAGATGTTACCTAAATTAAGTGAAAAGTTGAGGCAATTTTGGTAAAGAAGGCAGGGAAATATTCTTTATAGAAAACTTTTGACGTCTTTGAAATGTAGACATTGTATAATTGTCTTGCTATAAAAATACCAGGTGTTACAACACCATATAGTTATAGTTGTATATGTGATTATACGGTTGTGTATCACTTTCTGTGGACATGCTGACTCCTGCCCTAAATATGTAATAGAACTTTCTGAAAACATGCACAGCAAAACAATATTGTTTCTTTCCTTGAGGCAAGGTTTAATTTAAGAGGTATGACTTGTGACACTTGTGACTTGGATCCTGTGTTGGAACATTTAGAAGCTTTGCTAACAAGGTTCAGGAAAAAGAGATCAAGGAAAAAGCAAACAAAAGCAATAAATTAGTATTGAATGCTTTTTGTCACTTAACGCAGCTGTGTTTATATCTCATTCATAGATAGATTAGCATGGTGGTTTCCTGTGTAATGACTACAAACATCAGTGGCTTTGGTTTACTTTGACCAGGATGGGTTGGTTTTTTACACAGGTACCCAGGTAACCCTTCAGTAGCCTCTTTCCTAAGGCAGCAACTAATATGGAAGCCCCTGAGTGCTCAGCAGTGAAAGATTCAAGTCTTTACTGGATAGAAATGCTGAACCCCTGAGTGCTCAGCAGTGAAAGATTCAAGTCTTTACTGGATAGAAATGCTGAAGTAATGATTCCTTGCTGTCCTTGGTAATAGAGGATATTATAGCACTGGCGCTGTGTCTCTTCTCTATACAGACTGGGGGGGTGGGGAAATGAGAAGGTTTTTGGAAACCAGTCCATTTAGCATATATATTGAAGGTGCAGGGAGAGATTAAAACCAAGATAGTATCCTGTCAACTCATCAAGATCCAGGGTGAATGTTACCCCAAGCTGGCAAGTAAGAGTTCTGATATAATGGGAGTCAGAAAACTACACAACAGGTCTTTCCTCAGCCCCAGATTAGCTATATAGTATTGAATAAAGCAAAGAAAAGCCATACTTTCCGTATCTGTAACATGTAGATATTAACACGAATTTCTTTACTCTTCAGGAAAGGCTTCTCTTTAACGTAAATGTCTTTGTCTTGGTCCCTGCTTCTTAAGGGAAATGTCTTTGGAAATGGTGACTCATGGGAACATTTCACAAATACCTCCTCATTTGCTTGTGCTACTTGAACCACCTATTTCTGTAGTTCAGTTCATCCTACTTCTGGCACTTGAGTGCCTAGGAGTGCTTGGCCAAATAGATGGTCATTGTTTGAAAAGTCCAGCTGCTCCTTTTATCTGTGGCTGGTTACCTGCTGTTTTGTGTGTGTGTTTTACACTGATCATGCCACCTCTGCTGTTCTCCACTCCTGAACTTTCAGGATCACCAGCCTTTCGCAAATGCGCACGATGTGCTGGCCCGTTCCCGCAGTCGGGCCAATGTGCTGAATAAAGTGGAATATGCCCAGCAGCGCTGGAAGCTTCAAGTTCAAGAGCAACGAAAATCTGTCTTTGACCGTCATGTTGTCCTCAGTTAACTGGACTCAAATTCAAGATGACTGGAAAGAAATGAGGCAGACAACTGGAATAAATAGAGCTTTTCTGGGTTTTGTTTTAATGCTCTGTTGATTTCACCAACTCTTACTGGAATATTCAAAACTGGAAACTGAAAAGTGCTTGGTATTTTCTTTTCTTGTTAATGTATTAGTAGAAACATTTTTTAAAGCACACACCTCAAAGTCAGCCAAGAAACCTCTTCCTATTTATGACTTTTACTAATAAAAATAAGTCAGCCTGTAAATTACCTTGAATTCCTTTACCTGGAGCAAGCACTCTCTTTTTCACCACATAGTTTCAACTTGGTTTTCAAGATAATTTTCAGGTGGTGGCTCTTTTGTTTTTTTGTTTCGTTTTGTTTTGTTTGGCAAGGGAGGGGAGGGATGTTGGGAAGTGCTTGACAACTTTTCTCAAATCATTTTACTAAACAAACTTTTGTAAATAGACTTTACCTTCTATTTTCAAATTTCATTTATATTTTGCAGCATAGCCAGCTTCATCAAAGCCCTGACTTATCCACTTGAATTTTGCACTGACTATATTATCTAGGTATCTGGTTGGTCTGTGGCTGCACTTGATGGTAAACTGGATCTGAAATGCCTGGTGGCTTTACACAAAATGCAGATTTTCTTCATGTACTGTGATGTCTGATGCAATGCATCCCAGAATGAACTAGCCATTTGCTAGTTTAATGACTAAACATAGTCTTGGTGTGTGTGGTCTCTCTCATCTTCTAGTATCCTTAAGGACAAATGCTAAGGACTTGGACACTTGCAATAAAGAAATTTTCTTTTAATTCCAAGCCTCCCTGGATTGGTGACATACACATATACCTGTCTGCATTTCTGGTCAGGTTGGGAGGCAGCTGTCTGAGCTCTAGTGTGTGTAGTTTTGAACTAGGACTGGAGTTCTGGGTTCCTCCTTCTGAAAGGTATAATAGTTATTGGATAACTGGCTTTTTTCTTCCTATGTCCTCTTTGGAATGTAACAATAAAAAATAATTTTTGAAACACCTGCTAGTGTATTTGTCTCCTAACTTTTCTATCCTTTCCCTTTTGCCATGTGATGAGCTTGAAGATACAAAGACATTTTGTACCCTGTTGTAAGACCACTGTTTTATACAAGTCTAATCATAAAACAGTAGTACTAAATTACCTGTGTGTGTGTGTGTGTGTGTGTGTGTGTGTGTGTGTGTGTAGACAGAATGTATGAGTACCTACATAAGTCTCTGAAAGTATACACATTGCATTTTGATAAATTGAGAGACTTAAAATGTGTGAAGGAGGGCTTGTTCTAAGAAATTGTTGGCAAAAATTAGAAAAAAATTAAATTCATAAGGATGAAGTTTGGGAAGCTGTTAGTAGATTTTGGTTAGTGAAAAATGATTTTTTAGAAATTCCACAAACGTAACCTAAAATTATAGATTTTTTTGTTAGTATTAAAAGATGTAAGTTCAATACAACCAAGTGGAATTTATCTTAGGCATGCAAAGCTGGTTGAACATTCAGAATCAATGAAATCCATCACACCAGCAGGCTAAAGAAAAATTACATGATCCTATCAAATGATGCTTTTTCTAAGCATTTGAGAAAATATAATACCCATTCATCATACAAACTGTCAGTATTCTGAGAATAGAGGAGAAATTCCTCAACTTGATAAGGAATATCTATAAGAACCTACAGCTAACATCATACTTAATGGTGAGAAACTGGAAGCTTTCCTGCTAAGATGAGGAACAAAGCAGGGATGTCCCTTCTCAGCACCCTTATCAACGTCATTTTGCAAATCCTAGTTAATGCAAGAAGACAAGGAAAAGAAATAACAGATTGGGAAGGAAGAAATAAAACACTTTTTACAGATGACATGATCATTTATGTGGAAAATCCAAAAGAATTGACACACACAACCTCCTGGAACTAATAAATGATTATAGCAAGGTTGCAGGATAGAAGGTTAATATACAAAAGTCCATTGCTTTCCTATACACTAGCAATGAACAAATGAAATTTAAAACACAATACCATTTACATTAGCACCCCCATAAGTGAAATGGGCATAAACCTGGCAAAATATTAAAATATCCATGAGGAAAATTACAAAACTGATGAAAGAAGTCAAAGACTAAATAAATGTTGAGATATTCTTCCATGTCCATGAATAGGAAGACTCAATATTGTCAAGATGTCAGTTCTTCCCAATTTGATCTATAGATTCAACACAATCCCAATCAAGATCCCAGCAAGTTATTTTGTGGGTATCAACAAACTAAGGCTTAGATGGAGAGGCAAAAGACCTAGAAAAGCCAATACATATTAATGGAAAAGAACAAAGTTGGAGGATTGATGATGTCTGACTTTTTAAGACTTACTATAAGGCCACAGAAATCAAGTCACTGTCAGTGTGGTATTGGCAAAAGGACACACAAGTAGATCAATAGAGAGAGCCCAGAAATAGAGCCACACAAATGCAGTCAACTGATACTTGGCAAAGGAACAAAGTCAGTACAATAAAGAAAAGTCTTTTAAACAAATGTCACTGGAAATACTGGACATTCACATGCGAAAAAAAAATGAAGCTAGACACGATCTTATCAACTCAAAATATGTAAGTGTAAAACACAAAACTATAAAAATCCGGGAGATAACATAGGAGAAAATATAGATAACCTTTGGTTTGGTGACTTTTTAGGTACAACCCAAAATCAAGACTCGTGATAATTGATAAGCTATACTTCATTAAAATTAAAAACGTCTGCTCTGTGAAAGACACTATCAAGAAAACTAGACAAAGCACAGGCTTGGAGAAAATATTTGCAAAAGACATCTGGTAAAGTACTGTTATCCAGAATATACAAAGAACTCTTAAAACTCAGACAAACAATCTGATTAAAAAGGGCGAAAGACCTGAACAGACACTTCACCAAAGATAAATGGCAAATTGGCAAACGAAAAATGCTCCACATCATATGTCATTAGGGAAAAATAATTAACAACAGCAAGATACCACTACACACTTATTAGAATGGCCAAAATCCAGAATACTGATAATACCAAATGGTGGCATGGACATGGAGCAACAGGAACTCTCGTTTATTGCTGGTGAGAATGCAAAATGGTACAGCCACTTTGGAAAACAGTTTAGCATTTCCTATAAAACTAAACATGCACTTAACTATATGATCCAGCTGTCATACTCCTTGGTATTTACCTCAATGAGCTGACTTCTTTTGTCTACACAAAAACCTGCGCATGGATATAGCAGCTTTATTCATAATTGCCAAAACTGGCAAGCTACCAAGATACCCTTCAGTAGGTGAATGGATAAGTAAACCATGGTACGTCCAGACAACGGAATTTTTTCAACACTAAAAAGAAATGAGCTATCGTGACATAAAAATACATGGAGGAAACAAATATTACTGAGAGAAAGAAGTCAGTCTGAGAAGCCTACATACTGTAAGATTCCAACATTCTGGAAAAGGCGAAACAAGGCATTAAAAAAATCAATGGTTGCAGATATTAGGGGAAAGGAGGGATGAATAGGTGGAGCGCAGGCATTTTAGAGAAGGAAGACTATTCTGTAATAATACTTTAATGATGGATACATGCTACACAGTTGCCAAAACCCATAGAAATATGCCAGGAATGAACCCAATGTGAACTATGGACTTTGAGTGATAATGACGTGTCAGTATCGGTTCATCAGTATCACTCTGGGGCAGGATGTTGGTAGTGGGGGAAGATGTCTGTGTATAGGGGAAGGAGTGTACATGGGAAGCCTCTACTTGCTGTTCAGTTTGGCTGTGCGCCTAAAATTGGTCTACAAAATAAAATTATTCAAAAGAGAAAAAATTTAATAGATACTTTAATAAAATCTAGGTTTGTATTAACCTTCCTGTCTATGGCCTTAATCTCTTAAGAGAATATTGACCAATATTTGCACAGTATGAGACTCTTTCTTAAGAATATTTTTGATAAATAATTTTGATGTAAAATCATATAACCCAGATGGTGGTGGGGTGTGTCATTTTTACAAAAGAATTTGTTACAAGAGTTCAGTTTTGTATGCAAACCTTTCTATTTAGTGTTGCTATGTGTTGTCATGTCTACATATTAGGTAGAAAAAAAACAGCTAAACCAGAACTGAGCAGTTCTGTTTAACTGTAAGCTACTTTGCATGTTGTTACTAAATGATCACCTATAAATCAGGTTAAGTCCAACACAGCCCAAAATACAGCATCTTGGCAACAAACCTCAGGTAAGAGACTCTTCTCCAGAGTAGCCTATGGTAGGGAACAACATAGTTTTTAAGAAAATCCCTGGGCATAGTGGATAAATGATGAATTTTGTCAGCTACCCGACTATTCCATCATCTTAAACTATCAGCTATACCTGTATGTTGAAGATGCAGATTTTGCTGGTGACTAAGCCATCTGGAGACATGGAAAGGGTTTTGATTAGGAAGTCAGGAGACCTAGGTTCTGCCACCTCTCTGCTGCTGCCGGTACAGTCTTAGGGGTTTCTCATGATCTTCATCCCCAGCATTCCATGATTCAATCATACGTGCAATTGTAACTTTTTGTTTTTTACATGCTGGATATTTTTAATATTTCTGAAAAGTTGAAGATTTTATGCTCAACAGAGCATCCAGGAGCCTTTAGGATTTTACCATTAAGACCTCATCCTTCATTTCCCAGAATATCTCTAAGACTAGTCTGAGATTTTCCCAAGATAGGTGCATTTGATAGGTGCGTGTGTGTATCTGGAACTGCAGAGCCCCAGCATTAATAATCCGTGTTGCTTTCTTTTAAAAACTTGTACTCAATTTCCACCAACATGTCCAGCCTCCACTAAGCTTTCTATCTTGATCTTCATTGTTGCCTTTTTCATCCTCTCTCTTTGGGGTTAAATTTTCTTTGAATAAAAGATGACCATGTTTAAATGCTACTACAGTGATAGGTGAACTTTTTGGAAATGCTCAGTAGAAAAAGTATCTCATCAATGTGTCTCCAGAGACACCAAAGTTTCACAGTTTTGTTATAATCTAGAAATTTGTAATTACCTGTGGCATGTGCAAATTAGTCAAATCTCATCTGGGTCAAGTTTTAAGATATTATTAAATATAACCAAAGAATTCTTATGTGAAATTGGCTTTATGACATCAGCTCTATGTTTTGGCACCCAGCAGTATCAGTTCTGGCTTGTTAGCTATAGTTAGAAGTAAGGCTCTGTTGTTCTCAGAATTGTAGGAATACAGGCTCCACGCCGATCATGCCATCATTTCGTAGCTTCTGCCGTACATGTTCTTTGTCTCTTATTCTCTAGAATTCCTGGGCTGGGCATTTCCTAACTCATTTCTCACAGCAGCTTTTTCTTTGTGACAGAATCTTGGCTAGTTTTTAAACTTTCAGAGATTTTTTTTTCTATGTTAGTTATTTTAGGCTATTTGGTCAGTAATTTGGAATCTTTCATTTCCTGTTCCTTTGTTTTGATTTTTAATTGGACCTATTGCACTTATCTCATCCCTCACTCCTGTCCCCCTATTAGGAAGGGCTTTTCCTGGCATTCACTCCTTTTCCAGGCTGTTTCAGCATGACTTATTATGACCCTTCCCACTCCTCACCTATTCTCCCCACCCCATCCCCTATTGCCCCATCTCCTACTGCCCTTCCTGTTTCCAAACAGCCATTCTTTCAGTAGCCATGCTACATACAATGGGCTTTTTCACAGGACTTGTGATACACTTTAACTGAACTTGAATTCTGGTGCTTAGAGGCTGTTCCATCCATTACATAGTGCATCCTACGGAGTGTTTTCTATGTTTTGGTAGAGAAGCAAGTGACCCACATTATCTACTCTTGCCTATAAACATTAGGGCTGTTTTTTCGAGGGGTGGGCAGGCTGTCTCCTTTTCTTTGCATATGCCAAGCAAAAAAACAACTCCTCACTCCTAAAGATGTTGAAAAATCAACCCCTGAGAAGTTAAAAGAAAGCCTTGTTTCCTTCTCTTCTGGAGGCCCACAGTTAGATTTCATGTGGCTTTTCCCTTTTCCATGTTGGGTATGTTATTTATGTCTCAACAAATATGCTTTGGTTGGGATGTTTGATTTTCAGTGTTTAAGGAAAATATAAGCCAGGTTTTCTGTAAGGTGTAGTTTAGAAAGGGATGCTACATTCATCTGTTAAGAAAGGAAAGGAAAAGAATCAATGTCTGGTACATTATATCTACTTTTTCACTTAATCCTCACAATCAATGTGGAATAGTTAGTATCTCAGTTGGTCATAAGAAAAAACGGAAGCTCAGAGAGGTTAAGAAATTTGCCTGAGGACACACAGCTAGGACAAGGAAAAGTCAAGGTTGAAACTGGAGGGTGTTATAACTGAAAGAAAAATGCTCTTTTCTAACAGCATATCCTGCCTCCCAGTTAACAGATAAAACTGCAATATCCTTGTAAAGTCTGTTGTGGCTACATTATTATATACAGTTAAAGGTGGTTTAATAAATGAGATGGATGCAGACCTATTCAGAAAGAGGGAATGTGTTCATGTGGGACGTGGGACCTCTTGGGATATAATACTTTATCCTTATGTTCCATGAAAAAAACAAAACCCTAAATAACAGATGTACTCTACTCAATATATTTAAAGTTCTGTGTAAATAAAAATACATAAATTGATATTTTTAATGTGTTAGGGGAGTTTCTCATTTAAAGGAATCTGATAGTGAATTTTTAAGAGCAAATGATTCCTTTCTTATTTTTATCTTCAGTTTTACCCCCTGGCATATCAAGTATTATTTAAGAAGGTTATGCCTGTGAGGCTACATGATCATAAATTGTAATGTCTCCAACATGTATTTGAATATTGTGGTAGTTCAGTGTTTCCCAAACTTCAGTTATTTGCATACACCTTCACAGTCTTCATTATCTGCATTCCACCTGTACGATTACTTTGTTTTTCTTTAAATCAATTCACATTTTTTACTTAAGCAGATTTATTTCTAAAAGAAACCCTGTATCACTACTGTAAATGGGAAATCAATATAACTCACAATAAATTGAAATGAACAGGAAAATAGTACTTAATAGCTGTCTGCTTTTGCTTATTCAAGGCTCCCATCTGAGGAGGACAGAAAGCATGCTGGTAGTGGAGAGACACTCTTGCCAGCCTGAAGCTGTATCTTTGTAATCACAAGGACTGAAAGAGATGTGGAAGGGAATGAGTTGCTTACAAAGTGAGTCAGTGTTACTAATGCTGTTTCTGTATACCATCAAAAATCCTGTCTCTTAGAAGCAGAAAAAAAATTCATTGACAGCTTTGACTTGAGATGTTTTCCCCATTCTAAAAGCGATTTCACAGTCTGTGTGTCAGGATTTTAGCCAACCATAAAGAGCCGAATGCTAACACGTATACACAATGGTGACTGCTCTTGTACCTCATTTGCCATTGCTATGTGACATCCAACAGTAACATTTGATAAAACTGCTGAGTACGTCACTGTCTTCAAACCCAGTTTGTCTGTCTTTTCTGTTGTTTAACTTGTAGCTATATTTGCTGTGGGGACAGAGAACAATCACACTAAATAATGTACTATAAAAAAATCCCATCTCTTACTATCCACAGAATATTGTAATCCCATCTAACTTTCCAAATGAGCTCAGAAGCTATTCATCAAAGCAGAAAAGTCTTTAAAACATTGATCCCTGATAAAGTCGATGATACCTGCTCTCTTTTGAGCTAGCCAAATTAATAAACTTGGTTATGTTTTCAGGCTAAAGAGGAAATGATGGACAATAGAAGTTACTCTAATCTGCCAGAAAAACTGCCTGTTTTCTCTGATTCTGCCCACTTGCCACTGCCCAGATCCTTCTATCTGGACCCCATGGTCACTTTCCACCTGTACCCTGAGGCCCCGGGGCCGTCCCCTTACTCCGAAGACCTGCAATTGCTGCCTTTCTCCAGTGATGCCCTAATCATGGAAAATTATGGTGAACCCTGTCCCTTCTCTTTTCCAATGCCTTATCCAAATTATAGAAGGTGTGAATATTCCTACGGGCCAGCCTTTATCAGGAAAAGGAATGAGCGGGAAAGGCAGCGAGTGAAATGTGTCAATGAAGGCTATGCCCAGCTCCGACATCACCTGCCGGAGGAGTACTTGGAGAAGCGGCTCAGCAAAGTGGAAACCCTCAGAGCTGCAATCAAGTATATTAATTACCTGCATTCTCTTCTGTATCCTGATAAGACTGAGACGGAGAATAACCGTGGGAAAGGTTCCTCCATAATGGCTACCACCAACCGCCACACTGACCCCACCTTTAGAATCATTTGATTCAGTGTTTCCAAATAGAACCAAATAACTTCACAAAATGGGTCTCTTACAATGGTGATTCAATAGTTTTCCTAAATATCATTTCTGTGTGGCAGACAATAGCTCAAAGGCTAACCCATACTGGATGTTTCTTCCCTGGGTTGCAGATATACTAAACTTTCTCTCATATATTGAGATGATGCTTCTTAAGCTTTGGGGATTTCTTTCAAGAAATTTAGGGGAGCAGAAGTCCCCAGGTTTGTCTATCCCTCTCACCTTGCCCTTTTCACACATTTAGCCAGTCTCAGCGTAAGAAACTCATAAAAGCATTCTGAAGTACAACTACTGACTGCTCAATGCCTGTAATGCACTTTGCAGACACTTTGTGCTAAACAATCACAATGATTTGTCACTTGATTTGTCAAAGTTTGGTGGTTTTTATTATTTGGGGTTAACAAGAAATCTGTATCTTTCCCATGTCATTATGGGAAAGTGTCTCAGGGCTGAAACAAAGGTAACTGACAAACCTTATTGTCATTTGAAATTATTCAGTCACCTTTTTCCTGCATTCAGAAGACTTCCTCAGGCAGCTTAGTATAGAGGGTAAGAGACCAGGCTCTGGAACCAAACTGCCTCTGCTTAAAGTATGACTCTGCTACCTGCCCCCCGGGCCTCAGTTCTTCATCACAGAATGAGCATAATAATCACCACAGCTACCCACTATGCTTGCTATAAGGATTAACAGTGCCCAATACATAAGTATTTATAACTTATTTATTATTATCATCTCCTGTTTTGTTTATAGTATCACCACTGACCAGGTTCTCTAGACCAGGTGACAGGCTTTTCTTCACCCCTGGGAAGGATAGTCACTGCCCCACCTTGGAGTCTACCTTCAAAATGTCTCTATTCTGTTCCCATGGCTAGATTCAGCTCTTCCTTCTCCCTTAACTTCCACGTCCCTCTGTCGTGAAGCCCAGCCAGGACTTCCTATACACTGTCATTCATCTTCACTGTCATTTCTCTGTGAATTCTCCCTACCTCATCCATTACTTGTTCCTTTGTTTAATATACATATTTCCTTGCAGTTCCTATCCTGTTATCTTTAATGCCACATCACACACCTATCTCTGTCTTCCTCAGCAGACTGTAAACTTTTTAAATCTAGGGACCAGTATTTTCCATCCTGTATTCCCAGCACCCAGCAAAGAGCCTCAAATCAGGTAGGTATTGTCAGTACATATTTGGCATTACACCATTTTCCTCTTCCACTCCTGTCACATCATGTCTGGGTCACTAACAGTCTCCTCTCTGGCCTCCCAGGCTCTGTTCTCAACTGGCTCCATCCTTACTCGAAGGGTCTTTCTAAAGCATTTCATAACACTCTGTGGCTTAAACACCAACTTCCTTTTGACTATCATGTTGTTTACATTAATTTGGTTGGTTTTCCAAGGTCCCACCAGTCTGGTCCTTTCCCCAGTATCTGCACCTTGATTTTCCCATGACACCCCACTGCCCCCAAAAAAGAAAAGCTGTCTTGCAAATGCATCCTTCTTTCTTAGCTCTTGGTTCCTACCTAAACTGGAACATTCTCCTTTTTCCCTCCACCACTGACACCCACCTGTCTTCCTCAGGACTCCACTCACTGCCAGGACTTCATCTTTCCTGTACTCTTAACTTCGTGCACCAAAAAACTCAGCCTTCAGGTGGGTGGTCCTGGGCAACAGTCATTCTAAACACAGAAAAGCCTCTGTAAAAGCAAACTTTGGCTTGTAAGTAAGAAAAAATCCAATCCAAACTGGTGTAATAAACGAAGGCTCACGTAACTGAAGCATCTAACAGTGGGGCTGCTCCAGGCAGGGCTCAACAAATCAGTTTTCTTTAGGTATATCCTCTCTGGCTTTCTCTGGGAGTAGCTTCAGTGTCCCAAAAAGGCTTCCAAAAACTACATACTTTCTTACTTACGTATAGGAGGAAAGAGAAACTCTATAATCCAAGATTCCCAACAAATGTTTTGAGATGCGTTCTCATTCGAGAGGCTCAGAAACATGCCCATCGCTAGCCAATCCCTGTAGCCAGGGGGCTGGAATGTGCTGATTCGCATCCCGCCTGTGGAGCTGGGGGTATCGTTGGTCCCTTCTAACTGCATGGATCCATAGAGAGAAACAGGAACTGGTGGAGGAAGGGACTGGATGAGGGAGAGTCACCCATGAATGTCCCTACGTAGTTGTCTGGTGTTCTCCACTGACCATAATGCCCAGCATGCAACCAGGACACAAACTACCAGCCTCTCCCACGGATGTTCAAATGAAAGCAGAATTGAGACATTGATCTAAGACATGCCTTTGGTCACCAATGTTCACTCCCGTCACCCCAAGTGGTCACTACACCTCTGCTCCTCAGCAGAGTTGTGTTAAAAACATTCCTGCACCTTTGGTTATTTTGTTTTAAACTATGGACAAATTCTATGTTAGAGTCTCTAGACAGGCCAGTGGCTCCCCGACCCTAGCCTCCTGTCTGCACAGAGGAGGTACAAATCAGTTGTCCTGTGTCTATAGGGTTAGCTCCCAGGGATCTGTGAGGGCCTCCCACCAGGACTGATTCTTCTGGCACTGGGGAAGCCTGAGCTCTTGGGAATTGAGGCTACAAAGACTTTTCTCTCCAATACTCCTTTTCCCCTTTTCAAGGAGAAAGGTGAGAATAACCTTCTGCTGACCCCTCTCCATGCCCACCCCACACACACACACCTACCAAGGCTCCCTGTCACCCCCTTGCACATGCTCAGTACACTTGGCCCACAGCATTCCTGCTGGCTTGCATCCACGGCAACCTGCTAGGCAACCAGGAGTCAGTTGGGCTGAGGCCCTGAGCCCCACTATCAGAAGGGACGAGGCTGAAGTGGAAGAATTTGAGGCTGTGGGTAGGTCCCCTTGGGGTCAGACCTGTGGGTTTGGCAGGGGCAGACCCTACCGGGCTCTTATGAGCTGGGGCAGTGGGGTGCAATCTTGGGCCCTGGGCAGCAGCTGTTGCCTCTGACCAGGTCTGTGGAGGCCGCGGCTCTGGGATCTCAGCTGTGTCTGGGCCTGGGTTAGGAGGGGAACTGTGGCTTGAGTTAGGGGTCAGTTTGTCATCAGGGTTAGGATTTGTGAAGGGCAGTATGGTCTTTTCCCTGGGAGTCCCTACAATGGCAAGGAGGAAGGAGGAAAAAACTAACATATTGAGCTACTTATAAGCCAGGTGCTTTCCATATATTATCTCCTGAGCAGTAACAGAAGCACAGTGATGAAGTGAGCACACTGCCAGCAGCCTGTGAAGGATTTGAAGCTGTTTCTCTAAAATCAGCCCCTCCCCTACTCCTGAGCTGAGATTCCCGAGGCAGGTGATTCCAACCCTAGGAGTCTGGGAGCAGGTCGGGCCCCAGTGAGGCTGCTAACCCCACAGTGGAGCCCTCCCCACCCAGCACCCTTTGCTGGGCTGTGAGCTGCAACTCAGGTAATGGTGGTACTCGTTCTCAGGTGGTTTCTCTGAAAGCCATGGAGTCCTCTGCAGGGCCTGGGATGCCCTTGCCCAAATACTGCAGCGTGGCTAGAACCCTGAAGGCACCTGCCTGGGCCTGCGCTGCTTCGCCCTGGGACTTCTCCTTCATCTGCCCCTTTGCCCTCCAGGCGCCCTGGCTCACCTGGCAGAACCCTCTCACCAGGTACTCACTGCCCCTCTGGCAGAAGGGGTGTGCACCTTGTTTTCCTGTGTCCTGGGCACTAGATGGTATACCACAAGGGAGAGCACTTGCTTCCTGGGAAGGCTGAAAGGGATTGTTTACTAGGTGGGCTGTGGTTTGCTTGGGGCAATATATTACCCCATCTAAACTATCCTTGTAGCACCGTGGGGCAGAGTGGCATGTGTGAGAGATGGCAGACAGGCATTACAGTTATAAAGTTTCTAGCTTGTTTTACCATCACCTTTGAGAATTGCCCTGGTACCATGTGAGGAATCAGGGTTTCTGCAACAGCAGTGGAGGTGAGGTCTCCAGTCCCTCCTGGATTCCCTCAGTTACCCTGGCTTTTCCTGAGTAGTATCCTCAGTCAGCTGCCTAAAGCATAAGCACAAGAGGGGAAAGGATCCTCAGCAGCTAAGTACATACAAACTGTGTAAGTCCCAGGGGCTCCTGTTTGTGCTACTCAGTTCAGTCAGCCCAGTGAGGAACATGCCAGCTTAACCCTTAATAGCCCTCTTTCTTGACCCACCCATGTGAACCATCTCATTCAAAGCCAGAGTGAAGCATCCCTGAATCCAGACTTGCCCGCAAAGTAAACAGCTTCTTCAGAAACCCAAACCCTGAATCAACAATTCCCCCCAGCGTGGCCGTCCACAAAATTTCCCAGAACTAGCTTCTTTTTCTTGTCTCAAAGCCCCTTACTTAACTCTGTGCCCCCCCTGCTCAAACACTTCCTCATCCCATCTGACCCCACAGCATCAAGAGTCTTAACAGTTTTGCTCCTTCGGTATTACCATCTATGCTGCCACCCCTCATCCTGGAATGCAGCATGCCACCTTAGGATTTACCTTCCTGGTACTTTCTCCTGTTCTGCTGTCTAGTATCAGAGCCAGCATTAATTAACTTGAATATATGAAGGCCAATGACATTTTGATTACCTTGAAACAATTCCCAATCCTCAAAGGGTGGTTCCCTTCACCATATTCTCCTTCTGCCCCTTCCAACAGTTTATCTCATCTTAATGGAAGTCATTGATTGCCACTTCCTACAGGAATTTCTGTCCCACCTAGCCTTGTATGCCATACATACACCAAGGTGCTGCCCAGATCTGTGAAATGTGTTTGATGTTTTTAGGACTTGCTCTTTTCCACTCCCTAATTCCACTGGCTTTTTCCTAGATATGTGTCTTACCACCCGTTTCTCCACATTGGTGACCTGGCCTGGCAGGGCCCTGGCTGGCTGGGAACAACTGGAGATGCTGCTGACACATGGGTTCTGGCAAGAAGGGAACCAGATGGCTTTTATTACCGGGCTCAGATAAAGGCTGCTCCAGAGGCAAGTTTCTGAATCTGCACATCTCCCTGGCATGCCCCTTTGGGTGGCCCTGTCTTACCCGCTTCAGCTGTGGGTACCAGTGGTTCAGTTTCCAGGATAAGCACAGGCCTTCCATGGCATGGTTAGGTGAAAATGTATTAGTTTGCTGGGGCTGTGTAACAAGGCGACCCACGCTGATGTGGAGACTGCAAGTCCAGGTGTTTGCAGCGCTGGCTTTCCTGCGGGCTAGGGGGAATCTCCCCACATGCCTCTCCTAACTTCTAGTGATCTGCCAGCAATCTTTGGCATTCCCTGGCTTGTGGAAGCATCGCCCTGATCTCCGCCTCATCTCCACAGGGTATTCTCCCTGTGTGCATCGTAACTAATTAATCTGCAATGACCTTATTCCTGAATAAGGTCACATTCTAAGGTCATGGGGATTAGGACTCCATATGAATTTGGGCGGGACACAATGGAACTCACAACAGTGATGAAAAAGTACAGTGAAAGTACTTTGGGAAAATTCAGTGTGTTGAATTATAGGCACCAGCCTGAGGGAAAGGGGAATAAACATGTTTGCCGACCTGCACGCCTGGGGGCCTGAAAGCACAGCAGCTCAGTGCCCCCCGCGCTGCGAGCCAGGCCTGGGCTTTACTTCAGAGGCTGCTTGCTTCTTTGGGATTTTTTCCTTCAGAGTCAGACTTTGTGAATGTGGATCCATGGAGGGAAGACTAATATAAATTCCAGAAAAATATGAGTTATAGAATTTCTGATCAAAAATCATTATCATTTTCAAGTAACTAATGTGATTCAAATGAAATTTAAACAGAATTTTGCTCAAATGTAGGTTCTGTCTAGTGATTTGATAAAAGTAATTTGTAACCAGAGTTCATTTCCCCTCAAAATCATACTGAGTTCTCCAAACAGCTTGTACTTTTAATTAGCTTGGGTGCTTCTCTCCCCTCTATGCTGCTTGTTTGCTGAGCCAACCCTTTCCTCGCTGAGGTGATGGCAGGGCTGAGGGCAGCCCTGCTGGCCCCGCCGCTCCTGTGGGCCTGTGGATGATCCGCCGTCCCTGTCGTCCTGGACACAGGGGCACCACTTCACAGAAGTGCTGGGAGGAGGGGGAGTGCACTTGGGAAAGACGGAGAGAACCCAGGTTACTCCTGAGAACTGCGGGCCAAAAATACAGCTAGGAGCAAAGGAAAACAGGAAAAGGAAGAGAACAGGAAGGGAAAGGCGAGAAGTGATAAACAAGTTGCCCTCGGCAGGAAAGGGTAGAGGGAAGAGCATCTGTCCCACAGCCTGTCGCTGCCATCCTGGCTCCAAGTGGCTTCTCCCTGCCCCTTCTCTAGACGTCCCTCACTGTAAGGAAGCCCCTAGACTTGGTCCCAGGGACTGCAGGGACCCATGGGCTCCTGTTGTACTTCCTGATGCGACCCTTACGCTGCGTGTTTTCCTTCCCACAGCTGGAGAGGCGGGGGGCCCTGCTTGTGGAATTCGAGACTCCCCTAGTCACAGACCCAAAGCTGCCCGCCCAGCGGCAGAGCGTGGTCTTAGAAGATGTCATTCAGTTCCCATACTCCAAGGAATCCTCCCTGTGACCTGGGGACAAGGTGCTAGCACCGTGGCCGCCAGACTGCCAGCAGTATGGCCTGGGCACTGTTCTCTTGGGCTTGGAGGTGAGAGACCCCCAGAGAGGTGGGCTGCTCTGAGCTCCCAGTGCCCAGGAGCCAGGCTGGTGGTCAGGCCAGAGGAGAGAGTGGTGTCTGTACAGCTTAGGGGTCTTAGCGGGATTAAAAACAGTCCCGGCCCCCTCACTTGCCGCTTAATCCCAGGGGTGGCAACAGATAGACAAATCATATCTTTCAGATCATAAAATATTTTTTATCAGGGCAAATAGCCTAAAACTACTGTGTAGGGTTAGTTGGCTGACCTATGTTGTGGTTATCCTGGGGTCACCCCTGTACTTATGACCTATGACCCACCAAGTTGTCCAGGGACTGGGGCTGTCCCCTTCTGCAGGGCTGGCCAGTCAGCACCGAGTAACTCAGAGAAAGACAGAAGGAGGCTTTTCCTTCTCTTCCCTGCCTGACAAAGCCTTTTGGGTCTGACGTGAAAATGGAGACAGGGAGGCATGCACGAATGCACTGGGACGTGGTGGTGAATGGAGAGCAGGTGAGCGAATGCTCCTGACAGGTAGGCCCTCCAAGGAGAAGTGTGCAAGAGGAGGCAGGCAGAGTAGAGGGCCAGGCTGGGAGGTTTTCCTTCTGGGGTTAGGAGAACCCTTATACCATGAGAAAGAAGTGGTAATTGTAACATAATGTTGCCTTTTTCTGTTATGTAGAATCAAAAGAAATTACTGTTCACTTCTGGAATGGCAGGACAGCTACAGTGCCTCTAGGTGGGGTCAGGTGGGGGCTCCCAGCAGTCTGGAAGAAGGCTGTGGAGAAGCTGCACAAGCTTTTTGCCAGGGAGCACCCCGCTCCCCTCCTCTGGGCGCCCCGCTGCTCTCTGCTGGGGTCACCCACTGGGCCTGGGCTTCCTCTGGGCACTCCGCTCCTGTGCCCTCCATGCCACCCCCTTGCCTGCTGCCAGCGGCTGTGCTGGGACTGCCTCTGCAGCTCCCCCCTGGCTGGACCCACCTGGTGGCCTCTAACCAGGACCTCAGGGCTCCTGACCAGGGAACACCCAGAGGCGGAGCGGAAGCCCACAGCGCAGCTTATGCCCCTGGAAGGCCCTGAAGAGGAGGAAGCACTGGTGCAAACTCCCAGGGCTGTTTCCTCCTCCTCCCCGGCCTCGTCGGAAGAGGATCTGGAGAACGATCCAGAGATGGGTCTCCCCCAGAGGCTGATAGTGGACAGAACAGTCAACACAGACCCCGTCCTTCTCGAGAAGTCTTCAAGGAGACAGGGTGGCCTCTGCCAGCCCAAGTGGAGGTATTGGAGGAGACATGGGTATGAGCCATGTCCTGGGAAGCCAGGTATGCCTTCTAAGAAGGGCCTGAGGTCTCTGTTTCCTGCCCTCCTGTGTGTCACTTAGGAATCTGATGCACATGTCCACTGTGCTGGGACTGGAAGTAACACTTAGGAGTGTGCTCAAGTTGAAGGGGAGGCTGTGAGAGGAAGGAAATGGCATAGGTTTCCGTTTAAGCAATAAAGCCCAAGAAAAGATAGGCTGATCCTTGTGCTAACATCTGCATCCCTGGTTGACTGCTTTTCTTTCTTCACTAGTGCCAGGGCACTGCCATGGTCCATTTTTGCCTGCCCCCCTCTCCCACTCCCCTACCTTTTTTACTTGGGGGCCTTGATTTTCCTCTAGATTAATAGTGAAAATGCTCCCTGGTGTTTATTAGTCCTCAGTGCCCTGAGCAACACGAGACTTGTCTACAAACTTTGGTCTTCAGGGTGTACTCTCCGCCGGGCCCCTTAGTCAGTGAAGAGTGGGAAGAATCAGGGCACTGACTGCATCACGCTGCTCACGCTTTACAGCTAAGAGGGGAGGCAGTGTTACCGCAGTTGGCAATCTGCAACCGCCCCAAGCTTCACCTTGAGGTACGAACTGTGACATGCCGTTGTAGGTCTAGGAGCAGTAAGCACGGATATGCCTCATGCTCATCCTATTTAAATTCCCAACAGGGCTCCAGAAAGAGCGCAAGCTGAAGTCAGCTGGCAGAGCTTTGTGAAGGTGGTGGCTTGGATAAGCCCAGCCCTAGACTAGATTCCTGGAGGCCTGGGGTCACAAGTTCAACGTTCAGTGAGCCAGATGAACATTGCGTCTGGACAGGGAGGCTGCGAAGGTCAAAGAATGCCCTGCTCGGGCTTGGGGCTCCCCGGGCATGCCACTCTGGACCTGTGGTGGGTCCATTTGAAGCCGTTGTCCTATTTTCAGGACATCTGCTCAGCCAGAAGGGCCTCTCAGCCCACAAGGATTTCAGTCTTGCCCCAGGGGTAAGGATTTTATTAGTCTTCAGTTCCAGAACATGGAGAAATTTTTTCTATGAGAAACTTTCTTGGGTGACTCCTCTGGACCTCTGGACTTTGTGGAGTGGGTGGGGATATAGAAGTCGCTGCTGCTGTATTTTGACAAAGCGTTCTCGGCCTGCCTTACTTTCCTCCACCCTCCTGGGCCAGGGAGGGAATGAACTAGAGGGACAAGAGCCCAGCTATGACAAGCTGAGTTCTTCCTCTCTGAAAGAAGACTTTGTATTGTAAGTATAAGGTGGGGGAAAGGAGATTCCTGGGCTTCTGTGAAATGGGTCACTCAGATCTCACAGTGGGAGGCCCTGGCAGAAACTACTTGGAAACAGCTGTTTCTACTGGATATAACCTCCCAACAAATGATTATATAAAGAAAATGGTGCCCAAATCTAGAGTTTCCATGCTAAATTCTCTGCATCTTACACTGCCTCCTGTGTCAGCATAGACTGGAGAAAGAAAAGCTGTGCTTGTCTAAGAGAGTCTGTGGGAAGCCACTGAGGTGGCAGCAGGCCCACCCTCAGGTAGAGGCACACCCATGGGGTTAGCAGAGGGGCCATGGTGGGACATGCTCCAGGGGCCAGGTCTGCATTCCCCATAGCATTCCATCTACACTGGTTCTAAAACTGAAAGTCCAAACAAATTTCTCCTGGCCCTAAGCATACACTGCTCTTATCTCCATTGCCCACCCACCTATACCTATATTCAGTCTCTCTCCCCATTACCATATTGAAACAAATCCACCCTGAAGGTTTTTTTTTTCCCCCAAAATAAATTGTAGTAATTACCTATAAAGAAGAGATCTTCAGGTATTTGGCCTCACTTCCCTTTAGCTCATTTCTTATGCTCTAGGCAGAATTAGTTCTTGGAGCTGAACCGTAAGAATCAGTGGAATCGCCCCCTGGCAGGTCCCACCCATGTGCCCAAAGGTATAGAGAACACATCTGAGTTGGGGTGTGGAGAAAGGGGCCCTCCCTGCCCTTGTCACAGATGGGGTACTGAGTGCCACAGCTAACTAGTGAAGATGAAGTGTGTGAAACCACATACACCCCAGGGCTGGAAATAAGGCAAATACTGGGCTTATTTCCTTTTTTCCCCTCCAAACTGTGTATCCTAAGGAAATGTGTCTTTTAGCTGTACTTGATAGCAGGAAGCAGATGCTGACAGACAGTTTCAGGCTCTGCCTCGTCATCTTTCTGTGTGGGTCCCTCTGCCCGTCACACGTGCCGGTACCTTCAGAGGCGGTGAGGGTGCTGCTGGGTCCTGACTGGACAATCCCGGGGGGCTGGGTCGGTGGCTGCCAGCAGTCATGTGCTCCCCAACCTTGCTTATGACAGAAACAGGATTCAATCTGTATTTTAAAAGTCAGGGAGGGGATGGATTTCTTTTAAACTATTCCCTCCTTTTTACCTTTTCAGATTATTGTTCCATTTTTCAGGAAGTCACATCTCCCAGTAATTTTGTTTTGTCTCATTCAATCTCTTACAGCCTGTTTTTCTAGTGGCTTTACCATCTCATCTCTGTGATCAGTGTGATTTATAAGCTCCTTCACTGGTGGTCGTAGGTTACCTTTGCCTCTCCTACTGGCTGTTTGGAAGAACATGTCTGATAACCAGATTTGGAATGGGTGGGAGAAGTTATCAAAAATAACCTTTCCCCAAAACACAATGGCCAGAAATGTCTGACAAACTTTATTTCCTTTAAAAATAGAGAAAAGTGCTAGGAGCTTAGAGATAGTTGAGAGATTCTAGAGTTCTATTGAAATCATCAAGACTAATCCCAGCAAAAGGGTAGCATGTTCAACATACCTAATTTTGGATTTTAGGAACAAGATGTTGTAACATCCAGAAAGAAGAGAAGGGCAACCAACGACAAAGAGCACAAACGGTATTAGTGGGGAACACCGAGGAGCTGGTCCTGGTGGCGACCACTGCGAAGCCCCTACAGATCCTGCCAGAGGAAGCCAAGCACAGGAAACAGCGCCTGGGTACTGCAACACATCAGAGGGGCCAGACTTCTCCTCAGACTAGAAGCTCTGTGGACCCAGGTAAAGCAGAATGGCTGGGAAGGGGCTTTATAAAGTTCCTTACATGGTTCTTTGACCTTTTGGGGTCACACCCTTTTGAGAATAAAACCATGGCCCCTTCTTCCAGAAAAAAGCACATACCCCTTTGCATACAACTTCAAACAGTTTTTAGAACCCACAAAGTTCATCAGGCTTCTTAGAATGCAAGTTTTTTTTTTTAAGTGACTCTACCTTATACTAGGCCCCTGTCAGGGTCTGTTCCTCACTAGGAATGTACTTCATTTTCATCATATGAAATACTGGCATTTGTCCTAAGGAAAGACTTGCTATGTTCAAAGTGAGATGAATCACCAGGCAGCTAGACTGAGAGATGCAACAATACCATTGGTGTAACAGCTGAAAGAAGTTTAGGACACATCAGACTTTTTTAAATCAGTGACTTTTGATCCTTTAAAATTACAGTCAGCATGAGACTCTCAGGATTTTCCTCTTACAGGAAGCTAAAGAGTCGTGATGGTAAACACCGGAGGAGGAGTTACAAAGTGGCTGTCAGGCCTTCTTGCCTGGAAGTAGGTGGAGTGCAGGCCACTGACAACAGTGGAATAAGCAGCAGTGTCTTCACCCTGTTCAGACTGTCCTGAAGATGAGCAGCAGGAAGGCACCCGTCCCAGGGGCCCAGGAGGCGTGGCAGCCCTGCACAGGGCTCCCTGCAGGGGCCTTCTCAGAGCTCCTTGAAGAGGCCTCTTCCACAGAAGCTACAGGGTGCGTCTGCGTGCTTTGAGCAAACATGTCCACAGCCTCTCTGTCATCATATCTGTACAGCTGTACATGAGTTACGTTTTGTTTTACCTCTTAATACCAATTAAGAGGAATTCTCTTCATTTCCAAATCTCTCCCTTTATTATCATAATTGACCTTTACTTGGAAAGGAAGTAGTAAAAACTCTTCAGACAGCATTATTACATTATTATTTTCAGGCTAAAAAGGGTGGGGGACTTCCAGAGTTTCAAGTTAAAATTGGCACTAAAAGAGAAACTCCAACTCCCAGGAAGGCTGACCCTCTACAGTCAGCACTAAAAGCAGGATTCAGTGTAAATATTTTAAAAATCACATAGTGGCTTTATTCTTCTTGCTATTAAAAAAAAAGGTGATATAATGGCTGTGATGGTCAACATCACACAGAGAAGACCAAGTCCACACTTTGTCCTGAATCAACTGCTACCACATGAGTCTTCTTAGTTAAGTCATTTGTACCCACAGTGACAGAATAGGTCCCAGGATATACTTCTATGTAGAGGTCCTTTGAGATGTCCTGAGCCTGGAAGGGAAAGTGAATATTAGCAGTTTAGAGGTTTTATATCGCAATGCCATCAGAGCACCTCCACCAGGCTACCTCCGTGTATCAGAGGTGTGACCGAATGAAGCACTAACATCAGAGATGGAGGTCCTGATTTCAAGGCTCAGCTTGGCCAGATAAAAGGACTGGCATTCAGTAAGTCTCCCCCTCTCCTTATGCTTGTTTCCTTATTTCTAAAACTGTGGTAACATCTATCGCACAAATAAGCATATATTCGAAAATACTTTCTAAGTGCTAAAGTGTTACAGGAACATGAAGGACCATTTAAGGACCACCCTAGTCAGAGCAGAAAGATAAGAACTAGGGAGCAAGAAAGGCAAATGGCCATTGTTTTGGCTATCAAAAGTAGACAGTGGCATTTGTTAGCACCCATTAGCAGTAATGGCAGGGAACTGTGGAATAATGAGAATCATTCTTATTTTTTTATCATTTATTTATTTATTTTTATTTTGGTATCATTAATGTACAATTACTCGAACATTATGGTTACTAGATGCCTATTTTCAAGTCCCCCCCACATACCCCATTACAGTCACTGTCCATCAGCGTAGTAAGATGCTATACAATCATTACTTGTCTTCTCTGTAAATACTGCCTTTCCCATGAGCCCCCCGTTATATTATGTGTGCTAATCGTAATGCCCCTTTTCCCCCCTTGTCCCTCCCTTCCCATCCATCCTCCCCAGTCCCTTCCCCTTTGGTAACTGTTAGTCCATTCTTGGGTTCTGTGGGTCTGCTGCTGTTTTGTTCCTTCAGTTTTTTCTTTGTTCTTATACTCCACAGATGAGTGAAATCATTTGATACTTGTCTTTCTCCGCCTGGCTTATTTCACTGAGTATAATACCCTCTAGCTCCATCCATGTTGTTGCAAATGGTAGGATTTGTTTTCTTCTTATGGCTGAATAATATTCCATTGTGTATATGTACCACATCTTCTTTATCCATTCATCTACTGATGGACACTTAGGTTGCTTCCATTTCCTGGCTATTGTAAAAAGTGCTGCGATAAACATAGGGGTGCATATGTTTTTTTCAAACAGGGCTGCTGCATTCTTAGGGTAAATTCCTAGGAGTGAAATGGTATTCCTATTTTGAGTTTTTTGAGGAACCTCCATATCCTCACCAACATTTGTTGTTGTTTGTCTTTTGGATGGTGGCCATCCTAACTTGTGTGAGGTGATATATCATTGTGGTTTTAATTTGCATTTCTCTAATGATTAGTGATGTGGAGCATCTTTTCATGTGCCTCTTGGCCATCTGAATTTCTTCTTTGGAGAAGTGTCTGTTCAGATCCTCTGCCCATTTTTTAATTGGCTTATTTGCTTTTTGTTTGTTGAGGTGCGTGAGCTCTTTATATAATTTGGATGTCAACCCCTTATCGGATATGTCATATATGAATATATTCTCCCATACTTTGTTCTACTGATGGTGTCCTTTGCTTTTTCATTTCATATAGTCCCACTTGTTCATTTTTGCTTTTGCTTCCCTTGCCCGGGAGATATGTTCATGAAGAAGTTGCACATGTTTATGTCCAAGAGATTTTTGCCTATATTTTTTTCTAAGAATTTTATGGTTTCATGACTTACATTCAGGTCTTTGATCCATTTTGAGTTTACTTTTGTGTGTGGGCTTAGACAGTAATCCAGTTTCATTCTCTTACATGTAGCTGTCCAGTTTTGCCAACACCAGCTGTTGAAGAGGCTGTCATTTCCCCATTGTATATCCATGGCTCCTTTATTGTATATTAATTGACCATATATGCTTGGGTTTATATCTGAGCTCTCTATTCTGTTCCACAGGTCTATGGGTCTGTTCTTGTGCCAGTACCAAATTGTCTTGATTATTGTGGCTTTGTAGTAGAGCTGGAAGTCAGGGAGCATAATTCCCCCTGTTTTATTCTTCCTTCTCAGGATTGCTTTGGCTATTCGGGGTCTTTTGTGGTTCCATATGAATTTTAGAACTATTTGCTCTAGTTCATTGAAGAATGTTGTTGGTATTTTGATAGGGATTGCATTGAATCTGTAGATTGCTTTAGGCAGGATGGCCATTTTGACAATATTAATTCTTCCTAGCCAAGAGCATGGGATGAATTTCCATTTATTAGTGTCCTCTTTAATTTCACTTAGGAGTGCCTTGTAGTTTTCAGGGTGTAGGTCTTTCACTTCCTTGGTTAGGTTTATTCCTAGGTATTTTATTCTTTTTGATGCAATTGTGAATGGAATTGTTTTCCTGATTTCTCTTTCTGCTAATTCATCGTTAGTGTGTAGGAATGCAACAGATTTCTGTGTATTAATTTTGTATCCCACAACTTTGCTGAATTCAGATATTAGATCTAGTAGTTTTGGAGTGGATTCTTTAGGGTTTTTTTATGTACAATATCATATCATGTGCAAACAGGGAAAGTTTGACTTCTTCCTTGCCAATCTGTAAGCCTTTTATTTCTTTGTGTTGTCTGATTGCTGTGGCTAGGACCTCCAGAACTAAGTTGAATAGTGGGGAGAGTGGGCATTCTTGTCTTGTTCCCAATCTTAAAGGAAAAGCTTTCAGCTTCTCACTGTTAAGTATAATATTGGCTGTGGGTTTGTCATATGTGCTCTTTTTTATGTTGAGGTACCTGCCCTCTATACCCATTTTGTTGAGTTTTTTTCATGAATGGATGTTGAATTTTGTCATATGCTTTTTCAGCATCTACAGAGATGATCATGTGGTTTTTGTCCTTTTTTTTTTTGTTGATGTGGTGATGTTGATGGATTTTCGAATGTTGTACCATCCTTCCATCCCTGGGATGAATCCCACTTGATCATGATGATCTTTTTGATGTATTTTTGAATTCGGTTTGCTAATATTTTGTTGAGGATTTTTGCATCTATGTTCATCAGGGATATTGGTCTATAATTTTCTTTTTTTGTGGTATCTTTGCTGGTTTTGGTATGAGAGTGATGTTGGCCTTGTAGAATGAGTTTGGGAGTATTCCTTCCTCTTCTACTTTTGGAAAACTTTAATGAGGATGGGTATTAGGTCTTCACTAAATGTTTGATAAAATTCAGCAGTGAAACCATCTGGTCCAGGGGTTTTGTTCTTAGGTAGTTTTTTGATTACCAATTCAATTTCTTTGCTCGTAATTTGTCTATTCAGATTTTCTGTATCTTCCTCCATCAGCCTTGGAAGGTTGTATTTTTCTAGAAACCTGTCCATTTCTTCTAGGTTATGCAGTTTGTTAGCATATAATGTTTCATAGTATTCTCTCATAATTCTTTGTATTTCTGTGGTGTCTGTTATGATTTTTCCTTTCTCATTTCTGATCCTGTTTATGTATGTAGACTCTCTTTTTTCCTTGATAAGTCTGGCTCGGGTTTATCTATTTTGTTTATTTTCTTGAAGAACCAGCTCCTGCTTTCATTGATTCTTTCTATTGTTTTATTCTTCTCAATTTTATTAATTTCTGCTTTAATCTTTATTATGTCCCTCCTTCTACTGATTTTCGGCCTCATTTGTTCTTCCTTTTCTAGTTTCATTAATTGTGAGTTTAGACTGTTCATTTGGCATTGTTCTTCTTTCCTGAGGTAGTCCTGTATTGCAATATATTTCCCTCCTAGCACAGTCTTCGCTGCATCCCATAGATTTTGTGGTGTTGAATTATTGTTGTCATTTGTCTCCATATATTGCTTGATCTCTGTTTTTATTTGGTCCTTGATCCATTGATTATTTAGGAGCATGTTATTAAGCCTCCATGTGTTTGTGTGCTTTTTCATTTTCTTCATGTAATTTATTTCTAGTTTCATACCTTTGTGATCTGAGAAGCTGGTTGGTACAATTTCAGTCTTTTTGAATTTACTGAGGTTCTTTTTGTGGCCTAATATATGACCTATTCTTGAAAATGTTCCATGTGCTCTTGAGAAGAATGTGTATCCTGTTGCTTTTGGATGGAGTATTCTGTAGATGTCCATCTGTTCTAATATGTTGTTCAGTGCCTCTGTCTCTTTACTTATTTTCTGTCTGGTTGATCTATCCCTTTGGAGTGAGTGGTGTGTTGCAGTCTCCTAAAACGAATGCATTGCATTCTATTTTCCCCTTTAATTCTGTTAGTATTTGTTTCACATATGTAGGTGATCCTGTGTTGGGTGCATCAATGTTTATAATAGTTATATCCTCTTGTTGGGGACTGACCCTTTTATCATTATGTAATGTCCTTCTATGTCTGTGACTTCCTTTGTTTTGAAGTCTATTTTGTCTGATACAAGTACTGCAACTCCTGCTTTTTTCTCACTATTAGTTGCATGAAATATCTTTTTCTATTCCTTCACCTTCAGTCTGGGCATGTCTTTGGGTTTGAAGTGAGTCTCTTGTAGGCAGCATATAGATGGGTCTTGTTTTTTTATCCATTCAGTAACTCTATGTCTTTTGATTGGTGCATTCAGGCCATTTACATTTAGGGTGATTATTGATAGGTATGTACTTATTGCCATTGCAGGCTTTAGATTCGTGGTTACCAAAGGTTCAAGGGCAATTCCCTTACTATCTAACAGGCTAATTTAACTCACTTCGTATGCTATTACAAACACAACTTAAAGGTTCTTTTTTTTCCTCCCTCCTCCATTGTTTGTATGTTAGGAATCATATTTTGTACTCTTTGTCTATCCCTTGGGTGACATCTGTTTAGCCTTAGGAATACTTCCATCTATAGGAGTCCCTCCAAAATGCACTGTAAAGGTGATTTGTGGGAGGTAAATTCTCTTAGCTTTTGCTTATCTGAAAATTATTTAATCCCTCCTTCGTTTTTAAATGATAACCTTGCCGGGTACAGTATTCTTGGTTCAAGGCCCTTCTGTTTCATTGCATTAACTATATCATGCCACTCCCTTCTGGCCTGTAAGGTTTCTGTTGAGAAGTCTGATGATAGCCTGATGGGTTTTCCTTTGTATGTGATCTTTTTTCTCTCTCTAGCTGCTTTTAAAAGTCTGTCTTTATCCTTGATCTTTGCCGTTTTAACTATTATATGTCTTGACATTGTCTTCCTTGGGTCCCTTGTGTTGGGAGATCTGTGCACCTCTGTGGCTTGAGAGACTATCTCCTTACCCAGACTGGGGAAGTTTTCATCAATTACCTCCTCAATGACACTTTCTATCCCTTTTTCTCTCTCTTCTTCTTGTACCCCTATAAGGCAAATATTGTTCCGTTTGGATTGGTCACACAGTTGTCTCAATATTCTTTCATTCTTAGAGATTCTTTTTTTCTCTCTGTGCCTCAGCTTCTTTGTATTCCTCTTCTCTAATTTCTATTCCATTTACAGTCTCTTCTACTACATCTAATCTGCTTTTAAATCCCTCCTTTGTATGTTTCATTTCAGATATGGAATTTCTTAATGACTGAATCTCTGACTTAAATTTTTTCCTGAGTGCTTGAATATTTTTCTGTACCTCCATAAGCATGTTTATAATTTTTATTTTGAACTCTCTTTCAGAAGATTGGTGAGTTCAGTTTCATTTGACCCTTTTTCTGGTGTTTGTGAGATTTTTTTCTGACCCATGTTCTTTTGACGTTTTATATTTCTGTGTTGTGCCCACTAGTGTGCAGAAACTCCAGTGTCTGCAGCTGCTCAGCCCCTAGAGTGAGGTTGGGGGTCATAGGGGAGTGGAGCTGGTGCCTGGGGGAGTAAAGATCTGATTCCTGTTTCCCACCTGCAGTGCCTGTCTCCAGTGGGCCAAGCACACAGGTGTAAGCCTCTGTGCTTTGTGTCTCTAGCTGTTGTAGGTGGGGCTTCCCTCTGCCTGGCCTGATGCCAGCACTGTGACTGCCGGTTTGCAAACCAGTGTGGTAGGCTAGGAGGAAGGTGCAGCAGGCTGCGTGTCACAGTGGGGGGCCTCGGATCTGAGTAGACAGCCACGGGAATTGAGCACCCGAAGCCCCTCAAAGTTCCCAACCAGCTGGGCAGAGTGCGCCCAGACAACCTTATCCAGCTCTCCCTTCTCTCATGCAGCATGCTCCGTGCAAACCCCGCCCCTTCATCAGTGCCCTCACTGCTACGAAGCCTCTCAGACTGCCTGCCTTTCCTCTGACACTGAGCAGCTGGATGTGGATCCCCTCCTCCACAAATGGCCAGAATGTCAGGACTCTGCCTGTCTGAGCTCCCCAATGTCCAGAGCACCACACAATAAAGGTTTCTGCTCACAAAGGAGATCTCCAGGGCTAGGTGTTCAGCAGTCCCAAGCTTCCACCCCCTCCCCGCTTTCTCTTCTTCCTGCCGGTGAGCTGGTGTGGGGGAAGGGCTTGGGTCCTGCCGGATTAAGGCTTTCTTACGTTACCCTGTTTTGTGAGGTCTGCTCTTGTTTGTGAGGTCTGTATGCAGTCTGGTTCAGCCTTCTTTCTTGTTGCTGTTTTAGGGTTAGTTGTATTAATTAACTATACTTTTGTACAATTTGTGGTTTTGGGAGGAGTTCTCCATCTCACCTCTCATGCCGCCATCTTGAATCCACCGAGAATCATTCTTTTTAACTATGATTTGCTAAAGTCATTATTAGGAAGTTGAAATATTTCATTTCTCCTAAAGCTGAGATTTAGGAGATTCTATGAGCAGATTCCATTTTGTCATGTCAGTCAACTGGTAGGCAAAAACCTATCCTTGGAGGACTGGTTCTTCTATGGTGCAAAACCCTGAAAGCTGGAGTTAATGAGAAGATTTATGTTTATTGCTGAGCTGAGCACAAACTGTCTGCCAAGGACGGACTTCTTGCATAGGTGGGCAGGCAGGGTCTCAGTTCAAAGGGCAAAAGAGCAAAATCACAAATCAGAAAAGAGCCTATAATTAAGAGCCAAAGCTCCTATACCACAGCTGGGATACCAGCAGAGGTTTAGTCATGCTCAGAGGAACCATGGGCAGAGGCTGTCATTTCTGCCACCACACCCGGGGAAAAACCAAACTGCTGGTCAGCAAACTCCCGTTAGGAGGAGTAAGTGATATATAGTTTTATGCTACTTCCTCCCCTTCCACCTTGCAGATGGGTTTGCACCAATTTTTTCCAAATCTTTTTTTTTTTGAATTAAAGTATCATTGATATATAATCTTATGTTGGTTTCAAACATACAACACAGTGGTTCAACAGTTGCCCATATTATTAAATCCTCACCTTCTCTAGTGCGGTCACTATCTATCAACATAGTAAGATGTTACAGAACCACTAACTGTATTCTCCATGGTATACTACTGTCCCCATGACCAACCTATATTGTGATTGCAAATTATTGTGCCCCTTAAACCCCTTCCCCCTTCATCCCCCACCTTTCCCAACCCCTCCCCATTGGTAACCACTAGTCCCTCCTCAGTGCCTATGAGTCTACTGCTCTTTTGTTCCTTCTGTTTTGCTTTATTTTTATACTCCACCAATGAGTGTAATCATTTGGTATTTGTCTTATTTCATTGAGCATAATACCCTCTAGATCATCCATGTTGTTGCAAATGGGAGGATTTCATTTCTTTTTATGGCTGTATGATATTCCATTGTGTATATGTACTAAATCTGCTTTATGTTATATCCTTTCATGCCCAGTTACTGCAAAATTAGAGGTCTATTATCATTTAACTAATGTGAATGTATATAACAATGCCACCACTATTTATTGGCCATCAACTACATAAATAAACAAAAGGAGGCTTCAGATAATACAGCTATATCAGAATTGCAGAAAGCCAAGGATGCTTCATTTGTGTGCATAAAAGGAAACACTAGGGATAAGACTGGCATCTGTGATTCTAACATGTGAGTATCAGGAAGATTAGCACCACCAAAATCCAGCAAGTGTTGGAGGCATGAAGCCTAAGAACTTACATTTGTACCAGAAGCAGAATATTCTTAGTTGCTACTACCTCTAGTATATCCTGAGTCCTGGCTAGTAGCGCATTGTATACACACAAAAATTAGGCAAACTATTGCAGCAATATGCTGGAGTTCCTTTACTCAGAATTCCAGCCCTTTCAAGCCCCACTTTTCCCTGGGTTCATGAACTAATGATATCCTAAAAATGAAAAACATTGCTGCATGTTTTTATAGAGAAACATTGGTGGAAAATGGGAACAAATCCCTTAGAATGTTTTGGAACCTGATCTAACCAAATTTACGTTTTAGAATTTCAGCAATGGTTTTCACTTAGTAAGCAGGAGGGTCAGGCCCCTCCTGCTGCTTGAATCAAGGGTGGAATTCCAGAAGGACCCAGCGCCAGCCCAGCTGAGCTGGAGGCACTGAGATTTGAATACTTTGCATTCTTTCCAACCACAACTCTGGGTTCAGGCACAGAATATCCCTGAAGCTTCAAATGAAGGAAGGATACCCATAAATTGAATCAAAATATTGTGTACTCTCCCCAAGGGAAAAAACATCATAACTTAAAAATACTACATATTAAGTACAAAGAACCCTATAGTAACCAGGGCACCTGGTTCATGGAATCGTACTGGTAGTGAAGCCCAGTACACTGGAAGTTCTGTACTCACAGGCTGGGATGCCTCCAGAGTGCACTCTGACACTTGACAGGTGCCTCCAAGACCAAGGAATGTGTCTTTCCTCTGGGGAGACAAGTAGAAATATTGATTAGTGCCCAAGTTTTAGATTGTAAAGAGATTGTAAAGAAAAATTTTCTCCTAGTTTATTTGGAGCTAATAATTGTTCTGTCAGTTTTTTCTAAGTTGCCACCTAAGTTATTGAGACTTTTAGTGAACTGTTAGGTATTTTTATCCAGATGTTTACCATGATTACTTTTTATCCTCACATGGACTGTGGAGTCAGACAGGCCTGAGTTTGAATCCCATCTCTGCTGTTTACGGAGAGGGACAGACTAATTATCTAAGCCTTAGTGTCCTAGTCATAGATACATGGGGATACTAGATTGTAGGGGGATTTAAAGTACAAAAGTGGCTGACACTTAACAGGCGGTCAGAAAATAGAAGTTTCTGTTTCTCCCAGAGGAAGAGGTAAAACTGATGAAGTCAATTTCTCTTAGGGGTACCAGCTTACATTTTACAGGAAGGAACGGGAGGGACAGACATGACTCTTGCCCACACATAACCTTAGGGTCAGGCACACTTAAGAGAGCCCTAGGCCAGGCCAGAAAAGGGAACCCAGGACTTGGGCTCTGGTGTTGCTCCTCATATCGCAGGCCAGGGAAACAGGAGGGACTTCCTCCATGTATCCAACCCTCACTCTTATCCCTGTGACCATTTTCTCATCCTTTCCCCAAACCCACAGACCAGGGAAGTTGTGAGTCCACCTTGTGGATTCGACTCTGGACTTAAGTTTGCTATCTCTGAGTCAACTAAGGGAGCTTAAAAAGAAAAAAAAAAAAAAAACCCCTACTCTCCTTAAAACCACTACCATTACCACCACCAAAGGACTCCTGTTCAACCAGTAGAATCTCTGGCTTCCCCAGGATGACATGTGGTAAAAGGGTTTGTAGTGATAGACCTGTAACTGTTATTATCTTTAGGAAAGTATTTTGTTAAAAGAGGCTGCCTCCTTGCACTTCTTTTTTAAAAATTACCAAAGACATGATAGCTATTACTACCTTAGAGTAAATATGTGATTATTAAAAACCTCTTTCCTATCCTTAGATGTAGAAGAGGATACTGGAAGCTCTTTTAAGCCTGCCCAAGAATTCCACGGCCCAGAACTGCAGGTTCAGTCAAATATCCTGTAGTGATATCCTCAACCTTATATTTTGGATAAACTATTCCCATTCACAAGTCCTCCAAGCCTGTGAGTTGATACATTCCTGTTCAGCACTGTGTGATGCTGAGCCACACAGACATCCAATAGTACAGATCCGGCAGGGGCTCCCATCTTGAGAGGCTGAGGGCACCGCCCAGGACAGCTGAAGATACAAACCTGGCTATTCCCTATGTCTGAGCACAGGTGCGGCTCCAACTTCCCTCTGTGATATCGATAGACATGGGTTGCCCCTCCTTCTTCTGGCACAGATGAATAATATTTCTAGAGAAGTAATGTGAAAGAGGTTGGATAATCAAATATTCCGTCAAATTTTCAAAAAACTCCCTGTTACTTTGACCAAGTGTGGTTAAGGAGGGAGGCAAGAGAACAAAGGTAAATCACCTGCCCTCTTGACAGGCCCTGAAGAGTATCCCAATCTCAGCTCCTGCAAAGTGCTCGCACAGGACACTGCATTTGACAGTACTTTGCTGCCATCTGCTGCCTCTGTTAGGCAAGAACTCTGTAGGCCAGCTCTGCCAGTCAAAAAATTTTTTCACACATTTGCCCCAATGTCAAACTCAGGTTCCCTTTCATCTCCTTTCACGACACAGTCCTGAAGAACAGTTCCATGTTCACTGTCTATCTCAGACAAGGACAAGGGAAGAGGGGTACATTTCCTTGAGATTTGGAAATACAACAGGAAATGTAACAGAAACCCAATAGCTATGCAGCTGTTCTCATGCAGAGGAGGTGAGAAAGGTCTCCAATTTAAGGAGAACAATCCTAAGAATCAGAAAGCAGTTACATTTATTTTGGGTTTCCTTCCTTCCTTCCCCTCTAAGTTAACCTTGGACTTACCCTTGATAATGACTAATGATGAAGACATCACAAGCCTGCTTGTTTTCAATACACATATAGGTGCAGTGGTAAAGGCATGAGACAGACAGAATGAGAAGCTGGGGAAAGCAATTCAGGACATGGATTTACTGAAGTATTTTAGGGACTGCTTGAAATTGTGAAAGCAAATTCAGAACATTGTTCTTAATTCTAGCTCTGGAGAGCCAAGGGGTTCTGAGGCCCCATCCCATAATGGGGGATTGAAATGAAGCCCAGAATGAAGGGCACCAATTAGCTAAACCTCAAACCAAAGATAGATATTCTTTTTATTGAACCATGAACCGAAAGTGTTTAAGTTGATCACTTTACAGTACAGCCAAAGTTATGGATTTCTCTAAAGCCATTTAACAGAATAAGAACATAAAAATATTCTGAATCATATCTCATTGGTCATAATTCTATTCTTGCCCTCATAGGGATTTTATAAAAGATGTAGAAAGATTAGAGATTTTTTCAAATCTTAATGTATAAACTTGAAAGCAGTGCAGAAAGATACTTTCTTCTCCCTTATAGACCAATACCTTTACAATCACATTAGAATCACAAAATGTTAAGGCTGGAAGTGACCACGGAGTCTGTTTTCATTCCTGGAAGATACAGAATACCTTCTATGTAGGTGGATTCCTTAAATGCTGGCTGGCCTGCCTTCAAAATACTTAAAGATGACCTTAGTGTATGGTTTTGAGAAGAGGGTCTTTAAAACCTTTGTTCACCCATTTCAATGAATCTCACATAAATACCTCATGCTATGACAATTTTCTGGTGTTCATCTCTCAGTGGAAACTAACGGACTGTAAAGTCTGGAAAGGACTTTAGAGTCTTTCATGTTACGATGGGGAAGGTAAGGCTGCAAGTGACTAATGGCCTAAGGCATTTCAGCTGGTAAGTGGCAGAACATGGGTCTTATTCCTGGGAGGATGCTCCTGCCATTAAGCCACATTACCTCATATGAGGGCACTGCATGTTTCATATAACCACCTTTGTTTTGTGGCCAACAAGTGATATGGGTTCATAGGGACATACTTGAAAATTACATTACCAGGGACTTGAAACAGAGGTTAAGGTCTATTGTAGGAATTTTGTTTCAATACATTTTGAAAACCAGAGTGGCTCAGTTCCAGTTTAGAGTGACCCTACTGACTTTTTTAAAAATTTGGTTCAAAGTTAAAAAAAAAACATACCTCTAGTAGTTGGACTCGATTATCTTGGAATTATAGAAAATAAGTTTTTCGTCCCCTCCACTAGTCTGAAAACAATAGTTAGGGCAGAGATTTTTGTTGGCTTGTTTACTGTCTCAGTAACACCTAGAGTGAGGCATTCAGTAAATGTTCATTGAATGAATTCTAACTTGGATTTATCACTTGGTTTAAATCCTTGACTGATACAATCTGCCCACAAGTAATCTCCAGATTATCCCTAAATTCCACAAAAACCCACTTTGTAATCCATCAGCAGGCAGAACGGGGCATGGCTTTGGCTTACACCAACTTACCCCACACTGACTTGAAGTATAGTCCATGAATTCAGCCATTGTTCTGAAGGAAGCATTGAGGGTTGGGTGTCTTTCTTCTCTCTATTTGAATAAAGGGCAAGTCACAGGTGAGATCTGGTACTCCCAGCTGTGGAATGAAGGCATTTTGGGACTAGCTTGCTTTTTACTTTTCGAAAGGCCTCTAAGTTTAAGTCAGTAAGAAGAATCTTACTAATAATTCCAAATCTAAAAAGAATAAAGACACGAAACGTATGCAGAACAGAGGTCTGCTGCTGGCTTTCTTCTAACACCAGATGACAGCATGTTAAGAATTTTTTTAAAAAGTGACCAACTAGGGCTAAGCACCGGCGGCAGCCTGACGCTACCCAGTAATTATCTGTCAAATGTCAGAAGTGTTCAAAGGCCTTTTCCGTTCGCTGTCCTGATACTTCACAGCCTTCGCCAAGGACCGGATCTCTCAGGTGCTTCTGTGTGGCGCGCTCAGGCCATCGCTGAGCGAATGAGTGGGCTGGTTCCCCAGCGCAGTGGCCTCACCTCTCCTGGGAGAAGACGCTGGGGGCCGGCTGCCGGCCGTGTTTCTTGGTAGCGCCGCTCCCGGGAAATGACCCTCACGCTGCCTTTGGGAAGCTCCAGCGAATGCCAGTCCACCGCCCTCCTCTTGGCCCGCTCCAGCACTTCTTGACCTAGCCTAGCCGAGCGCTGCAGGGAACGTCGGTCCACCCCGTTCAGCGCCGCGGCCGCCAAACACTTCTCCATGCCTCCCTGTGCGGGCAGACACATAAACAAGAGTGGGTCAGCGGGCCGCCACCACCCTGCTCCAGCTCCAGGTCGGAGCCTGGACCTCCACCGCCCAGGCGACCACCGTCCCGGGCTCCGCCCCCAACGCGATTTTCAGCCGGCGCCAAGTTAGGGGTGAGCCTGGGCGCGAAGAACACTTCCATTTCCGTCTCCCTCACCCCTTGGTCGGGGGCTCTCACCTAGCCCGCTTCTCAAGGCGCATGCGTTCAGTGCCCGGTCGGAGCAGGGGGCGGGCCTGCAGAGCCTGGCGCCGGCGCAGCGGGCCTTTGGAGGGGCGGGCGGGGCACGCGGGTATCTGCCGGAAGGGCCGGGCGGCTGAGCGTGCGGCCGACAGCCGGCACGCCTCCTGTGTCCGGGATGCGGCCGCTGCGCGCGGACTGCTGGGCTAACCGCACAAGCCCAGGGGCGGGGCGGGGCCTGGGGGCGTGCGGAGCGCGGAGCCGCACTCGCGGCGCCGGAACGTCGCTGCTCCGCGCTGTCGGAGGAACCACTGGGTCTAGCCAGGCCCCTGGCGGTCGTGTCCGCGGCTTAACCTGATGAATCTGGTGTAAATGTAAAGTCAGGTGGTTTCCTGCTGGGCTAGGAAATTGTCGGGGGAAAAGACGCATGCGTTCAGTCGCCGCTTTACGCCTGGCTTATATTTTGTCACTACTCAAACCTCTTTTGTTTGAGATGATAGGCCAAACAGTGCGGCTGCTAAGGTGGCGTTTGGAGAAAGGAGTTTGGCCAGAAGACTGTGGTCAGTGGGACGTGTGGCCCTCAGCCAGAAGCCACAGAGCCAGAGGAGCGCCTTAGTTATATAGTTATATGTAGGGTCTCGTAATACCCTCGTGGCAGCTGCTTCACGCTTCCAGTGGGAAGTAGGGACTCACACATTTTTGGAGGCCTCTTTTCTGGGAGGGTTGAACCCACCTTCCAAGAGCAGCTGGACTACGTGTAAGACAGGAATTGTGCATCGTTATGTTCCACGCCACTCCGCTGGCTTCTTTGACAGGAGGTATTGCTCAAGGCCGCACTGCTAGTCTTCGACTCCGCCACACCACCCTGCGCGCAGCAAAGCATGGATGTTCAGGTGGGACCGCTTTAAGGGACATACAGCGATGGCTTGATGAGCAGTTCTGAGCTACCAGGTGGTGTATTAGGATACTCCTGCAACTTCCGTCTGCACTTTTGCTCATTTCCTGCGTTCCTCCCACAGAAAGAAATTGAGCGAAAGTCTTCATTATCCTCGGGACATTTTTCATTGTAGGAGTCTAAAACGTTTCCTTCAATAAGTGTTTTTCAGGCGCCTCCCTTGGAACATAGTGATCAGGTACACGGTCTGGAATACCCAGCTGGAGAACTGAGTTTGAGTTAAGGCTGTGCCATTTTTTTTTGCTGTGTGATTCTGGACAAATTACTGAACTTCACTGAGCCGCACTTTCCCTCTCTTCTATACTCAAGGATACCAGTAGTACCAACCTCCCTAAACTGAGCTTCTTGAGGGCAGGAACCATATATATGTTTTATTTACTGTGTTTAAGGTGCATCTAGTATTTTATCTGTCACAGAAGGGGCTAAAAATAGCCCTTGAGTGTGAATTGAGTTGCTGTAAGAATTTTGTGAGAATTCCTGTAAAATAATTAGCACAATGCCTTGCAAAAAATACGTGCTCCATAGATTTAGCCAGCATTATGATGTGCCAGGCACTGTCCTAGGAGTTGTGGAGAGTAGAAAGTGTATCAGACTAGAGGAGAATAAAAAAGAGGGAATCTTTTTTTAGATAAAGACATAAAATCTGTAATACTTTAATC
Source organism: Smutsia gigantea (assembly GCA_032199065.1). Classification (NCBI taxonomy): domain Eukaryota; kingdom Metazoa; phylum Chordata; class Mammalia; order Pholidota; family Manidae; genus Smutsia; species Smutsia gigantea. The sequence continues at coordinate 128,650 of JAVSCE010014373.1, read as the reverse complement.
TAAAAAATCTGTGATGCTGGAACAAAATATTAAATTTTCTTGATACGCTGTTTGGCATAAGATTGATACAGATTAAGTCCTGTGAAGCCTAGAGGAGAAAAAGATACTGTTCAGTTGTGGGGATCAAGAAAGGCCTTGTAGAGAAGAAAGCATTTGAGCTAGACCTTGAAGGATGGCTTAGGAATTAATGAGCTAGGGTGGTTAAAATACCTGTTAACTGCTCTTATAATGAGTGTGGCTGGGGGTGAGACAGAAATTGTTCTTTTATTTATGAATTTCAAGATACTGGCTCCATAACTTTTAGCTGTGCCTGTATAACCATGAGCAGATCACTTAACCATTCCGTAACTCAGTTTTGTCATATATGAAATGGGAATAATAATAGTACATTCTTCATAGGGTTTTTGTGAGAGTTGGTCAAATAATACCTGTAAAATGATTTAAATAGTACTTGGCACATAGTAAATGCTCAATAAACATTAGCTGATTATTATCTTAACCAGACTTCCACTTTTTTCCCCAATATATCCTTGCTTACCTGATGCTACAGCCACACCTCACTTCACTTGGCTCTCTTCCCGAGGATTCTATTACTATTCCCCAACCCCAATTCCATTCCACTTGAAGCATTACTTTCTTTTCATTAAGTCAACTCCTTGAAATCGTCCACTATTCTCAGGTGTGAACTGTTTCCATGGCTTTTATTTATTTTTTTATACTGTGATAGACATCCCAATCTGATTTAAATTATGTATAGTTATGGTTCATTCTCTCCCAACAGCTTATGAATTCCTTAAAGATGGAAAATATTCCTTATTTGCCTTAAATATCCAGGGCCTGTTAAACGAGATACTCAATAGACATTTACTGAATTTACTGATTTAACTTTTAAATAGATCCTTATTAGGCCAGATAAGAATTGGCTTCTTAAAAAAAAAATCTACCTATATACATTTTAATGAACATAATGAATATTCAGTTGTAACTAATTTTCCCAGAATTTAACATTTAGAAATACAAGGGGAAGATGCTTGGAATGAAACTGAGGCCTAAAGACTGACATGAAGTTAAATCTTTGCATTTATTTTTATTCTTATAAATATATATACGTATATATTTTTTAATAATTTCAAGGTTTGTGTTGTAAACCACGGATTGAGAGAATCATGTTTCTCTTTTTAAATATTGAACGGGAATAATGATGAAACATGACGTACCATCAGGGCCCTTATGGATCAAACACAGCCCGCGCCAGGACCTTCCGAAAGCCGCCGGTGTGACTTGGAAATGGAACAACAAAGGGAGGGAAGGCATATAATCAGGAATGTACCTGGTCATCAACGGAGAAAGCAGCTGTTGGTCTGAGTCTTCCATGATTTCTGTCTTCAAGAGGGTAAATTCATTACAGAGAACATAAAAAGTTATTTGTTTATGTTTGAGGAGTAGATGAGTTGGAGGAATTCCTTATTCCTGAGATCCGAGGAAAGAGATTAGTGCTGCATTTGAGAATTTTTGAAGAGAAACAAGTCTAGTGAGGAGCAATGTAAATTCATTTTCTCTTTGGGAAGGGGGCAAAAAAAGGGTTAAAAACTGAGGATGCAGAAGTGGGTATGATGCCAGAGACAATGATTTATACTGTACATACCAGAGAATGTATAAATCATTTTATTTGACAGGTTGTATTTTTATTTCTTTGGCAGACGTGGGGAGCTTTACAATCATTACAGCTTTGTAAACCAGTATTACGGTCTGAGTCATTAGATCATTCACTTTGCCTGATTACATCAACTCCTTACAAAACTCATGCATTTTTGGGGAATGAAAGAAACTCGTTATCAAAATTGTCATCTTGATTATGTAGATTAAAGAAAATGAATCAAACTTCTGAGAATTAGCTTTCACGCCTGTTAAAAATTGACTGCAAGTTAAAAAATTGGTTGCAGAACAGAAATGATTAAGAAAAAGTTTTGTCATTTTAAAAACTATTAGAGACTAAAAGAATAGTAATCTTGGAAGATGTAAGTAGTTGGAATCCATGTAGAGTTTTTTAAAAACTACTTTATTGATATATAATTTACATATCATAAAATTCACCCGCTTTAAATGTACAATTCAATAATTTTTAGTAAATTTACGGAATTATGCAAACATCATCACAATCCAGTTTGGGGAAATTTTCATTACTTGGAAAAGACCTCTAGTGCCCACCATATGCAGTCAGTCTCAGCTTCCGCCCCTAGACCCAGGCAACCACTATTCTGCTTGTTGTTTCTATAAATTTGCCTTTTATAGACACTGCATATAGGTGAATCATACAATATGTGATATTTTTGTCTGGTTTCTTCCACTTAGCATAATGTTTTTGAGGCTCATTTGTGTTGTAGTATGGATCAGTACTTCATTCTTTCTTAATATGCTGTTATATGGATATACTACCTTTTGTTTATCCATTCACCAGTTGATGGCCATTTTAATTGTTTCCATTTTGGGGCTATTATGAATACTGCCACTGTGAAAGATTGGGTACAAGACTGTGTGGATACAGGTATCCATTTCTCTTGGGGAGATACTTGGGAGCAGAATTGCTGGGTGATATGGTAAATTTATGTTTGACATTTTAAACTACCAAACTGTTCTCCAAAGTGGCTGTGCATTTTACATTTCCACAAGCAGTGAATGAAGGTTCTAGTTTTTTCCACATCCTTCCAATGCTTGTTACTGTCTTTTTGATTACAGTCATTCTAAGGGGTGTGAAGTAGTATTTCATTGTGATTTTAATTTGCATTTCCTTAATGACTAATTATGTTGAGAGTGTTTTCTTGTAGTTATTAGCTATTCCTTTTTTTATTTCAATAAATGTCTATTCAAATCTTTTGCTGATTTTTAAGTTGGTTTGGTTGGTTTTTTATTATTGAGTTATGAGAGTTCTTACTGTGAACAAGAATTCTTTATCAGATATATGGTCTGGAAGTATGTTCTCCCAGTCTGTGTCATGTCTTTCATTTTCTTAATGGTGTCTTTTGTAGCACAAACAGCTTACATTTTGATAAAGTAGCCATTTATTAATTTTTTTAATGGATGGTGCTTTTGGTGTCATATCTAGGAAATCTTTGCCTAACCCAAGGTCATGAAGATTTTTTCCTGTGCTTGCTTCTTAAAGTTTTATATATTAGGTTATATATTTAGGTTTATGCCATTTTGCATTCATTTGTGTGTGTGTTATGAGTAAAGGGTCTTAATTCATCTCTTTACATGCAGATGTCCAATTATCTCAGTACCGTTTGTCAAAAAGACCATCTTTTCCCATTAAATTACCTTGACACTTTTGTTAAAAATCAACTGACTATAAAAATAAGGGCAAATTTTTGAACTTCTTATTCTGTTCTTTGACCTATGTATTCATCCTATGCTTATACTACATTATGATTATTACAGCTGCCCAATTAGTTTGGAAATTGTGAAGTTTAAGTCCACCAACTATGTTTTTTATTCTCAAAAGTGTTTTTGTATTCTAGGTCATTTATATTTACATAAATTTAAATTCAGCTTGTCAACTTATATATAATGATTTTTAGGATTTTTTTATAGAGATTGCACTGAATCTACAGATCAGTTTGGAGAGAATTGTAATCTTAACAACGTTGGGATTTTTAATTCATGGACATGCAATATCTATATCAGTTTTTAGTTTCTCTCAGTGTTGTATAGTTGTTGGTGTACCTCTTGCTCTTCTTTTAACACATATATTAAGTACTTAGTTTTCTTGTGCTGCTATGAGTGGAACTTTTCTCAATTTCATTATGTACTAGTTTTTGGAAATATAGTTGATTTTTGTATATTGACATTATGTCCTGTGACCTTGCAAACTCATTTACGTGTGCTAGTAGGTTTTTTCTGTATTCTTGTGTTTATTGTACTTCATTCATTGCATTTCTTGGATGTGTAAGATTGTTTTTCCTCAGATGTGGAAAACTTCTGGCTATTTTTTCTTTAAATGTTTCTTTCTGCCCATTTCTCTCCTCTCTTTCTGGGACTCCCCTTACACATACACTGGTTTGCTTGGTGGTGTCCCAAGGTCTCTGAGGCATGTTCATTTTTCTCCATTCTTGTTCCTTACTTTAAATTGGATAATCTCTATTGATCTGTCTTCAAGATCACTGCTTCTTTTTTCTGCAATTTCAAATTTGCTGTCAAGCCCCTCTAGTGAATTTTCATTTCAACTATTGTACTTTTCAACTCTGGCATTTCTGTTTTGTTTTATAATCTTTTTATTGATATTCTCTATTGAGTTATTATTGTCATAATTTTAAAAACTTGTTTGTTTTTCAGTTTCAATATGTTCTTTGAACATATTTATAACAGCTGCCTTGAAGTCTTTGCTAAATCTAACATTTGGGCCCCCTCAGACCTAGTTTCTATTAACTGCCCCTTTTTTTGTGTATAGGTCCCACTTCCCTATTTATTTGTCTATCTCATAATTTTTTGTTGAAAACTGAACATTGTAGATCAGGTGCCAAAAAACTTTGTATACAGGACCAGATAATAAATATTTTAGACTTTGCTATGCAGTCTCTGTTGTAACTACTTAACTCTGCTGTTAAAGCCAGCATAGATAAGATGTAAATTAATGAGTATAGATTCTTCCAGTAAAACTTTATGTAAAAAAAAAAAGTAGGCAGTGGGCCATAATTGGGCCATTGGAGGTAGTTTGCAGCCTCTGTTTTAGATAATACTTATAGCAACTCCAGATTCTGATCTGCTCCCTCTCCCAACTATTGGTTGTAGTCTTGGGGATAGCAGGTAGGGAATGGTAACAGCCACAGGGGCCCCAGATTCCCAGTTTTCTTACAGAGGTTCAGTTCTTTTTTTGTTTTTTTTAGTAAATGCTTTTCAATTGTGTACCTCTGGTCAATTCCCCGCCCCCCCAAAAAAATTCTGAAATGATTATTTTGACAATTTTGAATAGTTTTGTGGCTTTTTAGGATAAGTGATTTGCCAACCTTATCACTCTGAAAGTGTCATTCTGAAAGTGTCCCCTATGTAGAGTTTTACTATCCTAAAATACTGGCACAAATATATTCTGGCAGATACAGCAGATTTTAAAAAATTAATATGTTGAACGTCCTATTCCTTCCAATTTTATATCCCTCCTAACCTTTTAAAACACAATTCTTGACTCTCTTAGGGTTTACTTTTATGTATTATTTTAGGATGAAATTTATATTTGTTCTTTCCATCAATATTTCTTTATTTGTTCAGTGGCCATTTATTAAGTCCCTGTTGTGTATTGATATTGGAATGTATTTCCATTCCAAGAAGCTCTACAAGTGGAATAGGAAGCCAAATTTCCAGGGTTAGGATTATACCCTTTAAGACCAAACTTCTGGTCTGTACTGAGTTTAACTAATTATAATTATGGGTGTACCCCATTTTAAGAAATAATAGAAAATAATTTAAATTTAAGAAATAATATGGTGATTCTATTTTTTAAAATACACTGTTTACACTCATATTTGTAGCCTTTAGTTTGCAACTCTTTCTTCTAGTCTCACACCATCCCCTTCCCATTTTGTGGAAAGAACATAAAATTGTCTACACACACAGTTTCTTTTTTTCCTCCCATGAGGTCCAGTAGTAACTAAGGCCAACCTGTTCTGTTTGGGATGGAGGAAGCATATGGGTACATATTGGAAGTAATGACTGGTGGCTGTGGAATATGGAGAAGGACTTCAAAGCTGAGGTGGCTTAAATTGCTGTCTGAGGTGCCTTGACTATTGGATGAAGCATGGCAGGTAGACAGGCATGTTTTTTTTCTGTTACTTTTTTCCTTGGGCCTGGAAATTTTGCTCCCCATGTGGACTGGGCAAGACTGGGCTGAAGGTGAGTGGGCAGAGGATGCTTTTAGTGTGGGAAAGGAGGAAGAGAAGATAGGTGATTGGGATGGTAGCCAAAAAGAACAGGTAGGCAGGTGGAGAGAGGAGCTGTAGAAAGGCTGACTAGACTTTATGTAAGGCAGATTTCTCTGGCTGATAGTAGGCATTTGTCAATGACCTAGATCCTCATCATCCTTTTTGCAGTTCAGAAGGTAAAAGTGAGGTGAGGTTGAAGGATTATTTTAGTAAATATGGTAGTAGGATTTTGGGATCCATCACCTGACACATAGTGGGGACAGAGAGAAATGTACCAGAAATGTTTCAGACTAATTGGTTTTACGTCTGGTCCCTTGACTAACTTAATCTTTGACTTAATTTTGCACTGTCATCTCACTTCATAAGTACTAGCTGAGCATCAATAGTAGGTAGCACTTACATAATGAGGTATTAGAACAAAAATTAAGATAATGGGTATAAAATATTTTGAAAAGTTCATTGCTATACAGATGTAAGAAAATATTGTACAATGCTAAAATATTAAAAGCTGGTGCTAAATGAAAAATTTCTCATTAAAAGCTTCATCAAAATCATGATGAAAATTAATGGAAAGATACAGTTTAATTTACCACAAAATCTCAACAAGTATGTATTAAGTGTATATGATTATTGAGCAGTGAGGTTCATGTGTGAAAAGTGAAGGGCAGATCACTTAATTGTCATAGATCCTAGAGGTACCATCATGTAAAAATCCTCTGTGCCCTTTTCTGCCTATTGTGTTTATGATGCTAAACTCAGTACATTTGCTTTGTAAGGAACCAAAGGAGAAGATTTTTCTGAAAAAAGATGCTAGTCTGTTTATCTAGGCCCTCCAAAAGCATTTCCTGCCAGGCAGTTGACATGTAGCCTTGGATAAATTTCAGGAAACTATTTGCTTCTGTTTACCCTTTCCAGATACAGCATCTCCTAGGAATTGAGTTGAGGAATCTGTTAACTCTTTTAAATTTTAGAAGCATACTTTATGTAACACTTTAGAGTTTACTCTTTATACTAGTACAATGAAAAATTTTATGTCTTTAAATTAAAAGAAAAATGTATCTGTTTTAGTAGTTTGCTAGTAGAAAAGTCAAAGCCCTAAAGTGAGTTAACCCAATAAAATGTACGTAGAATATTCCTTTCCTACAAGATTGGTAAGGTACATCTCTTTTGCAGCAAGAGTACAGGAGATTGGCATACAAACACCAACAGGATGGTTAGATAGGGAATGATGAGCACATGTCTAGATTTGGAGTCTCAAATTTAAGGTCTCCTATTAGAATCTGGCCCCTTAATACTTCCTGGACAACATAGGTCTCTCACTTCCCACCCTCCCTTCCTCTCTAATTTACAAGGTTTCAGAATTAGTTGTAAGATGTGACCCTGCTTTCACATACTAATACTGAAGGCTTATGTGCTGAAATGAATGGCTCCCTCTCTTAAGGGAACCAGAAGTCAGCAGAGCTTGCTGAGGCCCAGAGAGTTCTGCCTTAGAGGCTGGAGTTGTAAAGGCCAAAAGATTTAGCAAACCTAGGGTCACCACTGGTACCATGCACCAAGAGTTGCTGTGGTCCTGTGAATTGGTGACTTTGGTCTCTTTCAAGACTTCTTATCTCTGTCTTAAAATCATGTTGACTCCCAACTGCCTGGCCCTGTAACGGTAAGATCACCATGTGTCGGCCTTCACCCAGTCCTGTGAATCTACACCACCTTAATTTTTAGGACTTTCTGCTTTATATCCAGAGGGAGTAAAGAATGGGAGATCCAGAGTCAGGTGAAAGAAGCAGAATAATTGACACAATCCTTTCTGTTATTCAGGAAACTACTATTACTGTTCTCGTAAGGATTGAGCTCATCTCTACCCTCACTGCGTTGCCTGTCATGTAGGCCCTTAACAAATACTGCCTGACCATTGAATTATGGGGTCTGCAAGTGATGGAAATAACTTAATAAGAGAAGGAGTGAGGGAGTAACTCCTGACACAGGGGCAGAGCCTGAATTCAGCTTTCAGATGTGAGAAAGGTGGAATCGTATCGCTATACAGGAATGCCCTAGAAATAAACTAGGCCACAAAGAAATTATTGACCTGTCCAAAACTATAGAACCATTGAAGACAGCACTGGAATTAACTGAGTGTCTTCATTCCTAGATTTATTTTATGCTCACTAAACAAATAGTTTGTAAAAATTCAAAACACTGCTTAGGCCAGCAAAAAAAAAAAGTATTAATATAAAGTTTGAGTAAGTGAAATGTTGAAGATGATGGAATCTAATTGATGACGTCCTTTTCTTTAACCTGTAGATAACTGCCCTTTTAAAAGCGCTCATTATAGTACTGATGATGCAGAGAAAAAGCCTGTGATGCAAATATGGTATAAAACTGTGTTCTTTGTTCAGCAAGTTAAAGCAAGCTGGTCTGTAAGCAATTATTATCTTCATCAAAATTCCTAGCTCTAATGTTTTGGCTTCATTGGCCCAGCACGTAGGCCTTCTCAAACAATTGGATGGATTTAAAACACTTATGAGATGTTTGTGCTTATATCTTAACACAGCATCAGTTCAACAGGAAAAAGAAAAAAAAAACCCTGAAAGATTTGGCATGAGGGCACAGTTTTAAAAAGAAAATCAAACCAAAAACTAAAGTGAACAAAAATGTCCATTATAACTCTTAAGTCCCTGGATACAAATGAACATTCTCTAGTGCCCTTAGTAGCAGTGCTCTCGTTAGGGTTCAGGAGCATCTTTCTTTTCATTACTCTTTAGTCACTTAACATTTCTGGAAAATATTATCAGAGGGTTGGCTACCCATTGCTAACATTTTTATACAGGTGATACATTCTAAAGAAATCTCTTTTTGCCTTTTTGGTCTTATTTTTGGTTATTTTGAACAACAACAACAAAAATGTATTCTTTATTCTAAGGCAACTGTTCAGGTGCCTGCTTGGGTGAGCAGACAATTTAAAAGTGAATTACCTCTTAAAATTCTGAATCTGCACATGTGTGACTATGAAGAATTGTGCCTTTGGATAAGACTGGGAATGTTTGGATAAAAAATAACAATCTTTTAAGATTTAAAATATCTACAGATGCATTTTTAAAACTTATGTAGTTTTTTTCTAGTAGGTTAGGTTTCTGGTTACATTCTTTGCTTAATTAATGGTTACATAGTCAAATAGTTATGCTGTATATTCATTTGAAATTGCTATAATTCAACAGCTGTTTATTGAATAACTGCTGTTTACTAGATGTTGAAGATGGGTACACCTTTCAGAGCTACACATCCTAGCAGAGTCCATGACTGAGTCATGGGGAACAATACTTGTGAACAGGTGTAATGGGCTCTGAACTGTGTCTTGGGTGCAAAGTGGGGGAATAATTCATTCTGCCTAGGGGTAGGAAGAAGTCAGAGAGGACTTTACTGAAGAGGTGACGTTTAAGCTGGGCTTATCAAAAGTGTTAACTTCCTTAATATTTTCTGAGAAAGACAAGTTATTCATAACATTGGAGCATAGAATACCTGAAGCCAGCAACACAGTATAAAGTTTGGGGTGTCTTTGGTATATCCAAGTGCAAATGTCACCAGGTAGTTGGAAATTCAGGTCTAGAACTCAAGAAACAGAGGTTGGAGCCGGAGATAATAGTTTGGAAGTACCAGCATATTTCATTGAAACCATGTGGGCAGATAAGATGCATAGGAAGAGGTTGTATGTAGAAAAGAGCCAAGAAGAAAATCTTTCGGTTAAAGAGTATGCACAAGGAGAGTAGTAGTGAAAGATACTGGAAAAGAGTGATCGTAGCAGTAGTAGGAGGAGTTGATAATGCCTGGACGGTAGAGAATGTCAAGAAGGAAACTCAAGATTTAGGAAAAAGGAACCATAAGAATAAGAGAGCATTTGGAAAATAAAAATATCACTGAAATAAAAAAAATTGATAGAAGAGTTAGAAGGAAAATCTTACAAATTTCCTATGAAGTGAACAAAAATACATTATGATGGACAATTAGGAGATCAACCTAGCAGGTCCAACATATAAATACAGGAATTATAAAAGGAATTAGAGAAAGTGCAGGGGAGGAAATTTATCAAAAACTAATAGATTTTTTGGGAACATTTATTGGAACTAAAGGACATGAGATTAAAAGGGCTCACCATGTGCCTTCAAACAGTGTTTGAGAAAGTATCCATACCAGGGCACATCATCATAAAATTTCAGGTAGAAAAAAATCCTCCAAGCTTCCAGAGACAAAAAATATGCATTATATTCCTCAGCTGCTATATTAGAAAGTATATGAGAGCAGAGCAATGCCTTCTAAAATCTGAATCAAAGATACTTGATAAAATGCAAAGATCTTTTTTTTATCCAGAATTCTTTACCCAGCCAAACTGTTAGTCCAGTGGGAGAAGAGTCTGAAATAATTTCCAGCCTTGTATTGTATCCAAAAAAATTCACCTCCTATGTATGCTTTCACAGAGAACTACTGAAGGAGGTACTCATAAAATGAGGGGGTAGAAAAAGAAAGGAAGACACAAACTGCAGGAGGTTATTAGCTGTTATTCTAATACAGTAGAGGTTATTCTTCAAAAGGAATAGGCACGCTCCTGGGACAGGAGATAGGGAGGAAAGAAGGTGCATTTTGACATAGTAGAGGAATGTTGAGAGGTGCACCTGTGTTTTCTCAGTGGTGGAGGCAAGCTTACCTGCTGACAGTCAGTAGTTAGAATTTTTGCAAATAGGCATAGAACAGTTATAGAACAGGGGAAGGAAGAAAAGGACCTCAGTCACTAAGAATAAGTAAAACAATTGTTGAGAAGTATTCAGCATTAGGAGGAGGTTTGTAGAGAAGCTGTCAGTTTAGTACCTTGCAGCAGGGCTTCAGAAATGGTAAAGTTACGTTTTCTGTCAGTCACCATCCATACTATTTATTAGAGATCACTTTTTCTTGAAATGCTCTGAAGATTTGTTTTTGCAACACAAACTGAATTCTGGTCAGCAAAGAATATTTCTTCACAGTGTTACAGTCACTATTTTGGAAAGCTGAGGCTCTTAGCATTTATAAACAATAAATCACATTTGGTAAAAAAAACCACACACACACACACACACCCAAGTTTAGAGTGGCAGCTTCCTATGCTTCTGTAACTCAGACTTTTTGAGCCCTTAATTTTTGGCTCTTTAGGTCTTGAATTGAAAGTTGGTGATGAGGAGGAAGGAGCTAAGGACAGAATGGAATGCTAGTTACCCTAAAAAAAAAGGAAAAGGGAAAGAAAGGAGGAAATAAGATAGATGTAAATGCTAGGCAGAGGTTGGCCTTCCAGGAGACTGAGGATGGCTCTGTCCTCTGACTCTGGTGTGTCAGCCATGTTTCCTGGTATAACAGAAATGTTGGGTAGGCTACCACTTAGCAATAGAATAGATGCCTGCAACTGCCCCCCCATCTAACTGATGTTTAAATTTTCAGTCATAACTATGACTCTACAAATGTTAATGTGAGTAACCTTTTCATAACTTACTGTTTTAAAGGAAACTTCCTAACCATCATTTCACTTGTCAAGAAAATAATTATTTTATTATACTGTTTATTTGAATCCACTAAGCATGTAAATTTGGTCATCTCTGAACTAGACATCTCCTCCTTGACTCCAACCTGTAATCTAGAATTTGCCATAGAGATTTTTTTCAATTACAGGTCCCTAGACCCTATCTCTAGAGATAGGCTGTAGAAGAGCATTGCATTTTGAAAAGCTCAAGTGGCTTTTTTCCCCCAGAGGATAAATATTTTATTTTTTTACAGAAATATAAAGGAATTGGAAGATGACTACAGTTCTTCTCAGGTGATTTTGATGTACACCAAAGATTGAAAACTGCCTTTGTAATTTACTCTGTACATTGCATCGGAATTATTTTCCTCAAATGCACATCATGTCACTCTTCTCAAAAATATTGTCTTTCCACACTTTGTAGAATAAAATTCAAATTTCCTGATATTGTTTTAGTGGCCTTGTTAGCTCTGACTCTGTATCAGAGTAGGTGTAGCCTGTGCTATAATAACAACCCTTACAATGTCAGTGGCTTAAGACAACAAAAGTATATTTCTTACTCCTGTGACATGTTCATCATCGGTTAATAGGGAGGCACTAGTTTATTCAGGGACCCAGTCTGTTCCATTGTCTCACATGGCTTTGGGTCCACGTGGAAGAGAAGAGAAGATGGATATCTCTAACCCTTTCTTCAATATATTGGCCAGGCAGTGACAGGTGTCACTTCTGTTCACAGTCTGTAGGCTAGAACAGTTACATGGCCCTGTATAACTGCAGGGTGACTGGAACATACAAACTTCTGGGGAGTGGGGAGGATATTAATAAACATTAGTAGTATCTAGCACAGACTCTTTCTCTTAAAAATTGAGGTGGAATTCACACAACATAAAAATTAAGCCATTTTAAAGTATACAGTTCAGTGGCATTGATTACATTCACAGTGTTGTGTGGCCATCACTTCTGTTTAGCTCCAGAACATTTTCATCACCTCCAAAGGAGACTCTGTTTCCATTTCTCCCTCCCCTGGCAAACACTAATCCTCTTTCTGTGGATTTACCGGTTTTGGAAAGTTCATATAAATGGTATTGTACAGTATGTGACCTTTTGTGTCTGGCTTCTTTCGCTTACATAATGTCTTCGGTGTTCATCCACACTGTAGTATATATCGTCACTTCATTCCTTTTTCTGGAGAATAATATTCCATTATGTGAATGTACTACATTTTGTTTTACCATCAATCTATCAATGACACTTGGGTTTTTTCCAGCATCTGGTTATTGTGAATAGTGCTGCTGTGAACATTCTTGCACTAGTGTTATGTGAACACCTGTTCTCAATCTTTAGGGTACATATACCCAGGAGTGGAGTTGCTGGGTCATATGGTGTTCCCATCTTTAACTTTTTGAAGACCCACAGAAAGATAGATCGACCTTATCTACTTTTTTAGCCCCTGTTACTCTAGTCAAATGAGCACTAGTCATTGTTCTCAAAGCTGGTATTTCACTTTCACAGTTCAGGTAATTCCATTGGTTTTGAATTATCTCCCCTTCTTTTCTATTTATAGAAGTAGAAACTCTAACAATGATTTAAGGTTCAGTTCCAACCCTCTTTCCTTCACTTCTCAGCAAGAGTCTCTATGACTTCTGCAGACTCCTCTATTTCCTCCTCTTTATCGCTTTTATGCCACTTCTTTTATTCTGACTAGTTTATATATACCTTCTTCACCAGATTCTAAATTTGCTTATATGGCTTACTTCTTTTTTATGCCCATGATGTCAAAAACAGGTTTTTGCATATGTTTGATAAGTGCTTTTGAGTGAATAGAGAAATGAATAAACAGCTGTAAGTGTATAATCCTTTTTCTTTTTTGCTATAAGGTCTTTTTTTTTTGCAAGTAATATGGAACATGACTAGAAGATGTTGTTGCATTTTCACAATTCTTTTTTCAGGGTTGCTTGTTGGGAAAAATTCAGGGAACTTAGTGACAAGGGTAAATCATTCTTTAATCTAGAAATATTTGATTAGATCTACGATTGATATACCATTAGAACAAATATGATAACTAGTGTTTCAAAGCAGTAAATTTTTAGACTTTAATTTCTCCCAGGCAAAAATTACCTTCAAGCCCATGAGAGGACCATTTAGCTAGACAGGAGACCTTCCAGGCTTAGTGAGCCTTTCCGAGTCTGTTCCTATCTCCTATCCATCTAAGGAGTACCTGGTATCTCATCTTATTCTCTTCCAGAATCATCACTCAGGTTATCCTAATACTTCCTTTTTTTCCCCCCTAATACTTTCTTTACATAAGTAATAATAGCCTGGTATTTGGAATAAGACCTCAGACAACATTACAGAGCAAAAAATAAATGGACCTATGTCAGTCAGACTGAACCTTTTTGTAAGCTGATTATAGAAAAAGAAACTTGATTTTATTATATATTTCATGCACTTTGGAAGGGGAGAGTGGAAAAGCACTACATGGTATTCAGGCAAAGAAATGGATCCTACAATGAAAAAAGGAGTAAGTGAAGCAGTGCCATTCAATCCTTAAATACTTTAATAACTTACTCATAATTTTATGTTAAAATCCCAATTATAGCACACAAGAAAATAATAATTACTGAAATCTAAATGGAATTTCTCCACTTGGCAAATTAGTATATATCGAAAAGGATATAATTCTTAAGATCTTATTAATAACCCTGTAACTTATGTTGTATCAACCAGGAGTACTAGATTAATTTCCTCCCTTAAATTCTGCATAGATATAAATAAAATCTTTCTCTTATCCCAATAGAAAGTTTTTAGGTTGTGAGAGAAGAAATGTCTACTGTCTATGTGTATGTATATACTACAAATTTCCTACAGATTTTCATAGTCAACACAGTAACAGAAGGAACTATTTATTCATTGGAGGGATTGTTTGAGAAAAATACAAAAATCAGGAAGTTATTTACAAACAGGTGTGATATTTTGTATCTACATCTGCATGTTAACCAACATTGCTTGCTGAGGCTCTTTTGTAGCCTGGAATCATGTTTTGTAAATGCTCATGAGTAAACTGAAGGTTGCAGTTCTGCTAATCCTACCAATGGACTTGGGTAGAGCCTGAACCTTTAGTTTTATTCTAGAATGGTGATTCTTACCCTTTTTGAGATCATGAATCTCTTTGAAAATCTGTTATAGGCTGTGGACCTCTCCTCCCCAAAATGCATCATGTACATACATAATCTTGTCCTCTTTGAACACCTCTAGAAGAATATACAAGAAACTATAGCAATTGTCTGAAGAGAGGGGAATTAGAGGAAGGAAGACTTCTCTTTTTCTGTGTATTCTTTTACACTGTTTTTGAAGTTCTTAACCAGGTATATATCTTACATATATATATATATTTTTTAATGTGTTTTTTTAAAGTCACAGTGTCAAAAACTTGTGCACACAGTTTTGGGTTCTGTGCTTTGTACCCCCTAGAATTAAAAAAATTAGCTTTTAATAGAATATACATTTAGTCAGTTGTTATTGTGGATTATTTATTTGATTACAAAGGATAGACATGTAATCAGTATTTTCAGTGGTCTGTTAGTGCTATTTTGTCTGTATAACAGAACATTACCGATTCTTGAATGATTTATTTTAAAATCTTGTTAAACTCTGTTTAAACTCTAGTAGGAATTTTTTTAACATTTAGTTTGAGGATTTTTTTTCTTTCCGAGATATACTGTAAAGGTAGTGCTCAAGTAAGCTTCTTATTGTGAAGGAAAGAACTGTATTTTAGTTCATATGATATCTTGGTTCATTTGGGAAGCCTGTGTAGAGAGGGGTTTTCCTCTAAGGAAAAATTGCCCTATGTAGACCTGATGAAGTAAAGAACCAACAAAGATCTTAGAATTAATTTAGTCTAGTGTTTCTTAACCTCGGAGATTCTAATTCAGTAGGTCTGGGACTAGGACCAGAATCTGTTATTTCTGACAAGTTTCTTAGATGATTCTGAAGGGCCAGAAGATTTAGGAACTAGTGATGTAGTGCATACTGCTTTACTGATTGCAAAAACTGGTCACAAGGATTCATACTACTGACTTAGGTGCATCTGTGTGAATGTAAGCCTCACTCACCTTTTGAAGGGCTTGGAAATAAGGAAAGTAAAACCAAGAGAGTGACAAGGCCATCCCTTCGTGCTCCTGCTAGCTATTTCTGAGGCATGCTGGGCTCCTGAAGGTTACAGATCGAAACTGTTATTTTATGTCACAACTGGCCCAAAGTCTTAGGGCTTATGAAAAAACTTCAAGGGTGAATATGGGGTGCTTTAGAAATGAGGTTCTACTCATATCTAGGGAGAGTGGAAAGCCTGATTGGATTAAATAGTTGTTGAGGTTATAGATTAGTGATTAATAATTATTTTCTTTAAAAAATGTTTTAGGATTTCAATCTTTAGCATTTAAGTTTAGCTGTTTAAACAAAGCATACTATTTTTATTAGAAATAAAACATAAAAAAAGGAAATGATAATAGGGAAAAGCATGCTCTAGAAAACTTAAAGGTTATCTGGCCAACCATCTTTCCCAGTTGCCTGCCTTAAAGAAATCTGGTTATTTGGATCATGAGGCATAAATAAGCCCCATTGCTCCTTTAATGACAGAATATTACAGCAGAGTACCTAAGAGAAAATAACTGCTTCCAAGACATGCAAACCTGAAAGACCTCCTTTAAAATCTTAACCCCTTTGTCCCGCAAAGAAAAACAAAAACAAAAAACAAACGCCAAAGCAAAATCCATGAACTAGAAAACCCAAAATATTCACCGTATTTAATGCAGGATTTAAAATAGCAAAAGGAAGTAAAGCCCATCTTTGTGATGTCAAGTGCTATTTTAGTATATAACAAAATGGCTGAATTATAAGTCCCTCAAAGTTAAAATACTAAACAGACCCTAGTTGTAAGATGTGTTGCCAGGCATCTGTATGGAATATAACCATGTAATCAGAGTGTATTGTACTTCTCCACACAAAGAGAACCAAAGCTACTGCTTCTAAAGATTAGGAAACTTTCATTAGACTGACAGAAGACAGTACAGAGGAAATGGCTTGGGGGTGGAGGAGATGTATGAGAGAGGATGAAAGGAACAGTATTCATACTGTCCAAATTAGAGCCAGGATGTTTATGTTCAAATCTTGCTTTGGCTCTGTATTGAGGAGACTGAATAATGGGGACATGGGAAAGTGTATCTCTGAGATCCCTAAATTAGACACTACATATACCAAATTTCTCCTATAAGCGCTTCTTATTTGCAGCAGTCCTGCACATCTCTGAATATATATTGTGAGTAAAGTCCAAAGCCTGCTAATACTAATTACCCCTTCCTCGTTTTTGTTGCTAGTATCCTTCCTAAAGCTATTAATTCATTCTACTGTTGACTTGTAATAGTCAACAGATGCCTCTATGATTGTAACTTTATGGGGAGTGTTTTTTTGTCTTTCACATAGCCAAACAGCAATGATTTCTTGGGCACCAGTTTCATATGGGGCACTGTGCTAGGCACGGATGTAATTATTAGCAAAACAGACCTGGTCCCTGTCCTCATATATCTTACATCCCCCTTAGCACCTTATACATAGTTGGCTTTGTTTTCTAGTGACGTGGACATTAGGTTAATGCAAAATTATTAAATTAGCACCATTTAAAATGCCTTAAAAACATTTCAGATGTCAGTGTCTAATATTCTTTGGCCAATATTAGATTAACTAGTAGATTAACTGACATCAGTGGAGTTTAGACTTGAGACTATATTTAGAAAACTCAAGGGATGTTAATTTTTTTGTGAAAGAGCAGACCTACTTAAGATTTTTCTTAGGAATTAAAAAATTTCCATGCATGATTTTCAATAGTATTGGCAAACGAAAAGGACTATTTGCATCTCATGCTTGCCTGCACTGGCACACACCAAAGGCAGCAGCACCTGCCGGAGATGAAAACAGTTACCTTCTTGGTTCTGAAGAGAGAATCTTGATGCTTTCTGTTGAGTTAGTTTTTTTTTACAGATGTCACTCACAAGAAAAACAGGACCTTAGTAGATATTTTAACAGTTTTGAGAGTGGGAAAGTTAAGAAGCTCCATACATAGCTTAGGGAACTGCCGGTGGCGTTTTCTTGAGCGTTGTTAATTCCATGGCTTGGTGTCCACTAGGATCTCACATGAATTCTCTTATTGCCCGTGGAGGTTAGAACCGCCCTAATTTGAGATTAGAGAAGACTGTAGAAGGGTAAACCCATCCAAATATGGCTAAGGCCTCCTGAAGGGTTCAAGCACTTCAGTGAACTAGAGTGGAAACTGTTAGATTCTGAATTTGGAGTGAAACTTGTTATGATTTGCCTTGTTTCAGGTTATCTCCTGTATTTGTCTGTATGCCTCAACAACAATGAAAATCTTGGGTTTCCCTAATGTAGAACCAATTCACTTTACAAAGAATTGATACATTTTTCACACACAGGGAACTGTGTGTTTAAGGCCTTCTAGAAAGGTGAATGTATCCTCTGGCACCAATATTGTTGAGATAAAGAGTTAATACTAGTAATTCCTGTTAATATTTTTCTTGACGAAGGAACAAAAATAGACTGTCAGTTGGGTGAACAAATTAAATTATTTCCAGGTTGTATCATGAAGTCCCCATTATTTTTGATACTTGCTCTGCAGCTGAGTAAATACCTGTGACAATTGAACTGGTTTGGCTTTAGAGCCTGTTTATGTTCATTCATACACGTTTGTTCCCTCAAAATGTTAACTAGGTTTGCGAACGTCAGTTTTATGCATTTCACTATGAAGGCCTACTTATAATGATTTAGAGGATGAGAAATTGGGTTACATGGCTTCCTAACATCCCACCAAGAATGTCTGGGTTTGGATTTTAAGTGATTTGCATCACTCCTTTCCAAGTGGATTGTCATACTGGGTTAATTTCTTTAAGAATGGCACTACTAAATCACAGATTCTCCCTGCTAGTAGTATTCCATTGTTTATTATTTAAGGACACCCTTTTCTAGGTTTGGTTTTTAAGTTAATGGAGTATTTAAAACAAATCCTCAGAATGCGAAGGAACTTCCGGTTGAGACCAGACCTTGCAATCCTAGCGCGTTCAGAGCTCTTCTGCTATTGCTGCAGTTCCAAATGAAGCTTCTTTAATGTCTTTCTGGGTTATGCAGGGCTCCCCAAGGCCGAAGGCTGGGAGAACAGAAAGAGCTCATCGGTTTGTTGGGAGGCAGGCAGGCTGCACAGGCAGCTTTTCCCAGACTCTCCCAGCTCCGGCTTTTCGTGCATACCAGCAGAGCCGCTTTTTTCTTCCAGTGATTGAAACCATCTGGACTGCAGGGGGGGGTCACGTGTGTATGAGAAAATGACATAAAGTTTCAGACCCCCTTGTGCATTGCTCCAGACCCACACAATTCTTGGTCGGGTGGTGCCGAGGTGAGAGTCGTCCAGTTTGAGGGCCAACTCCGTCCTGCCCCCAACCCCGTCTTCCCACCCCTATTCCCCCACCCCCCCTCTGCGCACTCTCCGCGCGGTTTTCTAGTTCCCTCCAGTGCCTCTGAGCACACCCCTCCGCCAGGCTCCCGCAGCCCACCCTCTCAGTCTTGGGTGGAGGCACACCTCCTCCACGCCCCCCTCCACTCAAATCAGTGCTCCCTCCCTTCTCTCTCCCTCCAGCCCGGCCGCAGCCCGGGGCGCGGATGCCTGCCCGACAACCGTCCTCTCCCAGAGCGGCTCCTCCGCGGGGCCGCCGCTCCAGGCAAGCCCCCCTCCGTGCGAGCGTCCAGCCCGGCCGGTGAGCGCAGCGGTGAGTGCGTCGGCCGCAGCCCTGGCTTTCCTGGCCGGTCCTCCAGCCGGTGCCCTCGGCCCTGGATGGGTGGCGGGCGGGAGGGGAGCCGGTTCGGCTCCGCTGCCGCCGCAGCCCTAGCCTGCTCCCCGCCGTTCACCGCCCCTCGCCCCGGGCGGTGATCCCGCTCTGGGAGTGTTTGCGTCTGGGAGCCCGGGCTCTGGGGGGCCTCAGAAGGCGCAGAAGAGCGGGGCGGAGGGGCCGCTCCGACGGGTCGGTGGGGACTGCCCCCCGGGCGGTCGTGGCAGGCTCCGCTTTCCGGCGCGGCCGGGCGCGCTGTTGGGGGTGGGGAACGTCGAGCCGGGGGTCTGGGAAAAGTACGGAGCTGCGGTGTGCGGAGAGCAGACCGCGGGCAGCCCGGGCGGCCTGGAAGTGGGCTCTGCAAGCCGTCGGGTCCCCGGGACGCACCCCAGCTGCTGAGCAGCGGCTATCGAGCTCTACCTGGAACTGGGGTAGCTTGTAAGCAGACTCCTTAAAGAAAACACACACACACACACACACACACAACTCAAACAAAGGGAAGTTAACTTTGCACTCTATCACTTCAACCAATTAAACTTTATTGGTGGATGATCATGTTTCCTTTTTTGCTCTTAAGTGCACTAAGTATTAAAGATACATTTTTAAAGTGACCCAAGACTAAAGGAACAGACTTAAGCTAACGTTTATGTTACCTTATCCAAGAATTTAGTAGAGTTCAAGAGTAAACGTTTTCAAGTGTTTCTAAAGAGAGATCATTGCATTTTTCCCGAGATCTTTATATGAATGTGGTTTATAATTAATTGAACATGAATAAAACAACTTCTTCACTGAGATTTGCCTTAAAGCTACCTTAGTCGAGCTCTTGGCTTTTATCCTCATGCAGGTGTTCCTACTGTTTGGACAGCAGGGTCTTGGGAATGGGGAAGAGGTTGTTATTCCATCCTCAGGACTGTTTTGAGCTATCTCTTATGTGCACTAACTTCAACTAGCCGTCTTAGGATAGGGCCGCAAGGTTAAAACCTAAGTGACCTTGTTGTTGTTTTTCCTCCAAGTAATATTTTCAGAAGATCAATCTTTTCACTGCTGATTTTCCAGAAATAGGGGTTTCTAAGAGATCAGAAATAGTCTAGGTTTCAGAAAGCTTATCAAAGGTAGAGACTATGAGCATAGTCTGTCACACATGCTAAATTAATGACAGCACAAAGCAGGAGCTCAAGTCTGTTGAGTGCCTGAAGTAAAAGACTTCCTGGATTCTGCTGGCTTGGTTGAGAATCCACCTGTGACCACATAGATTTTTTTTTGGCTTCCTTTTCATTTACCTGGTAAAATATTACCTTTGGAAAAACTCCCCAAGATATGGGGGAGATTTGCCCAGGTGTACATGGGAAGTGGCATTATCCTATCATTGGGCCGGCAGGACACCTATTTTTGGCAGACAACTCCAAGGCTTGAAAGTATTTTTTATTGAACACTTACACTGTGATTGGCTTGATAATAAGTAAAAAAAAAAAGTTTGGGGACTTACTGGGGAAAGAGGAGTGACACATGAGAGAAGAACAAAAATTTCAGCCCTGTGGGTTTATAAGAATTATAGAAGCTCAGAGGAGAAAACGATTACAGCCAGGTGGCTTCATAGAAGAGAAGGATTTCATTTAGGCCTTGAAGCAAAGTGGGTTCTGAAACTGGTGGAGAGCTGCTGGGAAAGTTTCCAAGTGAAAAGGGAGTAGTAGACCATTCGGATTGGAGCTAGGGAGAGAAGTAATACTGGGCATCTAGTCTGTGCTGCGTGCCACGCTCTCTCCTTCATCCTCTAGTGTTGTGAAGTAGGTATTGTTATTCTTGTTTTAAAGAGAGAAGATAGAGAAGGTTCTGCTCTATTTCACCCAAGTAGTAAATGGCAGAGTTGGAATTCTAACTCCTGGTTGTCTACAGCTTGTGCTGTCACAGCTGCCTTCCACAGTGGGCAGAGGAGGTTCAGCTGAAGCACAGTGGTCAGCCTGAATTCTGGCTCAGGAGCTGGAACTTTATCCTTACACATTGTCTAGCTTTTAAAGAGTTCAGAGAAAAAGTGACAGGCAAAGCAATGTTTTTAGAAGATTAATGTGACATCTGTACAGGAACATAACACACTCATCATAGGTAATGTGCAGGATGTAGTTCTTAATTAGGAGGTTAAAAAAGGCGAATGTAGCCAAGATTCCTGGGTGTTTAAATTCCTGTCCCATTTACCATAGCCTTCAGTAGCTTGGTACAAAGGGTAAGAACTAGTTGCATTGACCACACGGCTTCTGGGGATCGGAAAAGAGCTGGGTCTGACCAGGTGGACGTCGAAATGGAATGTGTATGTGGAGCAACATGACTGGTGGCTTGTCTTTGTCCTCATGTCTCACAATGCTTCGCTGAAAGTTTTTGCTTTCATGCCCACCTTGGGACATAAGTCAACACCGTAATTTGTTTGAGAGACTTTACTCGGTGGCAAAGTTGAGCTCCCAAACCAGGGTCTTTGCCCTAAAGATCTTATTTAAGCTGAGGTGCCTTTTCCCCCAACATTCCCTTGTTTCTTAAAAATGCTGATTTTTAAAACTTGGTACTGGCTAAGTAAAAATGAATTGAGATTACTTTTGTTAATAATAGGACCAATTAAGAGAAAATGCACATTTATTTCACTTTTTTAAAAAGAAGAGCCATAAGGGCTTTAGGGAGTGACTGTGTGGACAATTTAGGAGAGATATGAAAGCCAGGATTTAGAGATGTGCAAAGCTCTTCCTACCCCTCTGCATTTCTTAACAGTGAATTGGGAGCTTGCCTGGCCATTGCATAGCCAAGTTTATAGCCAGGCCCTTTGATTTTTCTGCAGATAATGGGCTCTGTAAGGGCAGCAGTGGGTGGAGTCATTTTACTAGAATTGTCTCCCACTCTGAATACAGTCTAGATTTCTTGCTTTTCCTTGTGCAACTGCTAGGCCTTTTCCTCTGAACTTTAGAGTGCTCTGAAGACTTGGTTCTTAAGCCAAGGAATATCAGGTAGTAGGGGATTGTGCAAAAAAGGACAGCTGACAGGCAGGAAAATCAAATTTGTCAATTAGAGAAATTTTATTTTTATTAATTGTTAGAGTCAACCATGGTTTTTTTTTTGTAAAACAAAAAATCCAAAACCAAAATATGCTCTCAGTTCTCTGTATCTATTTTTACTTTTAAGAACCTCTAACTGAAGAGCTTGCCCTATTATTGAATGGGGCTTTGATATGAGAAATTTCCATCAGCATCTCTGAATATGTCAGGATGTGACTTAGATTGGATTTTGGACCACTTAGGAATACGACCTCTCCGGGTAGGGGATTTAGAATCCAAAGATATGGATTAAAGTTCCAGGTTTGCCATATTTTTAGATGTGTGTGGAGTTTGATATTGGATGGATCTCCTAACTCAGTTTTTCTAGTTCTTGTAGATCAGGGTAATCCCCTGCGAGCAGCTGGAGTTAATGCCCTGATTAGTCCCTTGGTTCCTTCTCCCATAAAGCCATTTTGTTTTATCTGTATCCTGTGGTTATAGATGAGAAAGGAAAACCCTCTAGGATTTCCTCCAGAGAATGGCAGTGCTATTAGTTGACTGCTGATCTTTTGGTATGAGTTTCTGTGAAAATGCTCTTGAGGTTAGCATTGAGAGTTGGGGGTCTCAAGAAGAGACTTTGGCTGTGTTGTTATTTAAATGTCAGGGATGTTTGGTTGCATTTTTGTCTGATGGCTTACTCACACAGTTGTTAATTTTCTTGTATTTGGTAAGCATTTGTCGTTTTTATAATCTACTAAAGGAGTGATTTAGATTTTCTAAAATAGCTAGAAGCTTAGGAAAACAGGAATGGAGTACCCTTTTGATACTCAGATATAGAACCATTTGACTATTTTAACCCATTCCATCTCCAAATATCCTTAAATCTCTCTCAAGAGATTTGCTCTCAAGAGATTTCACAACCTCTCCAGGAAATGTTCTCGGAGCTTTCCAGACTGATGATCACAGATTATCTCCTTGTAGTTAGCCTAAGTTCTCTTTTAGTGTTTATTACTTTTACTGGTTTCTCATCCCCTTTCAATGCACAGGTGTTCACAGAATGAACAAAGTGTCCTTCCTGGCCCCCAGAGGTAGCTACCAAATGTACGGATTGTCTCTTCTGTACCATCTTTTCCTTCTTCTCAGGCTCAAAAAGCTGAGCTCCCTGTATTTTTCTTTGTAAGTCTCCCTTTTTTAGACCTGTGATTTTACTTGTTACGTTGTGTTTTGTTTTGTGAAGGAAGTCACTATCAGATATGTTGGCATTAGAACTTTCAGATTGGAGGGAGCCTTTTGGAAATAAAATATGCCTTTTTTCCCTATCTGCCTATTTCCCATGAGTAATTGTGGAACATACGTAAGTTCCGGAGATGATCTTTTAAAAAAATGATCATCCAAAGAATTTTGCCCAAGACTCTAAGGGCTTAAAAAGAATCAGCCTTTGCAAAACTGCACTAAACAGACTAGCCAAGTTAAGGCCTTTCTAGGGGTATGGGAATCATTTATTTAAAATGGAATTTAGGATTCCCAAGAAAATATGATAGAAATAATATGCTTAGCCCTTTGTTAATAGCATTAGAAATAAACCCCTTTTCTATGGACCTCTTGTGATAAAGGGCCATAGTGATTAAGAATATGCAGGGAACCCTGATTATCAGTGTCTGGAAACTACTTTGAGTGGACAAATGTAAGAGTTGGTGGCTTTTTTTGTCTTTCTTTGGTGTGAAGTTCAGATCTTAGATGTTAATTTAGCTAAGGACAAGTTTGAGTCTAGATACTTTTGGCTTTTTCCCCTCTTCTCCCTGTTCTTCCCTTTCCTGAAGGCTAACTGGGGTGGGGGTAGAAAGTGCCTCTAATCAAGAAGTCAGTGTCTTTGGCGTATTTTGTCAGAATTGGTCTCTGAGGAACCACTCTGTTTATTGCTATCATTCATACACTTTTTCTAATGTTTAATGTTTATTGAATATCAACTATGGAAAAAGCTCTGGGCTAGTACATCTGTTCTCTTATTATTTTACTTCAGTGAATATGTTTAATATTAGGTGTTTGATGAATCAGTGAGTGGGTAAAGTTAAGGAATTAGATGGGAAATTATTTTTGGATATGGGTGTTAGATACCTCCCCATTCGAATATTGCTGTTGGGAAGAGGCTGTTTATATATTACCCTCTGGCCTCTGCTCTAGGTGCTGAGATAACCCCTGATAAGGAGGCTCAACATGTGGGGTTATATTTTTTAGTGCGTGAACAGGGACCAGTCTGTTATTTTTCTAATAGTTGTGTTAGATTACACTTACTGTTGTCAGGAACTCCACCAGGAACTCCACTTAGCGTAATATCCCCTGCATTAGAAAGTGCCCAAGGCTAGTAGTAAGGACTGCCTGGAGCAGATTTCCCTGAAAGGTTTTGCCTTTTGAGCTGGAGATGGATTTTAGTTGTTGAGACCCAAAGAGAAGAATCCCAACATGGAGATGCAAGGGTAATAAAAGTGCTCTCAAAATTTTGTACTACTATGGGAGGGTTATCAAAGCTTTTTGCTTCTCAGTGGACACTAGAATCTGTTCCAAGAGGCCTAGAGATTCAGAAAACCCAGCTTGCAAATTAATACTTAGGTTGCAGTGTAAGGTTAGGGAGAACATGGAAAAACGAGATTTAAGGTCAGAGCGCTCATTTGAGTCCTTAATGTCCAATTAAGCAGAGATATCAGTTGTGAGGGTTTTGTTTGTATGCTATTTCAGATGGACCATTTTTAAAACCCCCATAAGTAGCTCAGGAGTCAGAGTTAGTTGGAAATACCTTTGCTGAAAGGTATTGATAAAATGACATTTAGAAGCCTCTATCTATCTAAGAAAAACAATTTGGGAGCAGTATCATATGCTCAGCTCTGCCCACATTCAAGTTGCCTACGTAATTCCCATGTATTTGTCACTGTCACTGGTCCCTGGAGGGCTGTGGCCAATCTCAGGATCTGAGGTTCAGGCTTGGTGGAAGCCCCTTCAAGAGCTGGTCTTGGTAGGTCAGCATTATCTTTTGTGGTTTATCACCAGGACTGGGGTGTGGGAAGATGGGTGGGTGGGGCAGGAAAGAAAAACAGAAGGGCATGTAGTTCTATGGAAATTGAGTAAAGAAATGAAAAATGGTTCTTTTTTTTCCCCCCTAAGTCACTTGGATTTTTCTTCTGTTGGAAACTCTTATCACTTGAAGTCATTTATAAATACTCATAGTAACTAGCTGAAGGTACTGTGACTCCTGTACATTGGTGGGAAGGACGCTTCTAGATGGTTCTCTGGTTATGTATTTGGATTATGCCCTTTATCTTTCCCTCTTTTCCTCCTAAATTTTGATGCTGATTTTTAAAGGAATATCCTGGCTTCAGTGTGTCTAGATTTTTTTTAGGGCTATGAGGACTGGGAGCAGGGGGGCTGAGTGTGGCATTTTGCCAGATATGAAAGGCTTTTCAGCTAGACAAATCTCCAGGAAAGAAGAGACAGAAAAGTCTATACTCTGAGCATAAGGATTGGGAAGTCAGAGGGAAAATGGCGTGGCGGATGGTGTAACTGCTTTGGCAGTTGTGACTTTCTCTGCCAAGGTGGGTCTGATGGTTGGATGAGAGATAGGGTGGTGTTGAGGATATCTTAAAATCCATATCACCCCTTGAAGATGATAGTGAAGTTTTTCTCCTTAAGAAAAAGCATAGTTCATTACATTGATTTTTGTTTTTATTGGAATTTGCATGACATATCCACAAGTCAGTGAGTGCAAATATCGCAGTGTGTGTCTGACTTTGTGTCAAGCCTGGTAGTGGATATATACAAGACAAGTATGTGGGAAAAAAGTCTGAATTTAGAACATGTGTTGCCTGAAGAACTATATAAAGTAGTAAGTTATCAAGCTTTAAATTGTGAGTAACATACAAGGGGTTTGGGCCCCAGACAAGGCTTGGGACATGCAGACTTACGGCAAAGTCTTGGGCTGAGTGGAGGCCCTTGGGGATGTTGGTGTGCCTCAGGATGTGGGCTTCACTCGCCTTGTTCATCTGCACTTTTCTTAGCAGATCCCATGGTTGTAAAGTATTAGTATTCATAGTGTTTACTCAGTTCCAGGCTCTCTTCTAAGGGCTTTACCTGCACTAGTTTAATCTCCAGATAACTTCATTATCCTCACTGAAAGATATGGAAACTGAGGTACAGAGAAATGCACTTTCTTGAGATCGCACATTTCATCAGCTGAAGAGCCAGGATGTGAATCTAGACAGTTGGAGACTGGATGTTGAGCCCTTAGCTGGTTCTGCCTCCTCCTCTTCTATCCCATTACAGCCTCTTCTCATGGTCACAACCAAAGTATTATGTTTGTCCCCTTCTGTAGCCCTCATATGGAATCCCACCCATCACACTTAGAAATAGAATCCAAATTTACTACAGGTCCTTACATGCTATGAGCCCTAGCTTTCCCACCTGGTCTCCACCTTCCTCCCTATCTGCCTGTCTTTGAGCCTTTGCCTGTACCTGGAATGCTCTTCTTTAATATTGCTAGGCTGTACCCCCACATCATTCAGCTGTTGGCTCAAATGCACCTCCTCGGGGAGGCTTTCCCTGACCATCCTCTGTAAACTGCTCTTAATCAATCTTTAATCCTTGCTTTGTTTTCCTTCTTAAAATTATATTGCCCATTTGTGTGTTTTTCCTGTTTGTGTTCACAAATAAACTCCATGAGGTTAGGGAGTTGGTCCCTCTGTTTACTGGTATCTCTATTTCTGAAAACAGTTCATGGAAAGCTTTCTTTAAATATTTGTTAAATGAATAAATAGTGTTATTTTCATTTGATGTTCATGTTTAAAATGACTTCACCTGTATAAAAATAGTGGAGAGGAAAGGGATACACAGGTGGTACATACAGGTCTGGGTCTACTTGGCTTTATATTTATTAGTAATACTTAGCCATATCTGGCCAAGAAAATGCTCAGAAAGTCTTAGTTGAATGAATGCCCTGTGTGATTTGTTTTGGATTCCAGGCATAGGAGTTCAGAGAATAGGTGAACTGGGAATGCTTAGAGAACATTTGTGGAGTACTAATAGGTTTTGAAGGAGAGAACAGATTTGGTTGGGCATATAGGGATCACAGATTAATTTTTTTTAAGCTGGAAGGACTGTTAAGACCATTTAGTTCAATCTTTCTTAGCCCAGAGAGACAAAGAACTTGTGCCATAACTACTTTATGTTAGAAGTATGTCTAGAATCCAGGTACTTTGAGTCCTAGGTCAGTTTTCTTTCCTCCATGTAATGCTGCCTTCTTTTGGGGATGGGAGGCGACTAAGAATAGCATGAGCAAAGGCCCAGAGGCAGAAAAGATGTAGCCTTGTGTGGGATGGAAATTAGGCCATCTGAAGTGAATCAGCAGGTTTATGAAAGGGATCCTTGGGAAATATAGTAGGCTATATAAGGTGAAGACCAGATCCTGGAGGATCTTGACTGTTATCTTGAAGACTTTACATTTGGAATGACAGGGAGGCATGTGAAAATTCTTTAAATACTGTTCTCCAGTGAGAATTACATAATTGGTGGTGCAGAAAATGGTTTGGAACTGAAGGAGACACTAAAGCCTTGGAGGAGTTAGGAGGCCCTTGTAACAAACCAGATGTTAGAGTAGTTAGGGGCCTACAGTTTATTTCATTTTTGTTTGTGTAAATTTGTGGTGGTTTTTGAAGATGACTTATAATTCTCTGGTAAGATGTGTATACCCAGATTTCTAAGAGAGTTTGGGAGTAAGAAGACTGGAGAACTGGTATTTTACCTTAATTCTGTATATGGTCGTAAATGACATTTTAGTATCTGAATGATAATTTCTCTTAAGAAATCTGGGCTAGTTTAGATAGGGATAGAAGATAACACTACACTAGTGTGAAAGTCATGATGGAGGCCTGGCAGGGGCAGAAGGAACAGACAGACTGTGAATGGAGTGGTTTCCAAAAGAGGGCCTGGACCCCTCTGTCTGAGAAGTTGTGTTTTGGCTGGGGAGTCAGGCACCTAGGGACCCCAACCGTGCACTGTTTTTTTAGGACACAAGAGGCCAATGGAAGAAAGACCTGCACACAAATGCATTGGATGGGTTGTCCTAAAGCCCAGGCCCACTCACGTAGTCCACATGAGCTCACCAGAAATGATGAGGGTGCACTGATCAGCCCTTACCAGGCCAGTGAATTGGCACAGGGTGTGGTACTTTAAAAGTTTTCTCCACCCTCAGGAATCTTTTTCCATCTGTAAGGAAAAACTTGAAAAGTCAGCATGAAAGTGAGAACACAGACCTTTAAATAATATCTCATGATGAATCTGAGAGTCTGGGTTGCAGAGAAGGTCCTGGAGCACTCAGCCTTCAACAGATGCTTATTGAGCAGGACCTTTTAAACACCAGACACTGTGATGAGTGTTGGAGCTTTAATCTTTGATCATACTACATCAAATGTTATTAATAGAATATTAGTGTTTGGCTCTATTTCATGTTAAAGTCTTTTAGCCCCCAAGTTCATATAGCTCAGTCCATAGACCTTCAGTTCAGACTGTTCACTTCTGCTGGTATTCATTTGTTGAATGTTTTTGTTGTAACAGTCAATCAGCAGAATGCTGAGGCAGTTTTGAAGATGAATAGAATCGGTGAGGGTCCTCAACTGGAATTAACCAGGTGGATCTGGCCGCTTTCCAGTTGGCTCTGATTCCTAGCCAAGAGGAGAGTGGCATCAGCGGTAGGCTGTCCCCGTCTCCTAGTTCCACCCACACTGGGCCCACCCCTTTCCCCCTTACTTCTGCCCCCCAACCCCATCTTTAAATTTAAGAGAAATGAAAATTACCTCATTTGCATTAAGTTTAGGAAGTCTGAAGGGCAACAGTTCCCTGATGAAACCTTTAAGTTTGAAATCTCCCCAGGAGAATCTCTCCTGCCTGTGTAATCCCAAAGAGGGCTGTCTCCATGGGGTATTTCCTCCTTCCTCTGGAAGTTGCTTTGCCTTCAGTGTGGATACAGGACATGCGTGTTTGGTTCAGGCTCTTCAGTTCTGCTTGCTTCGTTGACTCTCTTTGGGGATGCTGGCGGCAGGGGTGGGGGTGGGTATGGTGTCCTGTTTTTTAAGAATGAATGACGCAAATGAGAGGGAGTCAGTCATGCCAAGTTTTCCCATTATTTGGAAAGGCAGCTGCTCAGAGCAAAAAAGAGGCAAAAAGAGATGGATACAGAAGAGTTTTCATTGAGTTTTGGATTGCCAGATCTGGAACTGGCTTGTACACTGTCTGTTTGAGGTTTACTTTGCTTTTTTTGTGTCTGTGGAACTTTAATAGAAAACTGCAAAATATAAAATTATCTTTATCTTCAACTTTAAATTGGTTCTTTTAAAAATACAATGTGTGCATTGTAGTACATTACAAAAAAAATTAAAATCTTCACTTTCCCAACACCAAGAGGTCACCTCTGTTAATATCTTAGTGTACCTTCTTCTAGATCTTTCTCAAGGCATATATATGTACATATTTGCTTTTATCGACCGAAGCAAGATGATACTATAATACTGTTTTTCATTCTTACTTTTCAATTATCTCTACTTTTCCAGTTTAGTAAATTTTTATTTTAACTAGTACTCAGACCATATTTCATATTCCCCATTGACCCCCAAGTGTCCTTATTGTTGTTTTTCCATGCCAACATTGAACCTCTAACTACATGCTGTATCTGATTGCTCTGCCCTTTAAACTTCTTTTAATCTAACCCAGCCCCTTTTGTACAATGCTATCTTGTTAAAGAATTATTCTTAATAGGTTCATTTAAATTAAGTGCTGACTCTAACACCTGTGTATTACCACGGGTTTTATCAGTGTCTTCTCATTCTACCCTTGCAACAACACTGAGAAGCCTGCTCTGTTATTCTTTAATTTTGTGTACTCTCTTCCTGGGACCTCAGCTATCCTCAGGGCTTCCACTATGTCTTTCATGTCGGAGACACATCACCTTTATCTCAATGGTCATTTTAAGAGCATGAACTCTTGAGCCAGAGGCCTGGGTTCAGATCCTTTCTGTACCTTGTATCGTGTGATCCCATATAAGTCTCTTACCCTTTCTGTAACTCAGTCTCCTCATCTGTAAATGCACAAGACTTAAGAGAGTGATTACTGAGAGAGAAGGTGAAATCAGAGATGACACAGATAGCACTAAAGGAGCTGGTGAATACAGGAGAAGAGCAGCTTTACAGAGATTAGTATTAAACATGGAAAGGTTGAGGTGCCTGTGGATCATCCAGCTGTCCAACAGCAATAATTATACACACTAAACCATATGCCAGGTCATCCTCCAAATACATACC
Organism: Smutsia gigantea; assembly: GCA_032199065.1. Taxonomy (NCBI): domain Eukaryota; kingdom Metazoa; phylum Chordata; class Mammalia; order Pholidota; family Manidae; genus Smutsia; species Smutsia gigantea. The sequence continues at coordinate 97,978 of JAVSCE010014373.1, read as the reverse complement.
TTAATTCACTTACCCTCACAAAGACCTTATGAGGTAGGAACTATTATTACCCATTTTACAGATACATTTATATAAAACAGTTATATTGCAGAGATAGCATAGGTTGAGCAGTGAAAGATTTTCAAGCATAAATATTAGGGTGCAATTCTGAGGAGGAAGTACAAAGGAAATAAGAGTTCATGAAGGAAAAGTAGTGGTATAAAATGTCATGCTGAGATTCTTGGGCCAATAAAGGATTTTTTTCTTGATTTGTGGATTTCTTTATATGAAAAACTTACAAAATTCTTCAAATTAAATCAAACTTAACATACATGTTTACTAAATCACCCTTATTATAAGGAATTCAACTGTATAAAACTTCTCTGGTCCCAGAAAAGGTAGCATGTAAGGGCATTCTTATGGGAATTCTTTTGCATTCATGGCGGACAGGCTTCTGTTAATAGGGATCAAAATAGGAGTGCCGTGAACTGAGACTCTATGTAGTTCTGAAGAAATTGATTATACTTGTTTGCCTGTTTGGAACGTTTGTTCAGCAGAGTGATTGGGACTTGAGTCAGTGTTTGCATAGGACAGATTGAATGAACTCCAAAAGGGTAGATTTTGATACCACACAGAAACACGAGGTGGTGAGATGAGCAGATTTTCCACATTTTAATATTTTCCGGGATGACACGGAAAGCCTTGCCCTTAGAGAACCTCGAGCCACCTGATAATTCATTCTTCCAGGCTCTTGAGAGGGAGAGGTGGGTGATTTATACCAGCAAATAGATGCCCTCGGCCTTTCTAGGAGAGCCTGGAAAGGAATTGAGGACAGCCGCAGGAATGTACCCAGCAAGGCAAGGTAAGGAAAACCATGTGACTTTGCTTTTTTGTGGGAAATGTTGTATTTGGGTTTATTATTTCTGGATCCGTGTTTTCAGAGAAGTTTGTGAGAGGCCTAGCTCTTGAGGGACAGACAGTAGGAGAGAATGCTGGTAAGGAAGTACAGGGTCAGTGCAGGAGACCTACTCTGTGCCACTCACTATTTAATATTTTCATAAGTCCCACTAATTGTCTCAAGGAGGAGGAGGAAATCACGACTCAGAAATCAAGTTACTTGCCCAAGAATTTGAACCTGGGTTCATGTGATTCCAGAGCCCTTTCCACTACATTGTGATGCTTCCTTGTGCTGAAATCATGGAAAATGAGAGAGACTCTGGATTGAATTAGGGAACTCATAGTATCCAGCTAACTGCTCTAAAAACCTTGAGTATGCTTTATTTGGAGGCATTTGGGAAGAGAAGTAATTCTGGCTAGGAGAGTGGAATTGAGGGGGAAGATACCAGGAGTTCTGCAGACTGCTTCATAGAAAGGGCTTTTGTGCTATGTCATCCAGTTCTTTGTGGTGGCTTGGAAGTAGTGGTCCCGGAATTCATTTGCCAACCAGTTATCACCGTGAAGGAAAATGGGAGAAAACTAGCACACGCTAGGGATATAAGATTTCACACAGTTTTTGTTTGTTTATTTGTTTTTTGAAACCAACACAGGATTCCCAGATTTAATTTTTTTCCCCAGGGAAAGAAACTAAAAATAAATGAATGAAATCCCCAAACCTAGTATCATCTTCATGTCATATAAGAAAGGACATTTGAAAACAAGAAAAATAAATATTTAAATAAATAGGATAATAGGACAGCCCTTTCCAAGAAATCATTGTATACCTCATTTTTTACAAAATTAGGTTAGCTTTTAAAATTGTGAATCAAGAAAAATTACAGAAAAATGATGTGTTTGTCAGTCTGGGTATTTTTGATAGTCCAACATTAGGAGAAGCCTGACTGTCCTGTTTTGTATTTTTTTTATCAGTTACTGTTGACAGCCCAGTTCAGCAGGTGTGTTGGTGAAAAGAGCATCTGCAATCAGTGTAGTTCTCTCAGTATGGAATATTTGGTTTAGTTTAGAGGAGGGGTAGTAAGACCAGTTCTTAAGCCCTCAGTCCTGAGGCCAGGCCGGAAAGAAAGCAGAAGTGGTAGCTCTGGTGTGGGCCTGGTGAGGGCTCGAGGAAGCGTGCTGGGAGGACCTGTGTGTCCCCAGTTCCCGTGCAGGGTGGGGCAAGGGCCTCAGTGCCCGATGTGGAGCAGGGAGGAATTTATTAAGAGGGATGCTGTAGATGGTAAAAACTTTGATCACGGCCTGGACCAGTATTCAAGAGAACCACTCCCCAAAGCGATTATCCTGTTTGGTTCTCCAAGATAATCTGAAAGCAGAGGCACAGACAAAAGCCCATTGTTTTCTGCAGGGCAGCTGCTTATTGCATTGGTGCTAAGGAGGGGTATGGGAAGCCTGTAGGGCCACGGCCTGGGTGCTCAGATTTGGGGGTGGTCCTGCTGCTCTGCCTCGTGATTTTCTGCTGAGTCTCTCTTACGGGAACTTGGGGCAAACTGCATTTTCCTCCAAGCAGTAAAGTCTTAGCTTCACCTTCTACTTGGTCTCTGTGGCCTGGAATTTTTGTGGGTGCTCTGAATGCCTGGGAACAGGGACAAAGTCGTGGAAGCAGCCTGGGAATCCTCCAGCTCTCCTAGCCTGCCTCTCTGGTCTAAGGGGGCCAGGCTGGGGGAAGTGTTTTGGCCTCTCTGGAGAAGGGCACATTAGCTTCCCTGGCCTGTTTACATTAGTTTGGTCCTTTCTGCCTTTGATTACAAATGAGGCCTTGGGTGGGGGCTTTCCCTGCGTCCATGGAGGTCACTCCCTCCTTTTGTCTGCTTTCTTAATTTTTCCACCTGGGGAAGAGCTGCCTCCTATTTTTTTTTTCTTTTTTAGTATTTTCCTTGGCTTTAACTCCTTGTCTCACAGACTTTGCCTTGTGAGTGGATCAGTTCACAATCAGGAAGCAATTCATCTGTCTCCTAAAATCCTCTTTTGTTGTGTTCTGTGACCGTTAGACCTTTTCTCATCTGCCAGTCACTGCCTTAGTTGTCAGTATGCCCCCCTCAGAAAGGGAGTAGCCTTCCAGGGGCTGGACCGCTTATTGGTGCTTGTTGAGCTGAAGTGTTGATGCAGGATTTCCTAGTTCTTTGGACTGTGCACGTGGCTGGTCAGGTAGACCGTGAAGCCTTTGAGGTTCCCAGCTCCAGGTTCTTCCTTCCCTTTTCCCCCAGTCTGTAGTAGGCGTGTGAGAGGAGAAGTGGCCCCTGTGGGGAGGATGACCTCCGGTGGCCCAATTTGCCCGTGAGGTCACCTCAGCCTTGCCCCCAGTGGCAGCTGCACCGTAGAGCACAGGCACCGCCTCACCCTCCCCAAGGCTGACCTCTGACCTCACCGGGGGCTGTCCAAGCCCACGCTTACAGGGGGTACACAGGAACCCTGCTGCCCCCAGGGGCAGGGGTGGAAGGCCTGCCTCAAACCACTGTTCCTTGGTGGAAGCCCCCCTTTCCATCTTGTTCATTTGAAAAGTCCTGATAAGCTCAAGCGAATTTTACTTGGCAGTAATAATTTTTCTTTCTTCACAGTTTTTGCACTCTTAGGAGAGCTTCTCTCTTAGATAATTCAGGTAGGATTTTTTTAAGTCAGCGGACCTCGTTCTGTATAGTGACTTCTGTTGCCCCAGCCTTCCTTCAGCTGATTGATCTTGGTGCTTTTTCTCTTTCGGAAGAACCTTTCTGGGTCCCTTGGGGTCCCTTCCAGTCCCCCTGGTGATGCTTTGTGGCCTCTAGCCTACTTACCCTTGCCTCAGTTTGCAGGCACCCCCATCTCACACCCACAGACTCCTGGGCACGTTATTTGATATTGTAATACATTCTCTGCCGGTGTCTATTTGGTCAGGCCTTAGAGGACAGTCTATTCACATTCACATTTATATCTAGAATCCTATTTTGAATCTCAGCATTAAAAGAAAAAAATTGGATTCCTTTGTTTCTAGCTTGGGCTCATTTTTAAGATTGCCACCCCAGGCCTTTGCAGTGTCTCTCTTGTTTTCCTGTGTGCTGTGCCTACCTCGCTCCCACAGTCTTTCCCTCCGGCGTAGATCACAGAAGAAATGTTTAGTCAGCCTCTGCCAAACATTCTGGCTGTGTTGTTTTGCTTAAGCAGACATGCAGATAAACTGTTTTGATTCTCAGTCTTGGTGCTCTGGGGCAGATGTTTCTCCTATAACAGAGGTATTGTGGTCAGTGGGAAGAAGAGCTGGACTAGAGTTCGGAGAATCGGATTCTATTCCCTGTTGTGCTACTAATTTGTGGTGTGATCTTGCACAAGGCACATTTCTATGTCTCAGTGCCCTTTTGTAAAAAGAGACCTTATGACAAAGAAGACAGGAATCTGTGGTATTAGATGGGAACCCAGAGAGTAAGCCTGGGGAACCAAGGAGAGAGTCGATAGGCTAGAGAGAGGAGAGGCAAGGCAGAGAGCCATTACCATCAGTGTCAATAGTGGAACTAGAAGGAAACTCATATACAAATAGAGATAAAAGTAATGTGTAGAATCACTTGTAAGAAGTATAAAATATGATAACGAAGTGGTGGAAATTCCTTGGCAAGGATGACTCCAGGAGGTAACTGTCTTGTCCCTGGGCTTGCTTTGGTCCACACCTGTTTGCTGTCACCCCTGGGATGTGGGAGGTTTGTGGGTTCAGCTCCAGAATTCTGCCTCCCACCTTCCACCTCCTTCATAAACCCATGAATATTTGAAACGCATCCCAGATCTTCACCTGGCTTTGATTTCCCCATAATGTGGAGAATGGTTCTTGGAAGTTGTAGTTTCCAGAAACCCTAAATGTTTGCTAACATGTCTAACTTCTGCATTTGTTGATCACTCCTGTGCATGGCCATATTCCAATTCTTGTGCCCTGAAGATGGTATGATTTGGTTCCAGGAAGGAAGAGGGGGCTATTTTGGGACTCAACAGGAACTAGGAAATAGAAGTAGACAAACGAACTGAGAGATGCACCCTTGGTGTTCATGAGAAGCAGGTTTTTGAAGAAGAAACAAAGTGATTTAATGTTCATCTGTGTAAACCACAGTCCCTACATACACGCATTCAGATGGGCAGAGCTACATTGCTTCATTACACATTCCTGTCATGATCCTGGGATTTAATTGGACCTTGCCTAGTTTATGCTTTTTCTTTCCAGTTAAAGATTTGCACTGGTTTCCTTCAGTGCAGAATGAGTTGGACCAAGACAGATTCCAAAATCTTTTTCTTTCTTGTTTGCTCCTTTGTCAGGCAAAATCAGCAGCAGCTTTCCTAAATGAGCATGGAGGGACCTGCATTCACTATTGCTATGACGAACTGTGGGAGGCTCTTGGGTGGTTGAAACTTGCTAGAGAAAGTTATGGAACTGAGTAGAATAGGTCTGCAGAGAAGAGCTATGTAATTCACTGTGTATACTTTCAACTGGGCCTTCTTTGCTATGCTGCAATCCTTTTGTTTATCTAAGTCCTTGTGACATACACCAGAGTGCCCAACCCTGTATTTTTTGTATTGCATAAGCTCTGACTCCATCTTGACCCTATGTTGCCAATGAGGGTGCTTTCTACTTTACTGAAACTCTTGGAGCTGGGTGACAGAAAACTCTGGGGTAGTAGTTCTTCTCCTTTGGATAGCTAGGTACTTTAATTCATCCAGCTCCAGGAGAGCAGGCAGTAAGCATTTCCTGTAGGCTCTGTGGATGTGTTCGTGGTGAGTGCCAACATCATCAGGGCAAAGTAATGGTTTGGCTTCGGGCTTGGTAAGAGTTGTGAGCCATGGCTGGCTATTTGGTACTTTCCCCCATCCCATTTGATCTTAAACCAAGTTGTCCTAAGCAAATGTCCCAACTGGCTGGTGGCACGTAATGCCTGAAGTGTCCTCCCTGGCTTTCTATTTCTGGATACTCATGAGTCCTCTGGCTTTTATGTTTCTCACCCATCATAGCTCATGCAGGTCTACCCCAGGTAGGTGCCTTTCAAATCCTACTCACATTGTCTTTAATCATTATCTTCCATTCTCTCCTACCTATTTTGCTTAGTTACCTCAAAGAAATACCCTCCTTATCCTCTCACCTCTTTGATTGTGGAGTACAAGCTAGTCCTAGACATAGCTGATAAGCATGACACCAAGAATACTTCTGAAAGGAGAGTCAGATATTTGGGAATGAAATGAGATGGTGTGAAGAATCAGTGCTATCATTCTTGTCTTTTTGAATACCTTTTGAAATCCCTGAGAATACCCATATTTTAATTAACCTCTCCTCTTCCAGGACCATAATTTGGGATATGTAAAAATTATTTAATTTTATTCCTCTTACATTTTGTTTTCCTGCTAGTTTTTTTTTGGTATCGTTAATGTACAATCACTTGAACAACATTATGGTTACTAGACCCTCTATTATCAAGTCCCCACCACATACCCCACTATAGTCACTGTCCCGTCAGTGTAGTAAGATGCTATAGAATCACTACTTGTCTCCTCTGTGTTATACTGCCTTCCCCGTACCTCCCACTTACATTACATGTGCTAATCGTAATGCCCCCTTTCCCCCCTTATCCCTCCCTTCCCACCCATCCTCCCCAGTCCCTTCCCCTTTGGTAACTGTTAGTCCATTCTTGGGTTCTGTGAGTCTGCTGCTGTTTTGTTCCTTCAGTTTTTCCTTTGTTCTTATACTCCACAGATGAGTGAAATCATTTGATACTTGTCTTTTTTGGCTTGGCTTATTTCACTGAGCATAATACCCTCTAGCTCCATCCATGTTGTTGCAAGTGGTAGGATTTGTTTTCTTCTTATGACTGAATAATATTCCACTGTGTATATGTACCGCATCTTCTTTATCCATTCATCTACTGATGGACACTTAGGTTGCTTCCATTTCTTGGCTAAAGTTTTTACACTTTTTTTTTTTTGATCTTTGTTATATATAAGCAGTATTTTAGCCATGTTATTCAGTAATAAGCTTATCTGGGCATCCAACTACTACCATGTCTAATACTGTTTCTTTGGCAAAACTTATAAAAGTGACTGACTGAAAAAGGAGTGTTTAGTGAAAACATGGTTCTCCCCATCTGGCCCTACTGGTGATGCTGCTTTGCGGGGGCCGGCTCGGTTCCTGTCACATAGAGAGGAAGTGCTACCCGGGAGTGCATGGAGCTAGATCAGGAAAGGCTGATCCCTCCTTTCATCTGAGTCTCTTGGTGGCGGCTAGAGGAGCTGGGGTGTACCAAGCCTGGCTCTCCCTAAGCTCTTTGCTTTTTTCCTGCTGTGTGTCACTTCAAGAAATGCTTTAACTTAAAGCCTGAAGAAATTCCCCACTTTGAAAATGATGATCGAATTATGACAAGACCACATTCTTTAAACATGTTGTTTAGTGGAGTTAATTGAGTTATCCCCTCCTACTTTTGAGCAGGATATAATACATTCTTGTTGTGGAGCTGTACTAGGTCTTAAGTGGAAAGCTTCTAGTGTGAAGCTGTGTACATTTCCAGTGGGATTAATCTGCTGCCAATTCATGAAAATGGAAGATGTCCCTGTGCTCTGTGCACAAACTGGAGCATCATCTTGAGGAATGTACAGTTCAGGAAGATGGAACCATTTTTTGAATAAAATTCCAAGCTTTACTAGGTTCCAGGTGACAGAGAATTTCCTGTTACAGTGGGAAAACTCATCCACACGTTTCTGCTCGGGGATAGTGTGTGTCACGTACTTCCAAAGAAGTATGTCCACAGCTGTTTATACCTTTTCCTTTGTCCCCTTTCTGTGGTGCCCAGAGATGGTTTGAGCTCATCTTTGGTCTCATCTCTTTGAAAAAAGCATCGTGGATTGGGATCACGGTTTGGGAGTAAAATCTGTGGCTACAGGGCAGGGTGAAACTAATGGTTCTTATAAGTAGCAGTCCTTTCACCTGTGCTTCATTGGTGTCAGGCCCTGAGTAACTGAACTAAGCAGCTACACATGCTTGTGTAATTTTGAGGTGAGATGGGCAAATTCCCAGGGGTTGGGGGCGGGCCGACATGTGGTTGCCAGAGAGATGACATCAGCCAGCTTACTGGTGCTGCGGAGGAAGGGGAGATTCCAGGTGCTCAGCCTCCTTCCTGCATGTGGGAGAGTCGAAGCCACCCCCATCCTACTGGCGGCCAAGGCCTTTGCTTGGGAGAAACCTTGTCTAATTCTTGCCTCCTGCTTGTCCCCATGGGGACCTGAAATTGGAAAGGTTCTTGCAACCTTGGCTGTGGGAACAAAGCTTTGAGGAATGAACAGACATATGTGTCTCTGTGTGTATTTTGTGTGAATGCTAACAATCGATGAGAATTTCCAACCTGGGGCTTGGATATGAGATGAGAAGGGAATCATTGTCGGGGATTTTTTGGAATCTGTATTATGAATTGCGCTTTTCTTGGAAGGGAAAGCAGTGTATGATTTAAGTCATTTTTTAATTAAAATTATTTGACTATTTTGTTTTGATACTCCTAATGTGGACACTTAGTATACAACAGGAAGGCATTTCTAATAACTTCCTGTGTTTTGCTCCTTCTCCTCTGCTTATCCTAGCACAGCCTCACAAGGTCATAATATGTGACAAATTGGAGAAAGCACTTCTGCAGGGAAGCTCTCCCTTTGTGCTCAGCCTTTCCTCATGTACCGGCTTCTGGGAAAAGCTTTGTGACCTATGAAGCATGACAGAGGGAGTAGAGCTGGGAGGCACTGGAGCCTGCGAAGCCCATCTGCTTGCCAGCTTTGCTTTCCCATCAGATGTTGGACACCCTCTCTGATTCTACCCTCCTCCCCTAAGCTGTGGGAAAGAATGAAGCCTGTGCATGAAAAGCAGGTGATAAAGCCAGCAGTGGAAGCATACACAAAGAGGTTCAGACACCCCATCCCAGGGGAGTCAGTAACTTAGAGTTTCTCCAAGACTGGCTCACATTCAGGTGCATGCACTGCTTCCCGGAAGCCACCGGGCCCAGCCCAGGCTCATTCTGTCCAGCTGTCTTCCCGCCACTGTGCTTTTCTCTTCATTTGGGTCTCCAGGTATTAGGACCTTCATGGCCTATGAGCTGCTCAAGTCCTTCTGAGAGCCTAGTTCCTGCCTTCTCTGCCCAGGATGCTGTGGTAAGCTCCTGCTTTCCTTCTCAGCTGGGCACTTCTGGGAAGCCGTCTGCATTCCTTTCTGCCCAGCTCTCTGCCCCCGGGGTGCGGATGCTTCATGCCTCTGTGACGTGGAATGCTAAGGCCGTCCCGCGGAGACTAGCCCCTGGAGGTAATGGGAGCTTGAAGGTGGAATTGCCCTTTCTTGCAATCCTGGAACTTACACTGGCTTTTTATGGTGTGTGGTGTTGGTTCTTCTTAAAACTTTATCCAGCCTACTTCCCTGTCTCCTTGCCGTTCTGAGGGAGAGGTGAGGAGGAAGACCTGTGCTCAGTTTCCCGTGATTGATCCTTGGCCCTGGAGATGGCGCTATAGATGCCTTTTGTGAGGAAGGAGCTTTGAGGCAGGTGAGAGAATCTGCCGCTTGTCCCCGTATAATGGGCGTCTTTCCAATCTGGGTATGTTGACACTCTGAATGGTTCATGTTGGAATCTCCTGCTTGAAGGCAGGTGCCACTTTTACATGGTTTAAAATATTCCTGAGGTCAGCATCATCAGCTTCTGTAAAGAAGAAAGGGCCCATGATAAGGAATGAACATGCTGGGCAGAAGATGAGCATGAGAAGGAGGCTCCTTGCCTAGACACCACCCAGGGTGAATGCGTGTGTGTGAGACAGAGCAAGAGCGAGTGCTGGAGAAGACTGAAGTGGCAGGTGGAGGTGACTACTTCTAATGAATAGGAAGAGGTAGAATCTGGAGAGGGACTAGAGGAAGTTGGCTGTGGAGAGCACGGAAGCTGGGCATTTTTGCAGAGGTGTGTTTCAGAGCAGCCAGAGGCCAGGAAGAATGGGTGTGCATGTGCTTGGTTGGGCCTGCGTTGCTGAGTACCTTGGGTATGGTGGAGATGACTGCCTGCCTTCCTCCGGGGAAGAGCTGGGCTCCTGGGGAAAGAGTGTTCTTAGGCCTAAAGCATTCCAGGGCAGAGGCAACGGGTCTGAGTGGCTGGCCAGCTAGACCCCCACCTCTCACTGGCTGGCTCCTAAGAATGAGAAGCCAGTCCTCATTGGCATGGCCTGTAGAGGTGTCTGTGCCCTGGCAGATTATAGAACCTTCTCATGGGTACCCTGCCTTTTTGGGGCTTGAGAACAGATGGGGCATGATTTGAAACAGACCTACCTCAGGGACCCAAATCCGAAATGCTTATTACAAAATTATTGCTAGTCTTGGCTCTGCTTCCCTCTGTCTCTGTCCCCTGTATGTTCCCATCACTGTCAGGGAGCGTGAGCAGCTGCTGCTATCACACAGACCAGTCAGGATGTGAAGAATGGAGCTAAGTATAGTTCTCTGCCCGCTCTGATGTGCTTAGGTTCATCTCAGAGAAGGTTGGTTTGAACCTGTGATAGAGGGGCCCTTGCCACCCCAAACAGAGCATGTGAAAGCAGGGAGGAAAAGGTGGGAAGGTACTTAAGGAGTTGGGAGGGTATTGGTCCCATCCCTTCCCTCTCTCCATCCTGCACCCCTACCATTTCCTGTGAATGGTCAACGGTAGGGGAGAAAACCAAGATCTTTGAAGCCATCAGGCAGTCAACAAATACTTGCTAAATGTTTCTGCTTAACCAACATTGTGATTCAAATTATTACTTAAAACTTGTTATCTGGCCTAGAGAATTTGTATTCTATTGGGAGAGGCAAAATTTGTTAACTAATTAGAGGATATCAAAGATCTTAGCTGTGTTTGGTTCCTAACTGAATATGTTTAGAGGTCTGAAATGAGAAAGTAGCATCTTAGAACCATAGGAGAGCTTTCTTGGAGGAGGCAGGATCTTTCCTGGTCTTTGAAAGTCAAGTTGACTTTATATAAGCACAGGAGAGGTGGGAAGTATTCCAAGTGTGGAGAACAGCAAGAACATAGAATGTGGCACTCCTGGGTGCCTGTGATGATCTGCCTTGGGAATGGTAGGTCTGGCAGAGCAGAGCTGGAAATTTGAGCTCTGGAGGTGCATAGGAAGTGACGTAGTCAAAGTGGAATTTTATGAAAGTGACTCTTATAGAGGAAAGTAGGGTAATTTTGGAGAGGACAGAGACTGGCAGTAAGGAGACCTGCTGAAGAGTGGAACGTACCATAGAGAGGAATAAGGGGAAGGAGGTGAGTCCTAGGGAATATTCAAAAACAGGATAGTTAGGACCTAGACATTGGGATATTAATGATGAAGTTGAGGGGAAAGACAGAGGATGCTGAAATTTCTGCCTGTGAGTGTTGACTGTTACTGTATCTTATGTTTATGAAGTTGCACTTTTCAAAGCATTTTTTCATTCAGTAAATATCTCAGAGTTCTGGGCAGTTAGAGTTCATCTAGTCTGGCTTCATTTTCCAGATGGGGAAATTGGAGCCCAGAAAGGGAAGGTACTATTCCCAACACACACAGCTATTTGTGGTAAAGTGGGGCCTCTAATCTTGGCCATCTATCTCCTAGGGGATTTTAAGACGAGAGTAGCATAGGCTGTGGGGGGGGTGGTCAGGCAAAAGTCCTGTCTTGTCTAGTGGGGTGACATTAGGTGATTACCAATCTCTCTGAGCAAAATGAAGTTTAATCAGAAGCATTCAGACAAGATCAGTGGTTCTACTAATAAGAATGCTTTTTGAGAACTAATAAACAAGGAAGATGGACTCTTTGGGTCCTCCTAGTTCTAAAATTCTTCAGAGTACGCAATGTGTATTAAAAGAATTGAGTTTCCTGAGAGACTGTGGCTGGTTTCCATTGTGGTGCCTTTCTAAGGGAATTTTAAGAGTAATTTGACTCCACGTGGTTTTCACCTTATGTGCTGACCATGGAACCTAACTTCTGCTGTTAGTAGGCTTGTGGCCTGTGGTCAGCAGCAGCCAGCAGCCAGGACCTCAGTATTTGCAGTTATGTTTGTGGCTATGTTTGTGTTACCTGCTTCCTCTTCCCACCTCTTCACACACACACACACACACACACACACACACACACACACACACACACACACACACACACACACACACACTTCCTCCATTCCTTCCTTTCTCTCTCCTTCTTTTACCCTTTTATTCTTCCTTTTTCACTGTTTGTCTTATCTCATTCCCCTTCCTCCATCTCTATCCTCTCCACTCTTGTCTGTCTTGTTGTCTCAATAGCTTCCTTTGTTGGAGCAACTTCCTGTCTTGGTTAAACTCAGAGGGGATTGCCGAAGAGCACCTTGGAATATCCTGTTCTGTCTGTGGTCCCTGTTGTGGTGACCGGCACTCAGTGATCCGAGCACTCCGAATTGGGAGTCGTGGTGGATCCTTCCTCAGCTGCACAGTCAACCATCCTTCAAGTTCTTGTTTTCTATTAAAACAGCTCTTGATCCTCCCTGCTTGTCTATTTTCACTGCCCCGTGCAGCAGAAGAGAAAGCAGAGAGAGAGAGATGGCTGAAGAAAGAAAAATAGAGGTGCAGGTCACCTTCTGTGTCCTCAGAAGCATTTTGTGAAACTCCAAATCCCAGTTTAGAGTCTCAGTCTTTGCTTCTGGCGGCCCTTACAGCTCTCTCTGGCATCTCTCACCCTCTGTGAGTGGCTAGTGGCTACACTTCTGCTGGCTGTGTTTGGAGAAATCCTGAGTCTGAAAAAGAACAATAATTCAATAAGCAGTGGTAACTCCCTCGGGAGTACATAGAAGAATCAAGCCTTGTCTTCCTGCTGAATTTTCCCCAAGTAGGCTTCCCCTCCTTGGCTCCTGTGGGTCTTGTCTTGGAAGAGTTGTGTGCCTGCATTAATGATGGCAGAGGCTACCTGCACTGGTGATGCATGGCTGCAATCTTTCATCACGTGAGAACTCTCAAACAACTGACTGCCTTTGCTTCTTGAGGTTTGGGGAGAGCCACTGTCTCCCAGTTTTAGCCCCTTGGAGTCCCATGGCTTGTGAGAACTCTGCTGGCATCTGCTGTGCTGGGGACAGTGGTCCTTGACCCTTTGTTCTGCTCACTCTGCCCCCCTCCTCCCACTCATTAGCAATGTTAGCCGACCAGTTGCGTGGGGTATGGGCAATCACATTAACCAGGGTGAGGGACCCTGACACTGAGGGAATAATAGGCTTTCTGAATTTTTTCTTTCCTTCAAAAGGCTAAGTGGTACTCAAATGTGTTCCTTGACATCCCTGGGAGGAATGCTTAGGAATTCCCCCAGATATATTATTCCCAGACTTCCAAACAAGGTTCCTCCTGTTTCTGTCCTTCAGGATCCTAAATTGCTCTCTCCTCTCCCTCCACATTCCTGTTTTTCCTACCATTATCTCACCCATCCTTCCTTGCTTACAACCTGGGATCTAATTTTTACCCCTGTTGCATAGGTTCCTCTATGTTGATCTCTAAGTGAATGAACTTTTATAGGCACCTCTTTTTATACAAAAGGCAAACCAGCTCTAGTCTACATGAAAATGGGATATACTAGGGCATATATTGTTATGGAAGAAGCTAATTATTGCATAAATCAGAAACATCTAGGTTCCTATCCATGGGGAAGAAGAATACTTTTAAAAATGGCTTCTTCTACTATAGGACATTGAAGTTTATTTAGCATGACACTCATCTGCAGGCCAGGGTCACCTTCCATGTTTCTAGGATAACTGGATTTTGAGAGGCCGCTGTTTGCTTTGTTCCTGAGTCTTCTGAGAAGAAGCATCATAGTTTCCCATTATGGGAGATAAGCCAGTATGTGTATTTCTCAGCAGTGTATGACAGAGCTGCTGCATACTCACTGACTAGTGTTTTAGTCACAACTGTCAAACCCTCCTTGCTCACAAAAGCTGTTGGATGACACTGTAGTATAGAAGGTTAAAGATCCACAGGAATTTACTCTGATAGTTAGAAATACCATTTTGTAATTTTGATCATGATGAACCATGGTTTGGGGAGTTGGTGGGTAAGAATTGCTTGGCTTCCTGAGCTTCTCTGTGTCCTCACTGATGCTTGGGTGTTCAGATCCCCGAATGGGCGGACCTGATATGAGCAGCAGCAGGCCAGGGCCGTTCAGGCAGGGCTCAGCTGTCTCCCCTTCCCGCGAGCTTTCTTTATCTCATCCCGCCATGAGTCCCCTGAAGTGACTCCACGGGGATAAATTGGTAATTTTCTATCTTCCTGTTCCTCAGGAAGACTTAAGAACCTCATGAACCAGATATATTGTCTTATTTCTCACTTTAAGGGGCTCCACAGACTTGATTTTTCCTTTTTTTTTCCTTTAGTATAGTTATCTGAGATGTTATTAAGGCTCCCTTCACCCCTGAGTCTGTAAATATAATGTGTGTCCCTTGGATACACTATTGTTTTAGTCAGAATGGAGCAGAATAAGGCGTGGACCTCATTTGATCTGGGCTGTGTATTTCATTTCAGTCAGTGAAGCTAAAAATCATGCTGACTCACCAGCTGACTCATGGTCAACCATTCCACAGGACTCTTTGCTACCCTCTTCATCCTGTGGTCATGCAGTTTTTTTCTAAACTTCAGTGTAAAATGATACATTCTGTCCTTTTAAAATTTCATCTTGTTATATTTAACCTATGGTTTAATTAATTTTTCTTCATTATCTTTAGTATATTAATTATCCTTCCCAATTAATTTGCTATATGCATTTTTCCCCCTTCACCTGTTTTGCCCTCCCTCATCCCCCTCCCCTGTGGTAACCACCAGTCTGTTCTCTGTGTTTATGAGTCTATTTCAATTTTCTTTGTTTTTTAGATTCCACATATAAGTGAAACATACAGTATTTGTCTTTCTCTTTTACTTAGCCTAATAACCTATATAGGTCCATTAATATTGTTGCAAATGGCAAGATTCTACTCTTTATGATGGATGAGTAATATTCCATTGTTTGTAGGAACTACATCCTTTTTGTCCATTCACCTAGTGATAGACATTAAGGTTGCTTCCTTAATATTTTGGCTCTTGTAAACAATGCTGTGATAAACATGGGAGTGCATATATCTTTTTAGATTAGTGATTTTGTTTTCTCCAGGTAAATTCCCAGAAGTGGAAATCCTGGGTCATAATGTTTTTTTCTATTTTTAGTGTCTTGAGAAATTTCTGTATTGCGTTCCATAGTGATTGAACCAATTTGCAATCCCACCGGCAGTGTACAAAGGTTTTCTTTTCTCCACATCCTCACCAACACTTGTTATTTCTTATCTGTTGATACAGTCATTCTGACTGGTGTGCAGTGATACCTCATTGTGGTTTTGATTTGCATTTCCCTGATGATACAGTGATGTTGAGCATTTTTTTATATGTCTGTTGGCCACCTGTATGTTGTCTTTGGAAAAATGTCTACTTTGGTTCTCTGTTCATTTTTAATCAGATCTTTTTTTGGTGTTGAATTGTATGAGTTCTTTATAAATTTTGGGTATTAGCACCTTATTGAATATTCATTTTGGAAATACATCCTCCCATATAGTAGGTTGCCTTTTCGTTTTACTGATGGTTTCAACCCTTTACTATACAGATGCTTTTAGTTTGATGTAGTCCCACTTGTTTATTTTTGCTTTTGTTTCCCTTGCCTGGAGAGACATCCATTAAGAAAGTTACCAATGTTAATGTTCAAGAGTTTACTGCCTATGTTTTCATCTAGGAGTTTTATGGTTTCATGTCTTACATTTAGGTCTTTAAAACTTTTTTGAGTTTATTTTTGTGTATGGTGTAAGACAGTGGTATGCATGTAGCTGAAGAGCTTTCCCAGCACCATTTATTAAAGATACTGTCTTTTCCCTATTGTATATTCTTGCTTCCTTTGTCCTATATTAGTTGACCATATAGGTATGAGTTTACTTCTAGGCTCTCTTATCTATTCTGTTGCATTGGTCTGTGTATCTGTTCTTGTGCCAATACTATAGTATTCTGACATTGCTGTAACTTTGTAGGACAGTGTGAAATCAGTGTGGTATCTCCAGCTTTGTTTTTCTTTCTCAAGATTGCTTTGGCTCTTCAGAGTCTTTTGTGGTTCCATACAAATTTTAGCAATATTTGCTCTAGTTCATTGAAAAATGCCATTGGTATTTTGATAGGGATTACATTTAATCTGTAGGTTGCTTTAGGCAGTATGGCCATTTTAACAATATTAATTCTTCCTATCCGTGAGCATGGAATAGAATAGCTTTTCATTTATTTGTGTCTTCTTCAATTTCTTTAATCAGTTTCTTTTACTTTCTTGTTAAATTTATTCCTAGGTATTTTATTATTTTTGATGCAGTTGTAAATGGGCTTGATTTCTTAATTTTTCCTTTTGTTAGTTCATTGTTTGTAAATAGAAATGCAACTGATTTCTGTATATTGATTTTGTATTGTGACTTACTGAATTCATTTATTAATTCTAGTAGTTTTTGATGACTGATAGTTTTAAATCTTATGCCAGCACTTTATTGGAGTTTCTTCCTGAGTTTGAGGATGAGGAGAGGCAGGCCTGGAAAGGGGGTCCACTTTTGAAATCCTCCATTTTACTAATATATTATTAAAAATAGAGTATGTGTTTTTTATTTTTATATGTACAGTTTAAATGTGAGTATTCATGTACCTACCACCCAGATTAATAAAGAAAACAGTACTATTAGCTTTAAAATTCCTTGTGTCCTCACCAATAATTTAAGAAAAATGAATGTATATGTTAAATTTTAAAAGTAAAATAGTAGCAAGGTATTTAGAACTTAATAAAAAGGAAAAAATTACTAGCATGTGATTATTGTTTTGGCATAAATTAATTTTTCCCTTGTATATGGTTTTACACTTTAGTGTAGTTTTTGCTTCGTTATGTATAATTAGCCTTGTCTGATGCTGTTATTTTTAAATAAGTAATAAATGTATGTGTTGTAAATTCAAAAAGTATGAAAAGGTGTACAGTGGAAAGTAAATCTTCCTCTCACCTTCTCTTTTCTTTCTCTAGAACTAGTCGCGGTTGCCACTTTGTGGCTTATAGTCATCTCTTAAAGCACAATATAGTCGATCTAGTGCCAACTTTTTCAGGCTTCAGATCTACATTAGTGGGTTGGGAAATCAGTGTAGCAGGGCTCTACAAGCTTGGTTTGTTTTCTTAATGAAATAGATTAGGATAGAAAATAGCAGAGAACATCACATGTAGCAAAGATAAGTATTGTTTTGAGAAACCTTTTTGGTTCAGTTTTATGTACACACTGTCTCTCATACATGCACCTACTACACTGCAATATAAAATATATTTTTTACTATGGGTCATGGTCATAAAACACTTAAGACTTACCAGTCTAGTAACGATTGACAGGGAGATTGTTTCTAATTTTTCATTATTATACTGGGAGCATGCATTTTTTTTTAGGATAACTTGAATTTTTTCTTAGGATAACTTCCCAGAAGTGAGGATACTGAGTCAAAGGATATGAGCATTTTAATATGTAACCAAGTTACTTTCCAAAAGCTTCGTCCCATTTAATAAATGCCATATGTACTTTGTTCAGCATACACTTTTTATTTTATCACAGAATTTTTTTCTGTGCATTATATATGTGATACATATATTTTTAACAAAATGGAATAAATTATTATTATTTCTCAAGCAATATAAAGCAGACGTTTCCCTATTTTAGTAAATATTCTTCTACAGCCATAATTCTCATTCTGGGGACAGCTTTTCTTGGATGTAGGATATGAGGGGTGACAACTCTAGTGCTTCTCAGACTTGAATCATTCTTACCCACCTTGGTGATTTGCACCATACTGTGTCTTTAAATCAGCTCTTTTTTTTAAAGCTTTGTACTTTTAAATAATTTAAGGCTTGTAGAAAAGTTGCAAAGATAGTACAGGCTCTCCTGGTTCTCCTAACCTCATATACTGGTATAGTTATCAACTAAGAAATTTATATTGTTATAACATAAATGGTAGAGTTAATTTGGATTTCATTTGCTTTTCCTATTAAAGTCCCTTTTCTATTCCAGGATCTAACCCAGGATCCCACATTACATTTAGTTGTGTCAATGCGTGGCAGTTCTTCAGACTGTAAGGTCTTTAATGACCTTGAGACTTTGGGTGCTGGTGAGGTATTTTGTAGAATGTCCCTCAAGTTGGGTTTGTTTGATGTTTTCTCATAATTTGATTGAGGTTATGGATTTGGGGGAAAAACACCATAGAGGTGAACTGTCCTTTTCAATGCATCATGTCAGAGGTACTCATTACTGCTAGTAATGTTGACTTGGATCACTTGGTTGAGATAATGTCTGCCAGGTTTCTCCATTGTCAAGTTAACTATTTTTGACTTTGTAATTAATAAACATTCTGGGAGATACTTAGATGCTGAGCAAGTAACCTATTTCTCTTTAAGCTTTTACCCATTAATTTTAGTAAAATAAAACAAAAAGAATATATACCTTCTTTAGCATTGTTCTAATCAGTGAGATCAGTGAAAATGGGGTTAATAGCTGGTTATCTTTTTTCTTATGCACATTAAGATAAATATGGAAATATTGGAAATTTAAAGAATGTTTGTCCATGTACCAGTTACCATCATCCTTCATAGACACTACACCTTGGAAACCCTGGACCACTCTGAGGTGCTAAGCACAAAAATGGTTTAGGTTCTGTGGTGATACTGTTGATTGCTTATTAGATTGCTTATTAGTTGATTGATTATTTCATTAGTTCATATATTAAAATTTATTAATCGTGCTTGTTACAGAGCCCTAAACTAGGATTCAGAGTTAAGATATAGTTCCTGCCTTAAGGAATATTCCAGACTAGTTGGAGAATTAAGCCAAATAAGTCCTGGCGCACTAAGATACAAGGCAGGGAGTGCAGCTGACACGGAGTAGTAGACTCTTCCAAGTAGTACAGCGGGTACGGGTAGTAAATCCAGTCCAGCTAGAGAAAATGAGAGAGAAGGCATGGAAGAGAGGTGACCACATTTCCCACAGCTTCACCCAGATCTTATTCTCAGGGGTACTGCTTTCCCAGGCTCAAGGTATTTTCTTGATTATATTATGGAACACCATTTAAGTCCACATTCCTCTTATTCTTTTATCTCCTTGCTCCATGTTTTGTACCCTACCTTCCCCATCCTGAAGCTTTAGTTATGGCAGATTAAGATCTTGGTTGTGCTCAGAGTTCTAAGCCAAGTAAGCATGAGAAGCCCGTTCTGGAAGGGTAAAATGGTGCTCCTACGGGGCGTGTGGGATACTGTCTCCTCTGTCCGGTCTTTTCTGGCTCCAAGACTGTTTTTGTGGGTCAGTGTTAAAATGCTTGGACTTAACAAGGGGCAGTGATCAAGGGGCTGTGGATTTGTGAGATTCCAGGAAATATGCCCACATATGAGCATTGTGACAGATGCTCCTAGAGCCTGGATCAAGCCACTGCGTACCTGTGCCCTGGTGATATGAGCTTGGAGCATCATGCTGAGGGTGTACCTAGTAGAGGTAAACTAGGCAGGAAGGCTGGGAGACTGAAGGAGAGTGTGCTCAGCCCAGCATGAAGGTGTCCAGTAGCTGCTTTACCACAGGGCAGTGGGACCTGGGATAATTATAGGCCAGATCCCATACTTGGATAGTTCAGAGTCTTAGGATTGGGAGTGGGAAATGGGTGGAGGGCAGGGGGGCATAGGGCAGGGGTGAGGACCTGAGAGAGTTTCCTACCATATATTGCCAGGACTCGATTGTAGGATGGGCATGCCTCTGCTTTCCCAGGAAGGCTGTGCAAGCAAAGAATGCGTGGCAATGGCCAGAACACTGGAGGTCCTGCCAGGTGTGGCTCCCGGGCAGAGGAGGGCTGGGATTGCCATGTGGAGGGAGATGCTGCTTTATTGATTCAAAGGCCCTGGTAGAGCTCATGAAGAGATTGCTTGATTTGCAGTAGGCACATTGTCTTCCAAGAGAACTTAGATATTGCCAGTTCTGCTTTGTAAAGGCAGCTTTGTCTCAGACTGATGGCTAGGAGCGAGTCCCTGGCAGAGCCTCAGTCTTCTTCCAGGCTCTTCCCAGGCCATTTCCTAATTTCCTCATCCTGTGTTCGGTGCCTTTCTTCTCTCTGTAGTTTTCGTTAGTCAGGAAGCCTGACTTGCCCAACTTTTCCTCCAGGAAGGGCTGCCTTTTGTTGGTGACAGTCTTCTGTCTGAGCCCAGGCAGATGACTCCAGGACACCAGGCCAGGGGCTCTGCTGAAAGGGTTAGAAGGAGACTCTCTACCCTGAAACACTTCCTGCTGCTTTGGACTCATTTGGAATGCAATGGGACCAAGTGACAAGGACAGAGCAGTAGTACTGGGTGATTGTGACAGAACATTCAAGCTAGAAGGACCCTTGGAGGACAGCTAGTTCCAGCAGCCCAGCTGCCCTCTCATGTGCAGGCCCTGAGCGGGGACAGGGAGTTGCTTAAGATCTCACCACCCTAGAAAGCAGGACCAAACCTGGGCTCTAGTCTCTTGACTCTTGCTCCATTCCTGGATTTTTCCTCTTTCCCTTCTTAATGACATTGCCATTCAGAGGTAGAAAAGGAAAATTGTAAAGCCCCTAATGGGGCTCTGTGTAAACCTACCTTCTCACCTGGCAACCAGAACTCAGTTAGGAGAACTAAGCGGGACATATGCCTGTTCCCTATTACTTGGGTAGAACTGGACATCTTCAGTGGAGATGCTGCTGGACCGCAATCTGGTGGGCACTGGGAACTAAGCTCCCCAGAGGCTTCTGACGTTACACTACATCTCTTAGGCATTCTAGGATCCAACCAGAAGTACTGAAACAACAGCTTACTTTTCTTGAATTCCTTTGATCCCAAAGTAAGGAATGACTTTAAAAGATTTAACTCTGCTCCTGGGTATTCAGGTTCAGAATTTCAGTTGTTTCTACAGAGATAAGACAGTACTATAAACTCTTCTACTGATCAAATCTAGAATCTAATTATCATATATATATGATATGTATGTATTTTTCTTCCTGGTAAGTGTAAGTCTGTCTACTCAAATTCCCTCCTCTTAAGGAGAGAACAGCTGATGGTATTGCACTTGCCATTTTTGTTTTGCTTTTTTAGAGTCTTTTTCAGTGATTTCTTTATTCCACACACATGAACTGACTGCCCACTCTGAATGAAATACTAAAGTGGATGGACCTTAAGGGGCTCACAAGTATTGGGGAAATGGGTGTATGTAACAGTGATAAAGTGATCTAAGTACTGTGATAAAGGCATCTTCAAACTGCTGTGGGCCTGCAGAGTAGACGAACAGATTCTGCTAAGAGATCAAGAAATATATCACCGAGGGGGGGTGATAACTGAGTTGAGCCTTGAAGATGGTTAGATTTTGCTAGTCAGGGAAGGATAGGCACTCAGCATGAGCATTGAGGGTGAGGAAGCGGGGCAGCTTCCCGAGCACCAGGTGGTGTGTCTGCTTGTGCCTGTAATGGGGTGGAGGTGGGGTGGCAGCAGGCGCGGTGGGCAGGAGCTGAAGCCAGAAAGGATTTCGGATTTTGGTAGTAATGAATGACACGAGAGGGGGCTGGATTTAGTCACCCTGTTATTGCTGTTATTTAGGCCTTTATTATTTTTTCCCCCAGACAGTAGTTTTCTTTTTAGAAATGGAAAAATATTTTTTCAAACATTTTGTACCCATTTCCAAATTATAAAACATAAGATGCCTTTTTTTGTTTAGTAAAAGGACAATGACCTGCGCAATGGAGGTGAGAGAGGACGTTTTTGTCCCTGAACGGAGCTGCCCTGGGAGAAGCTCCTCATCTCTGTGAGCAGGGCCATTCCTGCATCCTGCTCGCTTTGGCGGTGCGGCTGCAGTGGAGTGCTTGTGAGGGGCCACTCCGGCAATGGGAGAGGCTGTAAAACCCCAAATTGGCCCCAGAAGAGTGACCTTAGGAGGGAAGTTCTGGGAAACAAACCACAGGGAGACTTTACAGGAATTTTTGGTTAAGCCCACAGGCAAGGCACATGAGGAAAAGAGATGTAATTATAGTTTGTAAATCTGTGAGAAGATACCATGAGTGACATGGAATAGCTGTTCGAAGTTTCTTCTTCCTGTAGAACAGGAAGAAATGGGTTTTTATTCAGCAGATACTTATTGAGTGCTAGCCGTGAGCTAGGCCCTGTACTGGATGCAGGGAATATCATGGCTGGCGGAACAGGCAAGGCACCTGCTGCTGAAGAATTCCTGGGGGAAGACTGACAGGGAGCAAATAATTGCACAAATGAGCAATTCCAGGGTACGGTGAGGGCTCGCAGGGATAAGGCCTCACTTGGATTGGAGGATCATGGAAGGCTTCTCCGAGGAGGTGAGAGGCAAGTAGAGGCAGGGGGTGAGTAAGAGTCAGCCAGGCAGACGAGGGTGTGGGTGACTGTTCCAGGCAAAGGGGAAGTTCCTGGGGAAAATCTGGCACTTAAAGGAGCTAAGAGAAGACCTGCGTAGCTGGCACACAGAGGGGAGGGCAGGAAACTGCTGAGAGGGGGCCAGAGAAGGATCATGCTGGGCCTTATTATAGGTCCTGGTAAGAATTTAGGTTTTATCCGCAGTACAGTGGGAAGCTGTTGAAGCGTGGTAAGCAGGAAGTGACATAATCTGGTGTGAAAGGGTGATTCAGACAGCTTCGTGAAGAATGGAGGTGTAAGGGCGAGAGTGGGAGCTGGGGCAATTAGGAGGTGTTCGCAGGAATTCAGGCGAGAAACTGAGGTGGCCATGGAGGTGCAGAAAAATGGAAGATAAAGGATGTATTTTGGAAGTAGAATTATTTGGAATTAGTCAGTGGACTGGATGTGGGGAGAGGGAGGTAGGGAGATGCAAGGATATCTCCCAGGTTTTGGACAGAAGTATGCCTGCAGACCTCTCAACAGACCTGAGACCTTCTAAGGCTGTAAAAGCCCTGTCATTCCGGAGAGGTCAAGTGGGATTGATCTGAATCCAGCCTTGCTGAGGCAGCAGAGGAATTCAGTTACCCTCTTGCCCTGCCTCGTTCAGGGAGCTCATATACAGGAGCGGCACCTAGGCAAGGATCACTGTTCTCATGCCCCTGGGGCCGTCTTTGTCCCTTCACACTGAGGGACGAGGCCCTGAGGAACCACTGTAACTCCAGTATGCCACTAGGGGGAGCATTGCCTGCATTCTGTATTTGGTCTGGAGGGCTTTTTAAAGTGTATTGATTTAGAGACTGACTTACCAACTTTACTGCTCAGCCCTGGCGCCTTATACTGCTTAGAAGAATGCCTGACATATGGTAGGTGCTCAGTAAATATTGGTAGGTGTTGATATTATAGCTGTGACTATTCCTTATCATGGAAATGGATGAGAACCTTCTCTTAGTGTGGAAACTTGGCAATTGGAATGTGCATTTTGAGGGTCAGGAGCAGAAGGATGCCTGTTGGGAATGGAAAGAGGGAGAACTTTAGTGATTTGACGGTGTTGCACTTGCTGTTTTGTCCTGTCTTCCTTTACAGACTTGGGACACTAGGACCTTTGAGCGATTCCTGAGCGGGTACTGGGGTGAGATTGGGCATTTATAATGTGTGATTGGGTTATACCGCCTCTGAAGCTCTGATCGCTTCACTAAGGCAGTGGTGTCCACCACTCTGGGTTTGTGCCATCTTGTTATGTCCTGTTGGGTTCTGTAACACTTATGCTACCTTAGCTCCTGGCATATATCTACCTGTAAACTCAAGTCAGTTAAAATCTTGTTTGAGAATTTTGTGATATATTGGAGGTCAGTCAAAAACACAAGGATTCTGCAAGGGATCAATGCATAAAAGATTCCGTCAGGACCTCTCTAGCCTGTTTTAGGAAGCAACATTGAAAAATGACTTCTTTTAGTCCTAGTGTCTTCTACCAACTGCCCTGGTTTTTGTTTGTTTCTGATGAAGAACAGCTGAGATGAATGACGTTCTTAGTGCTTGATTTCAGGAGCATGTTTCACGTACGTCATTTCGTTTTATGCTCATCCCAGCCCTGTCAGTTGCCCAGGGCATAGGTTTTACAGGTGGAAACTGGGAGGTTAAGTGACTGGCCCAAGGCACATGGAACCAGTACATCTACTTAATACAGAGAGAGAGTTGAAAGTCTGGGGCACTATTTCTAGACCTGTTATTTTCTGGTTCTGTGAACTGACGCAAGTCATTTGACTTCTCTTTTAGATTTTATTTTTTAATCTGTTAAATTGATATAATGATAACAGTCCTAACTTTCAGGCCCATTGTGTGGAGCAAATGAGCTAAGATTTATGAGAGTATTTGGAAAAGTGTGAGATAATCTGTAGCTATATGGCAGGACTTTTTTTTTTCTCTATAATCTCTGCCTCAGTACTTTCTACATTTCATAGGTGCTACCACAGAGTCTTTAGGCTAAAAGGATGGTAGTCAGGCCTACCTCAGTATGACTTGGAAAGATTCTCCACCTCCCCTGGGAGCCCAGCCTTGTCTCATAACTGATTATCGAAAAAGTTGTTTTAGTTTCTGAGATCAGGTGGCAGTGTACTTCAGTGGCAGTTGATACTCTTAGTCTTTCGATTGCTTAATTAACTAGCTCTGTAGCTTCAGACTAAACATTTGATCTAAGTCTCAGTTTTGCCATCTATAAAATGGTGATACTTGTCCAGTGTATTTCAAAAGGTTTGAGATCAAACAAAACAGTGCACGTAGAAGCATGTTGCAAAGCAGAAATGTACACGAGGGCATTAAATTTAGAGAATCTGCTATGTCCCAGGCACTGTGCTAGCTCTGGGGCAGGAGTGGTGTTACTACTGGCTTGTGACAGCAGTCCGCAGAAGGCCTGGCCTTTAGCCGCAGACTCTGAGCAGGGCAGAGAGAAAAGGCGGTATTCGTATCATGTTGGTTGCTTGGGCTGTGACGCCGGACTTGCCCAGGACTCCTGCTGGTCCTGACCTGGTGTCTTTCCTCTCCATTGCAGGAAGATGAGAGACTGCTTGGGCACCGGCACTAGCACCAGGAATCCCTGCACTGGTTAAAGCCATCACCGCAACCTGGGCAGGCAGCAAGGTAAGCAGACAGGCCAGTCCAGACGGGCTCCTGGGATGTGAATGCATTTCCGTCTCAGCTGCTGCCCGGAAAATCCCAAATGCACAAACAAGTCAAGGCAATGTGTCTGGGTCCCACTACCTGAGCTTCAGGGCTCAGAGGAAGGGCTGGCTTCCCCTCTCTGTGCACCGGCTAGCTAGCTCCCTCCCCCTGGCCAAGATTCTTCCAAGTTATAAAGAGTGAGACACTGGAGGGGAGGTAAACAAGTCCTCTCACTGTCTTCCTTCTCCCCTCTGAGCTGTTCAAGCAAGTTCCCAGAAGCAGCCCAGAGCCCTTGTTTGACTGGAAGGGAGGTAGGAGGAGTGGAATGTGTGCAAAAACCAAGCTGATTAAAAGACAGTGCTGTTTCATGGAAGCCTCCCAGAGCTGAGAGAGGGAGAGAGAGAGGGACAGAGAGAGAGAGTGTGCGTGCGCTGGTGAGAACAGGGTCTCCATGACAACTGGCCTGGCCGGCTAGCCCAGCTCTGCTCATTTGGCTGGAAGGAGCGCCACGGAAGGTCAGAGGAAGGAGCTGTGGGAAGCTCGCAGCAGGTATCGGAGCTTAAGCCTGCGGATTTGGGGGCCCTGGGCTCCCTGACAGACTGTGGTGTGAGCCAAACTCTGCCAAGAATGGAGTGGGCAGGAAAGCGCAGGGACTTTCAGGTAAGGTCAGCTCCAGGCTTGGATTGTTTTCCTCACTTCCTGGCCATAGTCTTGGGCTGTTTTCTGGGAGGCATGCTAGTGTCTGTACTCTCTGTTCAGGGTTTGGGGCTCAGGAATGATGTCATATTCCAACAGTTGGATTCTATTAGCTTAAAGAGGAGGGAGAGAGCCAATTTTCTTGACTTTACAAACGTAGCTGATCTTACTTGCGCTGAACCTGAGGTCTTTAAACTTCACTATAGGAATCATCATCTTACTTTTATTTAGTACAAAGGCTCAGGGTCCTTTGCGGGAAGGGTCCTTTGTATAGAAAAAGCAAGTTATTGTCACCCAGCCTTGTGTTTGCGGTTCTCACATGGAAGCTTCAGTGTATTTTGAGTGGCTTGATTTGTTCTAGCGAACACTGTCTGTTCTGCCTCTGGTGCTGCAGTGTGTGACCTGTAGTGAAGAAAAAAATAAGCTAATAACTCAGCTAGGAGCCTGTGGTAGGTTCCAAGTCTCTCTGGAGCAGTTACTAGGACAGAGGGACTGTCTGGGGGATACCTGAACTGGGGTTGGTCTCCCCAGGTAACTTGGTTGGAAGCAAGTTGTCCTCCTTCATTAATAAGGCCCATCACAGGCTTTCCCAAAAATATATGGTATGAGGGCAGGGGTGTGTACGTGGGGGATGCTTTCTCACGCACATAATTCAAAGTGAGCTCTCAGTGGCAGCTGCTAAGCGCTGGCCCCCCTGAGAAGCCATGAGGCACTGTGCTTGTGCTGGATGGATTCCTTGGGTTAATATTTTAACCAGATCTCAGGGCATGCAGTGTCCACGCTGGGCACTCCTACTCTGCTGGTCCTATGTTTTGGTAAAACTTGTTCTGACCTAGAGGACTGGCTTGTGGTGAGCTCCGTGTGGCCTAGGAGAGGGGACCCTTCCAGAAAGGCATTTTTATAGTGATGATTGTCAGTAATGTTATTAGGAGGCTTAATACAGCAGACACTACCTGGGTTGGAGACCCATCAGGAGAGAAGCTGCTTCAGCCCTGTCACATCTCAGACTTACTCCCGGGCCTCAGGGAACTTTGTGGATGCCTTTGGTGTCTGTGGGATGAGGGAACAGCTGCTGTCCTGGCTCTTTGGTTTTTCTTCTTGTACTTCCTGAACAGAATATCTTTTGTATTCTGGCAAACAATGAGGGGGCCTTCTAATTAACTTCGGGTCAGCTTGCCAGTGAAAGCACCAGCCGTGTCCCCAGTTTGGGCTCCCTGTGGACGTGTAGGTGACAGTGCTGTGGCCTGAGGGTACACGAGGATGAACTCAATGTCCCTGGGCCTGGATGGGCCACCTCTAAAGTGGTGCCTCCTTTTATTGTGCTCCAGGGATCTGCTTGGGTTGAAACCTCTGTTTTCCTGGGGGGATGTGGCATAGTGTTGTTGGTTGAGACTGAAGTTGGGGGACGTGAGGAGGAGGCCTCTCGGAGTCAGTGGGCCCTGTGGCGGGCAAGGAAAATCCACGATCTCAGTTTTCCTCTGCTCGTGGAGATGGTAGAGGAGGCTCTTCGGTTTTATTGCCCCCCACGCATGTGCAGAGGCCTAGCAGATGATCTTTTCTTTCAGTGTAGCAGAATGAATAGTGGATTTGGGGTTAGGAGACTTGAGTCCATTGCCAGGTTCTGCTGCTTGCTATGAAGGTGGCTATGGGCAAAACCCTTGACTCTCTGACCTTTATATTTATTAGCTGTGAGATGGAGATCCTGATAATAACTACTTTGTAGGACTATGGAGAAGGGCAAAAGGAAATAATTTCCATGAAAGTAATTTTAAACAAGTCGAGTCCCATGTAATGTAGGAAGTTACGAATTGTTGAAGAATGGCCCCTTCTCTTCTGGAAAGTCACTTTGCCTCACAGTTCTGGTTTCCCTATTTATAAAGTGCCATCTTCTTTTCTGCATTTATAAATAAAAATGAGAAAGACCTTAAGCAACTTCTTCAAGATGTTAAAGGAAACAAATAGTGCTTTCTCTGGGTTGGGAAGCTTAGTGAGAGTCATGTTCACTGTGGACTTTGAGCCTCATAAGTGATCCTTCATAGATGACGCTTCCCTTAGGCCACCTGACCCGTGTTTAGCACGGAGGAGCAGGATTCCAGGAGACCCTTTGTTTTTCCAGGGTCCCCTAGCTACCCGGCAGTTATGGGTTCATCAGGTTTAGTAACTGGAAGAGAGGACACTGGTTGCCAGGGCCGGCTCCCTCATCCCCCTAGGTTCTGCTGAGGAATGTGTTTTGAGTGGTTAAGAGAGGTCTTTCTCTTCTCTTCTGGGTTTGAAAGGCAGGGTCCTAACTGGCAGGAAGAGTCGTTGCTCTGAACCACTCCTTGGGGGCTGGGCAGCTCTTTCAGGAACCTGTGTGGCTACAGCTTAGAAGGAAACAAGAAAAAGAAAGAAACAAGGAAGTGGGAATTCCAAGGGCAGAGATATTTGATATGCTGTGGACTGTGCCAGGGAACAGAATAGTAGGGGGAGAGACTCTGGCATGGGCATCCCAGGTCAGCCGTCAGGGATCTGCAGGGCTCATGGTACTCTAGGTGGGGATACAGAGAGGGGCTGTCAGCCCTCCTGCGGCCATGGCTTTATTGTCGGATGGGGAAGACCTGCCAGCCATGCCCTGGATGGGGTCTGGGAAGAAGCCTCTGAGAAGACCCTGGGTGGGTAGGTTTTTTTTTTTTAAACGAGAGAGCCTTTGTGTTAGGTGAATCACAGCAGAGCAGCCTCTCAGGCCTGAAGAAGAAATTGTCCACAGCTGAGATTGGGGCTGCAGCTGTTCCCTGCCCCTCAGTCCAGCTTCCCAGAGCTGAGTCACAAATTGGATGGATCCCTCCATGTTCCTTAAGGATTAAAAAGTAAGTAACATTCCTGTTCTCACTCCCTCTGTCCCCCTTCCTCTACTCCCCTTCCTGCATGTTCTCCCCCTGGTCTCCCTCTCTCAAAAATTAGAATAATCAGTTACCCAAAAAGTCGAAAGTTGAAATACCTTCGAGGATAGGCCGAGGGCATCCTCAGTTCTGCTGGCTCTGCCCCATCCCTGGAGTGAAGGGCTTAGGTGTACAGTTTAGAGGGGCATTCCAGATTTCCTGGACATACTGCTAGCCTGGAACTGAGAGAGACTGTGCCCCACACCACACCTCATCTGATTCTACTCCTTTGGGGAGGTCCACCCAGGGAGGTGGGAGGGTCTGAATCCTGGGCTCTCTGAAGTGCCTCCCTGCAGGCAGGCTGGACTGAGAGACTGAAGGGCATGTCTTCCCGCTTCTCTTCTTGGCTGTTACCTGTCACCACCCTGGAGACTCTTGATTTACAGTGTTGGGCCAGGAGGGTTTGGCGAGGCCAGGCCGTGACCCTGCAGAGCCTGCCTTGGTGTCCCTCAGTGCCTCTGCATGGGGAGAAGGGGCTGGGGGAGGCGGAGGGGAAATCTGCTGGCAGATAATTGAGTTCTTTGAGTCAGAGGAACCAATGAAAGCGGAGAAGGGGCCTAGGAGGGCATGAAAGAAAAAAAAATGACCATCTGGCATAGTCTGCAGAGATTCCTCTCTAAGGCCTGTGGGAAAACTTGTATTAGTGAGTGCCTTCTTTTTGTATTAGTGACGGGGAGGGGTGGGGGACTCTGTGCATCTGTTTCATGCTGGGGATGAGGCTGTGTGTGCCTCTGTCTGAGTAGATGGGTGGGTGGGGTGAACTGCTGGGTGCATCTGTCTTAGGGGAACGTGCCATGTAATATTGTCGGACAGAAAAAACCCAGGGTCTCTGGGTTTGTTTCTTGCCATAGGCCCTAGAAAACTCGTGCGTGCGCGCTGAGGGTAGAGGAGGATGTTAAACGAGTCTAGACTGCCTTACTGCAGGACTTCTTCAAAGATCCCCTTTCTTCTTTTTTTTTTTTTTTTGGCTATGTTATTCTGTCCTTGAGGGGCCATTCAAATTACGGCAATACTTTCCTCACCTGGAAACTTCCAGAATGTTAGATTTCAGTCTCTATAAAGGGTAAATTACATGCAATTAGGGCGTGAAGCCTTAAGATTAACCGAAGCCCACCTGTTCCTAAGGGCTTGTCCAGAAACCACTCATTTCTCAGATCCAGACTCCTCTTCTGTGTGACTTGTCATCACTGAAGGGGTTTGTATGTGAGCCGGAGGTCGTTTAAAAGGAAGCAGCACAGTGAACGAAGGACTGTTTGAACCTGGGAAAAACAGGATGAAGCAAGCATCTCTGGGCTGGCAGGCGTGTGGGTGATGCCCTCTTGGTTTGCTCACCCATTTAGTCAGTGAATGCAGAGGGTCTGGGCCAAGAGCCGGGGAGGATCTGAAAAGTATCAAGTGTGGGACTTACCCGTCTTTGTTGTGTTAGATGTATTGTAGCTATTTCCTCCCCATTGTGAACCTCTGTGCATGTGATTAAGAAAGAAGAAGCATAGACCTGCTGAAGTTGGTGGGAGGGTTAATGATACCTCATGCTTTAGGCTGGGAAGAAGGAGGAGGGTCCAACTCTTTGACTCTGATTTAAAGCACTGCTTGAATGATGGAAGAGAGCCAGCTCAAGGACTCGAAATAGGAGGAAAGTGAGGGTTCTAGGCTCGTGTCAAAGTTTCCCTGAGAGTGACAAAGGATAGGGTGTGTATGTGGGGTACATAGGAGAGGGAAATGGGAAATTCACAAAGAAAACTGTAAAGTCAGCTAGTTTTTAGAATTCTTCAGCTTCACTGGAGGAACTGAATTTCGGTGGACTAGCTTGTGTCTTGGAATGTAGACTCCCTTATGGAGTTCTGAAAACTGAGTTTTACAGATTGCCTTTAAATGAATCAACCTGTAATGCATTTCTTCAACTATCAGTGACTAATAGATACTTAGAGGATGTATGGTGCTGCCATGGCTGGCGGAACCATTTCCACTACACAGGAGTACATTACATGCAGCATAGGACAGTGATTAAGAGCTGTAGTTCAGGGTCTCATAAGCCTAGGTTTACAACCTCATGTTATTTATGAACTGTGTGACCTTGGTCAAATTATTTAATCTCTCTGATCCTTGGTTTTCTGTGAGGCATCTGTAAAATTGATATAATAATAGCACTTGTTAGAGTTGTGACAAGGATTAGATGAAATGACACATGGAAAGCTCTCCACCTAGTGCATGGCACAGAGTAAATGTTTAATGCTTTCCATTATTATTGTCAGCTTAGAGCAGCATTTCAAAGGGAGTAAGGTATCTCTTAATCAGATTGGGGTCACTGTGCTAGGAAAATCAAACCAGAGTCTTCTTTTAGAAGGAATTTGTACTTTACATTTTATTAATCTTTCTGTCAAGACCCCAGAAGAGGCTCTGAGGTCATCCTTTTCAACCTGGCTCATAGGCTCAGCATTGTCCTCCTGTAGAATGCTTACCCTTCACAGTCGTGGAAGATAGAAGTACCCCTTGTCTGCTTCTCTCCTGCAGGCCAGCCCAGGTAGGGCCCCTAGTCCTTCTTAACCCAGCCCTGGAGGCCCTTCACAAGCTGCTCTGGACACAGACTACCCGAGCACTCCTCACCTCCACTTCCACAAATTCTGTCTCTGCGTTCTTCCCAAGACCCAAGGCACAGGCTTTGCAGACACCTCTGGAGGCTCCTAGTCTGGCTCTTCCTCTTACTATTTGTGGACCTCTGGCGAGTTAACTCTGTAAACCATAGTGTTTTCTTCTGTAAATTGGGAGTAATGTTACTGTCTCAAAGGTTTGTTGTAAGGACTAAATGAGTTAATTTATATAAAACACTTAGCTTTCAGATGACATGATATTGTACATAAAAAACCCTAAAGAATCCACTCCAAAACTACTTGAACTAATATCTGAATTCAGCAAAGTTGCAGTATACAAAATTAATACACAGAAATCTGTTGCATTCCTATACACTAACAATGAACTAGCAGAAAGAAATAGGGAACACAACTCCATTCACAATTGCATCAAAAAGAATAAAATACCTAGGAATAAACCTAACCGAGGAAGTGAAAGACCTATACCCTGAAAACTACAAGACACTCCTAAGAGAAATTAAAGAGGACACTAATAAATGGAAATTCATCCCATGCTCTTGGGTAGAAAGAATTAATATTGTAAAAATGGCCATCCTGTCTGAAGCAATCTACAGATTCAGTGCAATCCCTATCAAAATACTGACACCATTCTTCAACGAACTGGAACAAATTGTTCTAAAATTCATATGGAACCACAAAAGACCCCAAATAGCCAAAGCAACCCTGAAAAGGAAGAATAAAGCAGGGGGGATCTCACTTCCCAGCTTCAAGCTCTACTACAAAGCTACAGTAATCAAGACAATTTGGTACTGGCACAAGAACAGACCCATAGACCAGTGGAACAGAATAGAGAGTCCAGATATTAACCCAAGCATATATGGTCAATTAATATATGATAAAGGAGCCATGGATATACAGTGGGGAAATGACAGCCTCTTCAACAGCTGGTGTTGGCAAAACTGGACAGCTACATGCAAGAGAATGAAACTGGATTACTGTCTAACCCCACACACAAAAGTAAACTCAAAATGGATCAAAGATCTGAATGTAAGTCATGAAACCATAAAACTCTTAGAAGAAAACATAGGCAAAACTCTCTTGAATATGAACATAAACAACTTCTTCATGAATATATCTCCACGGGCAAGGGAAACAAAAGCAAAAATGAACAAGTGGGACTATATCAAACTAAAAAGCTTCCGTACAGCAAAGGAAATAATCAGTAGAACAAAAAGGCATCCTACAGTATGGGGAATATATTCATAAATGACATAACTGAAAAGGGGTTGACATCCAAAATATACAAAGAGCTCACGCACCTCAACAAACGGAAAGCAAATAATCCAACTAAAAAATGGGCAGAGGATCTGAACAGACACTTCTCCAAAGAAGAAATTCAGATGGCCAACAGGCACATGAAAAGATGCTCCACATCGCTAATCATCATGGAAATGCAAATTAAAACCACAATGAGATATCACCTCACACCAGTGAGGATGGCCAGCATCCAAAACACAAACATCAACAAATGTTGGTGAGGATGTGGAGAAAGGGGAACCCTCCTACACTGCTGGTGGGAATGTAAATTAGTGCAACCATTGTGGAAAGCAGTATGGAGATTCCTCAAAAAACTCAAAATAGAAATACCATTTGACCCAGGAATCCCACTCCTAGGAATTTACCCTAAGAAAGCAGGAGCCCAGTTTGAAAAAGATATATGCACCCCTATGTTCATCACAGCACTATTTACAATAGCCAAGAAATGGAAGTAACCTAAGTGTCCATCAGTAGATGAATGGATAAAGAAGATGTGGTATATATACACAATGGAATAGTGTTCAGCCATAAGGAGAAAACAAATCCTACCATTTGCAACACCATGGATGGAGCTAGAGGGTATTATGCTCAGTGAAATAAGCCAGGTGGAGAAAGACAAGTACCAAATGATTTCATTCATCTGTGGAGTATAAGAACAAAGCAAAAACTGAAGGAACAAAACAGCAGCAGACTCACAGAACCCATGAATGGACTGACAGTTACCAAAGGGAAAGGGACTGGGGAGGATGGGTGGGAAGGGAAGGATAAGGGGAAAAAGGGGCATTACGATTAGCACACATAATGTGTGAGGGGGCACGGGGAAGGTAGTATAACACAGAGAAGACAAGTAGTGACTCTATAGCATCTTACTATGCTGATGGACAGTGACTGTAATGGGGTATGTAGTGGTGACTTGATAATGGGGGGAATCTAGTAACCACAGTGTTGCTCATGTAAGTGTATATTAATGATACCAGAATAAACAAAATAAATAAATAAAACACTTAGCTTAGTTCCTAGCACAGATGTGCTCTCAGTAGGTGTTACCTGCTGCTGCCGTTAGAGATTCCTCCTCCTGTAATTCTGCCTGCACACAGCAGTAGAAGGAGCCAGGGCCTGGTAGTTAGCAGGTCTGAGCTTTAGTTCTGGCTCTACGACTATGACTTTCTGAGTAACGTTGGCAAGGTTACTTGACTTCTTTAGGCTTATAGGAGGAAACTTACAAGAAACTTTGTTTCCTCTTACAGAAAGGGGGAGGATTGGATTGAATGTATTCATGAACATTTGGACTTGACTCTTCAAATGATTTCACTCATCTGTGGAGTATAAGAACTCTAGTCTTTTCAACTAGAGTCTCTGAAGTTCTATGAAATTAAGTATAATATTTTATACATTTTTATATCCCCACTGGCCAGCATATATAGTTCATGATTAAATATTTGAGTGACTTTCCTATTAGCTGGATTCTAGGAGGCATTTTGACTTGGTTCTCATGACTTGTAGACTGGGAAGTTGTTCTCAGATACACAGGTTTGGTTGCAACCACTTGCAAAGAGGCTCCAGCCTGTACTGAGTAAGCTCGAAAGTCTACCAGATTAGTAAGAAAGGAGGTGGGTTTCACTTGGTGCCTCTGGGAAAATTTGGGTCCACAGATGTTTGGGGTACTAGTATGTTCTGCTCTGTGGACTTGGACCAGCTCTGTGAATAAATAATGCCGTCACTGTTTCCTTCTCTCAGTGGAGGAAAATGGCAGTGTTTTCTGGCTGACCCTCTTTCCTTTAGAGTGAGCCAGTCGTGCTCAAAGACAAACCTGTGTGTTAGGAGAAGAGCCATCCAATGAAAGAGTGATGTTTAGAGCCTGGGCTCTGGGGTCAGACTATTGGCATTCAAATTCTGACTCTGCCGTTTAATAGCTATACAGCCTTGGATGAGCTGTTTAGCCTGGCCATGCCCCAGCTCCTTTTCTGTAAGATGAAGGCAGTAATAGTACTATTTCATAGGGTTGTGGTGAAGCCTGAATATCAAGTGCTTAGAATAGTGTCTTTTATCTAGTGCTGAATGAAAGGTGAGCAATTATTGTTAATATTATTATTCCCTTGTAAGCCAAGCAGAGTTTGTTTCTGAGTGGCTAGCCTGTCCCGTTTGTTCTGTTGAGCACTGTGAGGTGATATCCCCTTCTTCTATGTCTTGGCAGACAACGGGTATCAGCAAAGCAGTAATAAGTGTCCTCCAATCAGCCCATAGATCATAGCCCTTACAGCTTTCTTTTGTAATGAAATATATAAACCAGAGGGGGAATATGACTGAACCAAAGGAGCATCTAGGGTGAAAGGACCCTCTTTGATGAGTACTGCATGTTAAATGGCACTGGCTAGGGACCTGGCAGAACCCTGCGTAAAAGAGCAAGGTGGGAAGTGGGCTGAGGGAGAGTGTAAACTTGGAGACGGAGAGCTAGGTAATGAAGAGTGGTGAATATATCTGGCAATGGTTGTGGCTAAGACAGTAAGCTATATGAAGAAGCTCCTGGTACTTTATCTTCCCAAGAGACATGTTGACTCCACAGCCCCAGGTGAGACTTCCCCCAGTGATCGCAGGCCGGGGCTCCAGAGGAGGATGGACTGGGATGAGGAGATTCTAATCTGTTCTGAAGAGAATGTGTAGCATGAGTAGCTTGGTGCATCTTATCTACAAGTGTAATTATAAAGAGATTTCCTTTTCCAACTGAAAGAAACAGGAACTTTTGCTGCCAAATTTAGCAATGTGTTTTAAGTCCTTCAAATCTCCTTTGAGTGCTACCAAAGCTCTCAGCTTTGTTGTTATCTCTTGTTGAAATGTAGCCTGGAAAGGTCATATCAACAGTGCCAATTTATGGGCCTGCTGAACCCAGGCAGGCCCGGGGCAGAATGGGGAGTTCCTGGGAGTAGGTGCTTCATGAATTTTCCTTTTGAGTGAGGCTGCTTATAATTTAAAGTGCCTTTGGCTTTAGAAGACCAAACTGCATATTAGGGGCAAACATTTTATTTCCTCTGCAGTTTGACTTCTGTGGGCTCCCTTGAGCAGGAGCTTAGACCCTCCAGGAACAGCTTTACAATCGGGAGAGGCTCAGCCTTTTGGTATTTACAGCTACCAAAACTGTGCTCACCACTCCTTACTGAAGGTGGCACAGAGTTTTGCTGGAATCACCTGCCCCATTCAGTTTTTAGCTGTTTTTGACCTACCAGGTGTTCTGAAGGAGTGATTAAAAGAGGTGAAGACCACAGGGCATAGAAACCACACATGGACCTTTGTACTTATTTGTAAAGATCTGAGTGAGGATAAGAGGGTCAGCTGAAGGTGTGTATATACTTTGTTTTTGGCAAAATAGGTGCAGTTGGGGAGAGGAGATGAGCGAACTTGACTGATTCCAGCAGCTGTAAAGAAGTATAGTGCTTGGGTACAACAGGAAAATACCTGGGACAGCCGAGATGAGCTTGGCAGTGGCAGTGACCTTGGTTTACAGCCTGTGACTTGACTAACTCGGCTGCTGTGGTCAGAGAATTGAAGCTTTGGAATCTAGAAAGGAAAGGCACACTCAAGTTCCTTCTGTTCATTGCCTCCCTCTCGCCCCCTGATTCACTCACCCCTTTGGGTTCAGACATATGTGGAAAGATTGCCAGGTAAATTGCTGGTTTGGAAGCCGAAGGGGCAGCATTTTCCTCTCCGGGCCCGTCTCCATGGGTTTGAGTTGTCACTTTGCTCAGGACTGAGTTGCTGCTCAGCTGTGCTGGGAGAGCCAGCTGTGTGGGTGCTGCTGGTAAGAAGGGCGGGGGGTTGCCAGCTCTGGGTAGGTTCCCAGAGGCAAGTGGCAGAATCAAGTTAAAAAGAAAACAATAAGGAATAACTGGAAAGTTTTGTTTTATTTAAATCTCAGTAAATGGAAGTGGAAAAACTTTTTTTCATCTCAGAACATATGTCTGGTAAACCCAGGTAGGTTTCAAAAGCAATGCTCTCCAGACTTCTTCTCACTTGAAAGACACCCAAGGTCAGATGTCTGTGTAGCTTTACTGGAAGAAGTTAAACCTTGGGAAGCTGCAGAACCTAAAGGAGAAAACCACGGAGTTATGTGTATTTCACCACAATAAGAAACATTGGTGTGAAGAAAAAAGGAAAGCCATGGAGAATGCACCCCCCGACATCCTCCCAGCCCAAGGGCAGCTGGTGGGCATTATCTGTTTGTGTTCCCCAAGGGTTTATTTCTCCTCATCTTTTTCTCTTTTTACTTCACAGTCTTTCCCTGAGATCCTATCTTCTGCCACCAGGTAGTTGGAGAAAGGGGGCGTGTGGGTCCAACTCTGCCTCTCTTGTTTAGAAACTGTTTTTATTTATTTAGTATCTATGTATTGAGTATGCATTCTGTTCTAGGCACTATTTCGTATAATGGGGGTGTAGCCATAACTAAGACAGAAAAGTCCTGTGTCATGGAACTTAAAGCACTGGTGGGGGAGCAGCCAGGAAACAGGTGAGCAACGCAGTAAACGAGCCAGAGGTAGCGGTACGAAGCATGAAGGACACACCGTGATGCCAAAGAGCAGAAGCAGCGGGAACTTGAAAGCTATTTTCAAAAGAGATGTTAGAGAAGGCCTCTTTGAGAATATGACATTTGAGCTGCAAGTTCAAGCACAAGAAGAAGCTCTGAATGTGCAGATTTGGGGAAAGTACATTCCCCGGAGGGGGAACAACCAAGGCAGAGGCCCTGAGGTGGGAAGGAGCTGGGCGTGTTGAGAGAGCGTAGGGCAAGTCGTGTCATTAGAATATAGGGAGCCTGTGGATGTGGGGCGAATGTGAGGTGCTGGAAGAGGCTAGTTCGGGTAGAGTCCGTGGCCACAGTAAGGAGTTTGGAGAACAAATGTGAGGGGTATGTATTTTAGGTCTGTGGCATGACTAGGGAGAAGGTGTCAAAATTTGAGAGGGATGGTGGCTAAGAGGAACACTGAATTTGAGAAGAATCAGGAAAAAGAATATGGGAACGAGAGGTGATCTGGAGTGGGATGGCACATAATTAGCTAAAGGATGTTGAATAAATATAATTAAATTCTATATAATTCTTGGGATCAAGCAATATATGTTTAAAACATTTCTGTAGATTTCAGGTTTGTGGTATATCATTAGTAGAATGCTTACTCTATTCTAGGCATTGTGTTATACTAGGCATTTTCACTTGCATCATTTTAGTAAATTCTCACAATAATCTCTGAGTAAAGTTGTTGATGTTCTGAGGAGGGACTCAGAGTGGCTAACGGGCTTAAAATCCAGATATAAGTTTGTAAAATTCCAAAGGATGTGCTCCTTCTCTATCCCCCACTCTGACTGGTATACCAAATGTACCTTCTCTTAGCTACCTAAAATACGGACTGAGTGTTTTCTTTTTCCTTACTTATGGGTCGCTTACTGTCCTGTTCTCCTTTCTGTATGTTAGGAACCAGAGTAGATTTGGATGTTTGTAGAGTTGAATGAGTTTTTTTTTTCAGCTTTCTCTTAAAGAAGTTAAACACCAGTCTGTATAAAACAAACTGGTAAGGGTTGGGGAGCAGGGGTGCCAAGACTTAGAAACAGACAGCCTGATTTACCTCTATCTGGGTAGGAAGAACGGTGGTCTGTATCATTGATTCTTCACAAGTAGTTTGGTGTCTTAGGATTCCTCCAGTTGTATATTAAGAAGATGGAATTTAATTTTGAAAAACTTAAGTAATTTGTTAGTAAACTAGCATTTATCAATGAATGCTGATTTCCTAGTTTGTTAGAAATGTTTGAGGAAAGAATATTGTCTGGAACAGGACAGAAATTGAATATTGGCTAGTTGGTGGATACTTCTGTTTTGATGTACTGATCCTGTTTGGATTCTATAAATTAAGGGTCAGGGTTCAGAAATGAAAGTGTGTGAGGTGTTGTATAAACTCCTATTTCTCAGTGTTCATGAGATCTGTGTTCAGCCTAGTCAGCTGTCTTAGATGGAATAGTTTGTGAAGGGCATAGCACAGTGAGACTGAATTTCAGATTTTGCATAGATTCCTGACACACAGAGGAATTTCTTTTGTAAGAAATGGGATTCTGCTTTCCTGTCTACCCTATCCCTGTCTGTTTTAGTAACTACTTTGCTTCTAAAGGAAAAGATACATGGTTAGGAAAGATTCCTTTAGACAGTGTTTTTGTCTTTAGCACTGATTCACTGAGCAGACATTAGGTAGTCACCTACCATGGGACACACAGAGGAGCTGGGGATGAGGCTGACAAGATTGGGTGAGGTCAGATCTTGAAGGATTTGAACCCTCTGGGAACTGGGGAATCATTTTTCCTCTGAAAACAGGGAAAAAACGCAATTGGATTTGGTTAGTAGAAAAGACACCTATAAGACCATGTGGAAGATAGAACTGGAGTGGGAGGAAACTTGTCAGTCTTATTAGGTGTAACTAGAGAGGTGGTATTTAGTTCCTCAAAATCCACTCAAACAGAATATAAGGGAAGTCTCAGGGGTCTGAACTCCAGGTTGCAGAGCTCTCTGGAACCTTAGAGCAGACTTGAGCGTGCCCCAAACTTGCCTGGAGAGCCTGCTCTGATTCAGTAGGTCTGAAGTGAGGCTTGAGAGTTTGCATTTTTACCAAGTTTCTAAGTGCTTTCTGCTGTTGCTGGTTGGAAACCACTGCTTAAGAGACTCAGCAGCTGAGATTCAAACAAGGGTGTGAGGGTCACATGTCAACTGGTATGCCTTCTTTCATTAACCTAGAATTTCATGTCTGCACTTTAGAGTATCTTGGGTGGCTTACCCTGTAGCATCAACAGATCCTGGTAAAGGTCCATGCCCTCAGTCCCAGTGACTCTTCTTACGGTATCCATATCACTTTTGGGTGAGGTTTTCAGCTGTGTGCTTGTTTCTAACAGCTGTTTGACTGATTTTTGGAAAATGCCCATCCTGGGCATGTGATTCTATTAGGCCAGGTGACTTTTCTGCTGGGTAAGCTCCCCCTGCCCTTCAGCACAGCCTCCTGGTTGGCAGGACTGATTTTCAGGCACTGCAGGCAGGCTCCGCGTTGAGTGTGTTTTGTTGATTAGCCAGGTTTACACAGGACGTGCCTGGGAGATTATCTCTTTAGCCCAGGAGTTGAATTTCAAGGGCAAAGTCCATGGTTGGCAGCTGATAGGCTGAGAACACCTGGAAGAGAGGATTTCACTTGGCTTTCACTTAGCCAGGCCTCAGTGTCTCTTCCCACAGGGGTCAGGTTTTGTCCTTGTCTGCAGCCCAAGCAGGTACCTTCGGGATGCTCCTCCCAGAGCAGCATGGCTTCAGGCGTGGCCCCTCGGTACTGACTTCAGGACCCGTGGCTTTAGGGGAGACACTTGAGTTGGTAAATACAAACTGCCTTCTCTTCCTTGGTGTTCTCCTTTCTTGAATCCTTGTCTGTGCTTGTTTCTCCCCTTGGCGGGGGAGGGTCTTCATTTCCCCTTTGTGGTCACTGACTCTTCGATTTTCCCTGAGGTTCCCCTTTTCTTAGCTTCTGTCATTAGTTCAGCACAATCATAGCCTTCTGTTTCAGTGTGGGAAGTGATATTAAAGGTTACCTGACCTAGCACTGCCCACCCTTTTTTGTATCCTGGCACACACACAAAATAATGATTTTTGTAAGGTGCAGTGGGATGAAGGGAAGGGATAAAGCCACAGTGCTGCCCCCGGGCTTGAAGGGGTCACTGTCTACATGGCTGTACCCATTCTTGGCATACCAGGTGGGAACTCTGATCCAGTCCCAGGTACGTCAGAGGTTAGAGGTGAGAACAGTGTCCACGGTGGCAGAGCTAGAACGGGGACTCAGGTCTTTTCACTTCTAATGATTTAGGGTCTTGTACATAGAACACAATTACTGTTTTGTAGTATGTAAGACTAGTAAGCATGTGTGAATCTCCTCAGGCTAATTTTTGTATCAATAACAAGCAATACAACGGTAAAAACTTTTGCAACATAGAAAAATGTATAAGTAAGAATATGAGCCTCTGCTACAAACCCATGCCCCAGAAATATAATCATTGTAAACGGTTGGGTGCCAATGGATTTTTTTCTACAGTACATTTATATGTATGCATTTCTTTAATTTTTACAAAAAAAATTATATGCTAATCAAAAAATGGAAAAGAAAAGTGTTGGTGAGGATGTGGAGAAATTAGAGCTCTCATACATTGCTGGCAGGAGTGTAAATGGTGCAGCTGTTATGGAACCAAATTGTTTTGGTTCCTCAAAAAACTAAAGCTTGCAATTATGATCCAGCAATCCCACTCCTAGGTATAAACCTAAGGAACTCAGACGCTTGTCTGCCAGTATTCATGGTAGCATTATTCACACAGTAGCCAAAACGTGGAAACAACCCACACGTTCATCCACAGATGAATGAATAAACAAAATGTGGTATTATATTTGTGCAGTGGAATATTATTCAGCCATAAAAGGGATGAAGTTCTGATACCTGCTACAACATGGATGGACCTTGAAACCATTGTGCTAAGTGAAATACTCCAGACCTAAAAGGACAAATATTCTATGATTCTGCTTATATGAAATATCTGTTACAGGCAAATTCATAGAGACAGAAAGATTAGTGGTTATCCAGGGCTGCTTGAGTGGAGAAGGGAAGAATGGGGTACAGAGGTGATGCTTAATGGGAACAGAGGTGATGAGAAAGTTTTGGAAATAGATAGTATGATAGTTGTACAACATTGTGAATGTATTTAATGCCACAGAATTGTAAACTTAAAAATACTTAAAATGGCAAATTTTATATGTATTTTACTACAATAAGAAAAAAAATGGTTATACTCTACTGAAATTTTCTCACTTGATAATTTACCTAGGCTGTTTTTCCATGTCAGTACATTACTTTTAACAGCAGCATTGTGTTTTTTCAGATGGATGTATCATAATTTATTTAGCTAAGCCCCTATTGATGAACATTTGAGTTGTTTCCAGTGTTTTCCTTTTATAAACAGGGCTGCAATGAACAGCAGTATACAGCTGCCTTTGCCCACGTGTTCTAGTACTTGGATTACCTTAGGCAGAATTCCTGGAAGGGAAGCCGTGCGGATCAAAGAGTATGCTCATGTAAAATGTTAATAAGGATTGTCAAACTGCCTTCCAAAGAGGCTGTGTCAGATACTTCTCATCAGCAGGATATAGAGGTGCCTGTTGCCTCCACACGCCTGCCAACATGGGTGTTACAGATAGTTTTACTGTTTGCCAATCTGATAGGTGAAAAAGGATTTCTTATTGTTCCTTTATTTAGGATTTCTAACTATTAATGAAATTGAATACCTTCTATGGTCACTGGCAGCTGTGCTTATGTGAATTTTCTATTAAGATATTTTGTTCATTTTTCTGTTTGGTCACTGTTTTCTCTTGTAGATTTGTAAGAACTTTTCCATGCATATTCCATTAGAACTTTTGCCATATGTTTTGCTGGTATTTTTCCTCCAGTTTGTTTCTTCTTAATTTTTGACCTCATTTATGCTAATTATTTGC
The DNA here is from genome assembly GCA_032199065.1 of Smutsia gigantea. Classification (NCBI taxonomy): domain Eukaryota; kingdom Metazoa; phylum Chordata; class Mammalia; order Pholidota; family Manidae; genus Smutsia; species Smutsia gigantea. Next base: position 55,901 of record JAVSCE010014373.1, on the reverse strand, counting down.
CTTTCACATTTAAAAATTTTATGGGCAAATGTATGGTATTTTCCTTCTTGGTTTTTGAATTGAATTTTGTGTCATACTTTGAGAAATTTTCATCACTCATCAGAACTATAAAAATAATCTTCTTTTCCTAGTGTTTTTATGGTTCCAATATTTACATTTAAGCTCTAATTAAGTTTGTAGTAAGGAGTTAATAGAAATTAAATTTTATCAATAAAAAACCTAAAATAACTTATTCCTGTTTAAGTTTGTTCTTTATTTAAAATTTTTAACTTCTGTTTATTTTAGTGTTTTTTTTTTAGTGAGACTACCTACATTCAAATTCTTGTAATATTTCTTATTTAGTTTGTACCATAACCATTAAAAACATTTTCTGCAACATTTACAGAGGAACATTTTTTGTTCAGTTTACCAAAAAAACCGAAAAACAGAAAAGACGTTTTATAGTAAGACAGATCAGGAAATTGTGCCCAAGTCTTCTGATTCCCAGTCCTGCTTTTTGTTTGTTTCCTATTATCCTTACTTGATACAGCCAGATTCCTTCTCTGACTGGGGATAATTGCATCATTCCCCATCTGAAAAACTTTACAGTGAATCTTATATGAAATTGTGTTTGACACTCTAGACCTAGATAGTGTGACCTAAAAGTTTCTCTCTTACACTGAACCTGGTTTGATGAACTCAGTCTAGCTGAGGTGGGAGCAGGGAGGCAATTTCAAGTTAAAGAGACATAGTTTGGTGCTAAGGAGATCCAAGTGCCAAAGTCTGTGGAGGGATGCTCAGACCCAGGAAGGGTGTGACTCTTGGGGAGAGGGGCATAGGAAGAAGTGTGAAGAAATTTGGCTGCTGAGAAGACGGACTAAGGAAGATTTTTGAAGTGAGAGAATGAAGAGCAATAGTGTTTATTGGGGACCCACTTGTGTCCTGGATACGAAACCAGTAGGCCCCACTTAACTGTATGTTAAACGTCAACTTTTAGTGCTGGGTCGATAAAGCGTTACTGCTTCTAAGGGTCTTGAACCCGGAAGAGAAGCCATCCATATTGAAGGGTCAGAGTAAGTAAAATCCTGGAGCCAAAAGTTAGAGTTTGAGGGTCTGAAGGAGACAGCAGCATTGACCAGGCATCAGACAGGAGCTTAGGTGGAAATGTTTTTAGTGGAAATAGGCTAAATAAGGAAGCAGAAGGAAAAACTGCTTCAGATCAGCAAACGTTCATTCGGCCCCTGCAGGACCAGCTACATGCAGACATATAATCCCTAACCGTCAGGAACCTAATGATTTAATGGATGTGACATACACAAGGTCAATACACTTCAGTGTGATTTTTGCTGCTGTACAGCTTGCACTGGGAGGAAAGGTTTCATTCACTCATTGGTGGGAAGAGAGTGAGGAAGATGAGGGCAAATTTTCATAGAGGCAACAGTGCCGGTTCAGATTTTGAAGGATGAATAGATTGTTTTTTGTTGTTAAAATTTGTACCTTTTTTCAGTGAACAAGGCAAGGAGGGGCATTCCAGGTCCTGGGGTCAGAAGCGTGATGCAGTGTGTGTGAAGTTAAGTGCACAGAACCTCCAATTGGTCATTTTTGCTGTACTTAGTAGCACAGAGTGAACAGTGTCAAGATGAGACCAGAGACTGGTCTCAGGGACTAGTTCTTGAAAGCCTGGGTCTGCCTTTTTCCTACCTTGTACCAAACCACCCCAAAACATAGGGGGTGTTTAAGAAACAATAATTTTATTATTATCTCTCTGGATTTTGGGGTCTTCTCATGTAGTTTTAGAGAGCCAGTGGCTGGGGCTGGAATCATCAGAAGACTCGCTTATGCCATCCAGGTGCATTGCCTGAGCTGGGAAAATGCAAGTGCCTGGGGCTCCTCAGCTCCACTGCTCACTCCCTGGACCACTCCTCCAGTTACTACTGTGGTCCCGCTAGTGCGGTGTTCCCTGGGGTAGCCAGTTCTTGCCAGGTGTCTCAGGGCTTGAGAGACTGGCAAAGTTTCCATGGCCTTTATCTAACTTGGAAGTTAAGCCTCACGTTCTGTTCCTTGAGGTAGTTATGGGGGCTCTCCTGGTGCAAGGAGAGGAGTGTCAAACAGTTTGCAAACTTGTTTTGAATCATCACGATCATACAGAGCAACTTGAATTGTTGTGGGGCAGTTTTTCCCAGACTTAATTCATTACTTACCATCTTCACGGTATTACTGTGGCCTCTTTTAATACCTGAATTGTTATTTACATAATGTTTAAATCAGCTCACTCTCAAACTTAAATTGATTTTACAAGGATATGTTATCTCACTTTCTTAAAGTAGAAAAATCACTGCTACTTGCCATGCACAGGAGATGAGATAACATTTAAATACCATGAAAACAAATAATAATGTTTAAAAATTTTAGCCAGATACTGCTGCCTATGAAAGTCTTCTCTCTCAAGAGATCAAGTGTTGGAAAGAGAAAGACAGCAGCAAGTGGAGATTTTCTTCTTCATCAAGTGAGTGGTTTAAAAGAATTAAGAAGTGAATGTCTTGACTGCCTTGGGATTTCATGCCATTTAATGTTGTGTAGTCCTCACCACATTTTAGGAAGCACGGCTGTGGGCAGTGGAGCTGCTAAAGGAAGTTGAGCTCTGGAATGATATGGGTAAATTTTCATTTTAGCAAGATTGCTTTGGCTGAAGTGTAGAGAATATATTTGAAGAAACTAAAACTGGGAGCAAGGACATGGTTTTAGGAGATGATTGCAGTAAGGCAAGCAATTGATAATAAATTGAGTTAAAGAGTGGCAGAGGGGTGGAGGAGGTGAGTATAAGACATTAAGGAGGAATTTGCAGGACTTGGTGATAGTCTGAACTAGAGTAAGAAGGAGAATAAAATGTCCCTGATGACTTGTAGACAACTGGGGCACTTTGTGGAAAAAGTACAGTAGAGAAAGTGTTTTATTAGAGGTAGAGTGCAAAATGATGAGTTCAGTTTTAGGCATTCCTTTTCCTTAAATTTTTAAACAGGAATTCACTTGCCACTTATTGAATTTGTCTGATTTTTTCTTTGGGGTATTGTTTAGGTTCTTCCTCTCTCCCCTATATTTTTCTGTAAACTGCATATTAAAGATAGAGGCTTAATTAGATTTGGGTTAAGCTTTTTTGGCAGGGGGACTCCTTTATAAATGATGCAGCGGATCAGAAGCACGTAATGTCTGGTTCTCCCACTATTATTGATGCTAAATTTGGTCACTGCTTACCGTAGAGCCCGCCAAATTTCTCCATTGTGGAATTATAGTTTTCATTTTATAACCAGCAGATAATCTGCGGGTGACCTTTGGCACTGTTCCCCATCAATCTTTCACTTAAGTGGTTTTATTTTTTAAACATTTTATTATGGAAAATGTCAAATGTACACAAAAGTAGAGAGAACAGAAGATGAACGCCCCAAAATCCATCATCCCACTTCAGCTGTTACCAACATGTGGACTAGCTTGTTTTATCTTTATCCTTATCCTCGATCCCTCCTTCTCCCTTGGATTTTTGGAAGCAAATTCCAGGCATCATACCATTTCATCCATAAATATTCAAGACTATATCCCTAAAAAACCTTTCAGACATGTTTTAGATGTGTTGATTTTTGACTAGCAATTTTAGTTGCCCTCCTGGAGGAACGGAGACTACTGATGAATGAACTGATCCCGAGTTAGGGCTTTACCAGTAGGTACAGTGGGAGGAGAAGGAGCTGGGGATTTGAGGGTGCGGTGGATCATGGATTCCTACCTGGGAATTCATACTGAGAATCCTTCAGTGCTCTGGCCTCACAGTCCCTCAGTCTTTTCAACTCTAAAGACATCATCTTCATTCCTCTCAGGATACTCAGAGCATGGCCGTACCTTTGGCTTTATCACTTGGAGCTGTTCTATTTTCAGGGTACTGAACTCTGAAATTCCCGTCCCTCCCCAGTCTCCTGAATGTTTATGCCTCCCACTCTTCACCTGCCCTCTCCAGACAGCTCGTTCTGCAGCCCTTCCCTGCTCATACAGCCACTTAGCCACCCTTGGGACTGCTTACCTATTTTCCTCTTCATCTTGACCCTCCAAAATGAGGATCCCAGTCCTGTATCTGATGACCTGGGTTCCCTTCCTTTCTTATCCTTCCTGTGATCTTCAGTCCTGGTGGACTATGTAATCAGGTTTTTCTGCTATAGCCCCTGGATTTCCGAGCACTGCTTCATCTTTCAGAAACACAGTTCCTGACCCATCATTCCTTTCTCAGAAAATTTATATGATTTCCAGGAGAAAAGATAAGATCCTTAATTTGGTTCTCAGAGCCCTTTAAGATCTGACATTTCTTTGTCTTTCCAACTCTCCTCCCTGGTCTACTTCCAGTTAAACTCCCATCAGACTGAACATCTTGCCATTCTTGATGTATCTTCTGCTCTCCTGCCTTTAGAGGAACTGCTTTACCTACATAGTTCATCTGCCCAGCATTGCCCCTTTATTCTTTTGCTGTTTCATTTGCCAGGTCCAGTGCAAGGGAAACCTTGTCTGTGAAACCTTCCTGCTGCTTCAGTTGGAAGTAATCCCCATGTACCTAAATCCAGAGCATTTCATCTCTCTAGTGGAACTTAAAATAGTCTTACTTGTATTTGTTAATGTTCATATGACTGTTGTATCCACCTTACTAGAATGTAAGCTTTTTGAGGCTGTACCAATGCCTGATGCATTTTAGTGTCTTGACCAGCACTAAGCACATGAGTTTATGCATGGTTGGTGTTCGGTGTGTATTAGTTGAACACACACGTGATCGTAAGTGTGAATGGCTGAAGGGGGCACTGCCGGTCTGGCTTACCAGAGACCGTGCTTAACACTTCATAACCCTTTCCTGCTCTAGTGAGTAAAGACTCAGAATTAGCCTGACCTGGCCCAGTAGAGGCGTAGATCAAGCTCCTGGCCCACACTGCAGCTGGGGGAGCACAAAGCTTGTCCTGTTGTGGGAGCAGAAACCTTGAGTGCCAAGAGTTCCAGCAGCATGTTTGAGTTTAGGGAGTTGAGTTGGCTACCTTCTGCACACTGTAGGGGAGAGGGTTTCAAACCAGTACAGAAAAAGCGAACATTGAGAATGTGCTTGGCAGAGGAAGAAGCAGCAAGGGATCGGAGACCCTGAGGTGAGGGTTCTTTTTCCTCATCAGGCCATTCTCTTTCCTCCTTGCCTCCCAGGGCTGAGCCTCAGCTGGACGTGGGGAGACACTATGGGCGTGATGTGTGCCATTCTTCCAGCCCTGGGACCTTGAGTCATACAAAGTCTTCATCTCAGACAGCCACCTGTGTCATGCTACCCAGCTACTGTTTGTTTGTCCTTTAAGGTGTCGCTCACATTTCCTGTTCCACAGAAACCCTGTCCTATCCTCTCCACTGCCACCCATTGTCCTTTAAAGCACTTTTAGTCTGTATCTCACATTTGAATTATTTCCTATAATGTTTTGTTTCCCTAAGTTAGTCTGTGAGCTCCTTGAGTGCAAGCATCACATCTCATGTTTTTTTCTCTCTGTTGAAAACAAAGCAGTGATCAGTAATTACTCTGGATTTTCTTGAGGCACCTGATAGTAGAACTTGAAGGATTATCATAGCAGAAAAACTGAAGATGGGAAACTTACTTAGCCTTGGGCTTGTTCTCCAGAGTCCGGGTCTGGAGAGGCAGTGCCTGCTCACGTTGACAGTCTCCTCATGTACAAGGGAGGAGAGGGGATTTTCTTTTTTGTGTGTGACAGATTCGGAGAGGGAGTTTTCTGAACTCTGACTTTGGAAGCTCTGCCTTCCAACAGTAGTCAGCATGCAGGCAGGTGAGGGAATGAGGTGTTGGGGGTGTGGCCTCCTCTCCAGGTAAAGAGGGAGAGCTGAGGAAAGGGGCCCCACTCAGCAGGGACCAACTCAGGGTGAACGGCACCATGCCAGCTCCTCTAGGCACTGTAGGCACACATGGCAGATTGGAGCTTGAAGGCTCCTTTACCAGCCTTCACCCTGAGCTGGAAGCAGGCCTGGGAGCAGCAAGCCAGTTGGCTGACATGCCCTTTCTGCCTTAAAGTACTTTGTTTCTGTTGCTAACAACAGACATGGGTAGTATAAATAAAACACAGACACACAGGCACATAGACACATATGTGGAGACTGAAAATTTGAGTTGGCAGGGGAAGGGCTGAGGTGGAAGGGGACTGAAAATGGGTAGCTGAGTCTCTGAAGATACTCGTGTGCCCTGGGTCCTCCCGCCAGTCTTTGGCGATGGGCCTGCTGTTAGGGGCCGCTGAGCAGGGGAGCCTGGGAAGTCCAGGATATGGTACTTTCCGGATGCCACAGGTTTCAATGACTAGGTGCTTGTTACAGTTGGATGCAAAGCTTTGCTCAGGCAGACACTCCTCTGAGCTAGATGCTGGTGGTCGGGGATTGATGGCAGCTTCCTCCCTTCTGTCCTGCCTTTAAGGCTCTGTGCATTGGTCCATTGTAGAGCTCACAGATGGTATACATTGCTTGTCCTTCCTGGTGGTCTTGACCTATCAAAAGCTCCCCAACGTCTGCACACCTAAGCATGTGACTGGTATTTTGGGTTAACTCCTGAAAGCTGTGAGCTTGGCTGTGTGGACTGAGACCCATTCAGCCTCTATTGGGAATGGTGGTCTTACTAGCAGGGGGCTGAATAATTAGTGCTATAAGAATTAACAGCTGTGTCTCAAGAGAGGGGCTTATTCAGACACTTGAGGTTCAGATAGATTGTGGTGAGAATGAGTGATGAGGATGACTGGCAGTCTCTGTTGCTGGAGTAGAAACAGGGATGGGTTAGCCGTTCTCTCTCTCTTCCTCCCTGGGCCTAAAAGGTATCTAAGATCACTTCTGGGGAACATCTTCTGTTTCCAATTCAGGGGGAAAAGCAGAGCTGCCCTGATACATGTTACCTGGAACTGCTACATTTGCTACTACAGAGTGCAAGGACCCAGGTACATGTGAACGGTTACCTGTTTTTATAATTTAGAAGGTATGCAAAATTACCCTAGAATAACAGCGATCTGACTCATATTCTGATCACCTTTCTTGAATAGGAGAGAGAGGAGTAGGGTTTCTGTTAGAGTCTTAGAATTTGCACATTACCCTGGAGAAGCCAAAGGGCATTCCCTCCCGTGTGAGCACCGTCATCAATGCAGTCACGGTGGCACGAAGTCTAGGAGCTCCTGAGGAGAGCATTGGTTATTTTCTCTCAGATCCCTGGTTTAGGGCAAAGGTGTGAGGCCCTGTGTCTGGTCCTTGTGAGGGGTGATTAACCAGGGTAGTTATGGCATGGGGTTGGGCCTGGCCTACCTCTGAAGCTATAAAACTCCCAAGCAAGGCAGGAGGCAGTGCTGCTTGAGGTGGTCAGAGAGAATGAAAGTTCTTGGAATAGAATATGTCTAAACCACCAAGCCGGGTAGCTTCTTGGAAAGGCTAAAGGAGAGACAAGATGACTTATCCAACTGAACCTTCTCTCCTGCTCCCACCTGAGCCTCCAGTTGCCGTGAGGTCCAGCTGCTGACTCCATTGCCTGCGCGGTTCAGGTGAGCAGGGGGTTCATGTTGAAGCTCCCCTCCTCCACTGGTTAGGAGCACTTGGGACTGAGCTGCTTTCCTTACAGCATCCGCAGTGTCTGGCTCGGTGCCTGGCAGAAAGGAAGCACTTGGTCACTGTTAGTGGTTCGAATGGTTTCCCCACCTCAGTTTACAAGGGACCTTTAGAGCTTTGGGACTGGGCCTTGGAGCGTAAGATTTGGCTAAGCAGAGAGGAAGGAGAGTCCTCCAGAAATGATTGGAACACAAAAAATATGGAGGCAGAAATGGACATTTTGCAGCAGGAGGCATCCTGCCTGGAGAGAGAAGTGCATCTGTGTGCTTATGTGTCTGTGCAAGTCTGTGTGTGTTTGTGTGGAGGGAGGTAAATGGAGGATATGGTGGTAGGGTGGGGGATGGTTGAAGAGGAGGAAGGAAAAGGAGGGAAGACAAGGTTTGACAAGGTTCTGGAGGGACCGGAGGAATCTGGATCTGGTGTGATTGGCAGTTCGGGAGCCCAGAGGAGTGACATGGAATTGATGTGCCAGGATGCTTAGTGTGTCATCCCTGAACGGGAAGGACTGGAGGTGGAAGGATAAAGGGGAATTAGTAATTATAATAGTGATACTTCACATTTATTTAGTGCTTCTCATGGGCTGGCACTCAGTAAAGTGCCTTATATGTAATCAGAGGCCATTGTAATAAACTAAGTGTGAGGCGACAGGCTGGAGGAAAAACTACAGAGGACAACACAATTAGCTTCTTCGTGTGTGGCTGTATTTGGCTCTTATTTGGTTAAATTAGAAATGGCTCCAAGGACATCTTCTTCCCAAGTTCTGCTTCCCCAAAAGTGTCCTTGAAGTCCCTGGAGCTGAGCCTGTTATCTGGCTCTGCTGAGCTGCTGAGCTTTTGCATGCTTCTTGCCAGGAACTCATGTCCTTGGGCCTCAGCTGGGGTGTGTCTCGCATCTAGCTATCTGGAAGGTCGGAGAAATGAGCCACGAGAATGTGCCCATTAGTGCTTCGAGGGGTTACAACCTGTGAGAGGAATCCTAAGCCTGGGAACCGCTTCTCTCACAGGGCTTTTCAAAGTTGGAACGAGCTAATTCTTCCAGCACTGACTGCTCCCTTATTTGGACACTAAATTTTCAGGGTGAGGTTGGACTTCTCCTTTGGTTTAGTAGTCTTTTAAAGATCTGGTATCCTTTTGAGTGATTTTCAGAGAGATAACATGATGTCAGAGCCCTGTGATACTTCTCTTCACCTGACTCTTTCCTTGGCCTCCAGCCCATCCACATCACGTCTAAGACCAGAATGGGACCCTGACCTTGCAGGCTTCAGAGGGGGAGAATAGACAGCATACCATGGAGCCCATGACCTCAGTCATGGTGGCCGAGGCTCAAAAGTCTGGCTCCAGGGCTTGAGGACAACATGCCCATACTTTGGGCTTATTTCTTGGCTTTGGGAACCTTACTGTGCCCACTGACTTGGTGCACGTGTAGTTTGTCAGCCCAGCTTCACGTGGGGGCCATGGTGGGAAGTGAGGTGCAGGGAGGGCTGTGGGGGTGGGGGTGGGTGGTGTGGTGCTGTGGAGGGTGAAGAATCTTCTGTCGCAACTTCGGGAGCATACTTCGTCCTCTGCCCACCCCCACTGTGGACAGCTGATTGTACCAGAAGTCCGGTCTGTCACCTGTCTTTCCTTGTGCTTGACCCCAGTGAACCTGAGGAAAGTAAGTCAGCTCATGGCAGTGACTTCGGATGCTACTGGAGGAAGGAGAACATGTTACTGACAACAAGTGTGCTTTCGCGAGTTGGAACTTGGTGTGAGGTGGCCTTCAGCCCTTTGAGCGATTAATGTGGGTTTAAAGAGTAATGCTGTACGTGGAAGAGGCTGTAAGTCATACAGACAGGATGGGCTGCAGAGCAGAAGTAGGGCCTCGAACTACTGTTGCCAAGAACCCAGGTGACAGCTGACTGCACCGAGAAACTGCTGCTGCCCGGAAAGAAAGCGCGTGCGACAGGGTGAGTCCTTGGCCTGTAGGATCTTATTTAATCCACACAACAGCACTTCGTGTTTGGGATTGTTATCTCCATCTCATAGGCAAGGAAACTAGAGCTTACAAAGGTTGGGTCACCCATCCCAGCTTCTTGCCTGGTAGAGGCAGAGTTAGAATTTACACCCAAGGCCACTCTTTTCCCATTATTCCCTTTAAAGGAGACCATGAAAATCATTAATTTTAATAAACTTCTAAATTTTCGAATGGTTACAGATTTACGGAAGAGTTGCAAAGATAGTACAGAGAGTTCCTGAAGGCCTTGCAAGCTGTTTATTCTTTCCCATGAGCTTCTGGTCCGTTTTATGAGGATTTGTGGGGGGTGGGATACACGTTTGGAGTAAGGACATTTTTTTCCAAAGATTCCAACTTGGTGATTTTTCAGCTAGGATTTTGAAAGTCCATCAGAGCGTATTATTTCTTCCCCAGTTCCATTCTTTCTCAGCTCTGCTTTGATGTCTAGCTTCAGAGTCAGATATCCTACTTGCTGACTCTCTCCATAGAGTTGGATAGCAGCTGAGTTTCAGAGAGTTAGGGAATGCAGGTAGCTGTAGGGAAGATCCTTAGCAGCTTGGCTTCTGGACATTCTTCTGTCTGATGGGCTGTGATAGGGGAGTGCTAATCGTTTTCACTGGTGTTCTGTGGCCAGGAGCCAGAGCCTTCCTGAGGGACCTGGAGCATCTGTGCAGGGAGACCTGCTTGCCTGCTTGCTCTCCTGAGTCTGTCTTTGAGTGGCGCAGGGTGGTTCGTGGCTGCTATTGCTTTGAGCCCAGGTGCAGTCTGCAAGCAGGCAGGCTGGCTATGGGCAGGGTAAAAAGCTGATGTGCTTCGCTGTGGGCCCCAGGCACATTCTCCATTTAAGGGAAAGGGGTCTGCGGTCTCCTTGGCTCTGGGTGTGAATGGGCTGGCCTTTGCTGGTGTGCTTTTTCAATGAGATCATTTCAGAATTACATTCCTATGAAATTATATTTCACTCAGGACATGAAGCTGGATTTGTGTAAAAGCACTGGCTCTAAAACTCAGGACTCAGAGCAAAGCAGAAATGAGAATAGGGATAAACAGCTCTTCTTTAGGAGGGCAAGACAGAAGGAAAGAGAAAGCAGTTGTTAAAGGATTTTGCATTTAAAATTGGTACGCCGTAAGCATACCCTGGGAGTCGAGATTGCCACTTGGTCCCTGGCAAGGCAGATGCGATGTTTGTTGTCCCAGATGCCTGCCAGCTCCAGGTGTGTGGGCTCACCCCACCCACGTCTAATTTTCCGTCTCTGTCTCTGTCTCTCTCTTTGGTGCACACACACACACGTACACACATGCTGGCAGCATGAGATTATCATATGCTCTATGATTCTGCCTGGTATCCCTGTGTAAATGTTGTTTTCTTAGCTTGGAACGTCCTTCTCTTCCTTTGTCTGCCTAGGAAACTCCAATCATTCTCTAAAGCTCATTTCAACACTGCCTTTCTGGAATCTATCGTGCTGCCCTCAGACAGTTATTTTCTGGTTCCTCTGTGCTTCCCTCACCTTGTGCATCCCACCCTTCCTTCACTTCCATTTGGTGTATTTGGAGGGCAAGGAATATTTCCCTCAGCCCCTGGTACAGTGTTTGGTGAGGAGTAGATGCTCATTAAATGATCATTGAAGGAAGGAACTGAATGCAGGATGGGTTAGATATATGGTGGTGGCTCACAGAGCATAAGTGACATCAGAGGTCAGGAGACTAGAGTCAGACCTGCAGAAAAACTTGTGTATATGTGTTTGCACAGAAGTGCGGAGAAGTTTGTGGCGTGGTAGGACAGAGTGTCCAGTGAGTTCTAGGTTCCAAAGGCAAATTACAGGGATTGGGCCTGGATTCACTCAAGGTTAAAGGAAACTACTTCCTAAGTTCTCTTTGCAGAACTGCAGCAGAATGGAGAAGAGCTCTAGATTTGGAATTGAGGATTCTGGATAGTGGTGGTAATAATACTCTTAATAGCAACAACGTAATTCTTATTATGGGCCAGACACTGTTCCAAGCCCTTTTTGTATATTAAACCCATTTATTCTTACAATAAGCCCTTTGATACAGCTACTATTAATTGCTGACATGAAGAACTGAGGTCACACAGCTATAAAGTAGTCTAGACCTAGTTCTTGCACATACTGATTGGGTGGCCTTGGGGCAAGACAGCCTTCCTGAGCCTGGTCTCCATCTGTGTAAAATGGCGAAAATACCTATTGCACTTAACCTCCAGGGCTTGTTTGTTGGACTCAAATGAGAGAACATGTGAAAGTGTTTTTGAAAAGTATAAAACATGCTGAAGCACTTGGAGCCAGCACTGGGGAAGAAGGGGAACTTGCAGGGTAGTTGTGGTCTAAGATATTGGGCTCCTTCTCAGTGTGTATGTGGCTCTGAGGGTGGGCCGCAGTTGTACTTGACAGCTGCCCTGAACGGGCTAGTGGCCATATCTTTTATTATATTTAGAATCAGGCTTTGAGCTGCCAATTAATTAATCAAGAAACCAGTTTTTATTGGAGCCAAATGTATGTGTGAAGTGTCACTAGGGACCGATTTTTAGGGCTAACCAGCCCTTCCCTCCCAGCTAGGGCAGTAGTGGGAAAGCAGGGTGGTAGGCATTTGCAGGGGGGAGAATTACTCTCTTGGGCCCTTGGGAATAATGAGGCCATTGCAACTGGTGGCACTGAGGCCGCCTCAGAGAGGAGGCCCATGTCAGCCTCCACAGCCCAGCCACGTAGCAGTGGACTTCAGGATTCTGTGGGCTGGTGGCGGTGGCCCATTTTTCCTCAGGTGAGATGTTTGTGGGCATTTTTGATGTAGTCTGATTTTACATTGCTGTTGTATTGATAATGGACACTGTGTCCAACAGAGTGGTCCATTTTTGTGGACACTGCACCCACAGTGTGCCAACACTTGGGCTTAGGAGTGAGCTGGGGTGAGCCAGGCCATGGATGAGGAAGAAGGGTGAAGGCAGTGGACGGGGGGAGAGACTCTGCATGAAGCCAAGGGGGAGCAGTGTGGCCCGTCTCAGACCGGATGCTAACCAGCATGCTCTGTACCTCCTTAGAGCCAAGCAGCTTCTCTACGAGGTCTAGGCTCAGAGTGCCTCCAGCCTGAGAGTTGCCTGGATTGGCCTTAATGCCCATGTGAATAATTACAGGACACCAGAACCGTGAGTCAGCTACATCCCTCAAAAATGCCTAATTGTAGGCTAAAACATGAAAATATACAGGAGCTTAGATGCATGTCATGCCTCATTACAAAGAGCAACAGCGTGAGTCAGATGTGACTTGGGTGGCGTTTAGTACGCTGTGGGCTGCCCATTAAGCATGCTGGCTGGCCCCGAAGAAGAGCGAGGCATATTCGCCATGCTTCCCACAGGGAGACCAGGGACTTAGGGAAAGGGGAGAAAATATGTGCCGTGGCCATAGCTCATTCTTCATATCTGTACTCACACAGCTAAATGGACGTGACTACCTGAAGGGAGATTTGGTTCCTCTTTGGGAATTGTCTCCAGCACCAGGTTACAAATCACATTAGAAAATGTCACATTTGGGTCTCAGGATACTTGGCATCTATGAATCTAATATTTTTGGTTCTAACCACTCCTAACGCCCCTGAAGGCCTGTGATGTGTAGTGGTTTATAAATTGCTGACCTCCAAGTTCGAAACGATGCTGTGAGGACTCTGGGAAGTGGGGCGCCTTGTTGCAAGTGAGTCTTACTGCCCAGCATTGGCATATTTGCTGAGCTCTATAGACCTCCGTTCAGAATTATCTGTGCATTTATGGGGGAGACAAAATGGGTTAGGACAGGATTCTTCAAGTGAGTCTGAGGAGGAGCTTGTGAATCCCCTAAAATGGTAGGCAGAAATTTATATTCTTACAAATTTTCTGTGTAGGTTCTTGGGGTTTATTAAATACTCAAAGGGCTCCATGACCTCCAAGTGAGTAACAGGGCTCTACTCCAAACAGTGGAGACTTGAGGCAGTCTCAGTATGCATCCCCTTTGATAGCAAGGTGATAGACCATACTTGATAATTACTGCTTATTCTGACCTGAGATAATCTTCTCTAGTTTGCACCTTTTTTTGTCATGTGGCTCTGAATGAGTTGGCCACCTTTGAAGGATGCAGATTTTCCATCAGAGAACATTCAAATAATGTTCCAAAGTCTCTGAGGGCAATTTCCAAATGGGAATTTCAGAAATATTTTGAGAATGTATTGGAATAAATGTTGAGGCCTAGACTGCTTTGAAGAGGAGAACATCTGTTATATTATGTACTGTTATTGTTAAAAAATCTGTTTCATTATTTGTAGCTATACCTCATGCCCTCAGCAGTTGGAACCAAGCCTGTAGCAGTGGTACAACCTAGGCAAAGACAACCTTGGAATTATTTCTTTGCAAATTGCACTGTAGTAACTAAGTTGTCATTCTGATGGTCCCTAGCAGGGTAACTGGCTGAGGCTGATGGGGAAATTTTAAGTTCCTGGAGAGAAGTGAGGGTTATCTAAAATACCTAACGAGATCATACTTACTTGATTTATTGTTTATTAAACAATAACAGTAAAGGGAGCCCAGGTTCCCATAGGAGCTGTACTTTGGTGGTGGTGAGGGTTGGGGCTGATAAACGCCCAGCCCGATTGCTCCAGTCTGGTCTGGTCCAGCACAGCCTGTCTCGGCCTGGGGCCTCACCCCAGCTGGGAGGGCAGCCTTGCTCCATCTAGATTTCCAGGCCCCTAAGGAAGCAGGAGTAGTGGTAGGTAGGGTTTATGTATGGCTTTTGGTTGTGTCCTCTTTCCTCTCAGTTTAAAATTTTTTAGCCAACTCTAAGAATCAAGGAATCTCAGTATCAGAAGGGACTTTACATACCACCTGTGCTGTCTACAAGGCAAGGGGAAGAGGGGAGACAGACTAGCCTTACCTGCCTCATGCACTGTTGTATCCCCAGTACCTTAACATAGTATGTGCTGGGGATTCGAAAAATCCTTACCAAATCAGTGAGTTCCTGTAAACAACAACTTCAGCAGACCATCGTTATCACTTCATTTGTTCATTTACTTGACAAATATTAATAAGCTCCTACTATTTCCACTTCCTCTCAGTTCTGGGGTATACTGTAGTGAGCAAGAAACTCCTTATCCTCGAGAGCATAGTGCGTAATTGAAAAGTAAGGAATTAAAAAGAATTTATAAGTAAGGAATTAAAAAGAATTTATAGTTTTTAATTGGAATTTAAAAATAAAGAGTCTTTCTCATTTTGGCCATTTTGACCATTTCTCATTGTCTGAGATCTCTTCTGGGGACCACTGAAACACATCTAATTGCCTTTTCACATGAGAGCATTTTGGAATTCTCAAGGCAATTATCAGCCTCCCCATCCACAGCCTTCTCTCTCCAGGGCAAACATTCCCCATCCCTTTAGTCATTTCTCCTGCGGCGTGCCTCTGAGTGCCCTCTGCGTCCTGGTCACTGTCCTCAGGATGCAGCCCAAATTGAGTCTGTCCCTCTGAGCGTGTGGAGTCCAGAACTCAATACAATATCCCAAACAGTTTCCAGGGAACATTCCTGCCCAGAGTCTTTCCTGTTTCAGCTTTTCTCCACTTACTCTGGACCCAAGCAATGGATGATGGGAAGAGACAGTCCTGCACTTGGCCAGACCAAGAACTGGAATTGAAAACTCCTTTCTTTTGTCCCCTCCTGCTGTTGCCGTCCCCACCCCCACTGCAGTACAGCCTGGCTGCCAGCGACTTGCCTTTCCTTTTCTGAGTCACTGCCCTTCAAGACCAGGGAAATCAGCATGAAAAAGCAAATTCCAGTTCTATAACTGTATTCTATTTCAGCCCTTTGTTGCATCTAAATCCCCATCCCCAACCCAAAATAACAAAAGTTGAGTTTTGTGACATCACAACAGTTGGCAGTTCTATCAACAGCTGTGATGTCACCATCAGAGGGTTATGATTTCAGGGAATAGAGGGAGTGTATCAGTCAAGGACCCTCTTGGGAACAAAGGAGTTATTTCCGTGCAAATCATCACCCAAAAAGCCCAGGCACCTTTGAGTGGATAGGCTGTCAGTGGAAGCCCTCTCCCAGATCCCCACTGCTCCCCGCCCCCATGGATGAATGGTTTGGTTTGGGGACGTTGCCCAAGAGTGAGCAAGTGTGTGGAAGTTCCCTGCTGGCTGGCTGGCTTCTGGGCTGGCCTTGGGTTTTATTCATGAGGTTGGTGCTGAATAGAGCTTTTCAGGGAAGGAGTTCAGAAGAGAGCCTGACGCAGATGTGCACAGCCTTTCTGCTGGGCGGGGGGCTGATGTGCAGCCACGTCTCTTCAGGCAGAGGGGCAGCTGTTCTGTCGCTGCGCCGGGAAGCCTCAGTGGGCCATCCATACACCTGAGTCTTCCTGCACCCCCACTTCTGGGGCTGCGGTGGGCCCACCCTGGGAACTCCTCTTGGCTTCTTGACACAGAGACTTAAAAACACCTGTTATTGAGGTCCTGGACTTTTCTCAGATGATGGGCTCTTGTGTTTCAGTAATTTTTTCGCAGTACCCATAGGGCAGAATAAATGCCTAAGTTTCATTTATTAAGTATTTAGGTCTAAACAGTTCAGTAAGTACTTATATCCTAACAATTGAGTAGCCATTTGAAAAAAATTATACACATAAATTGAGAGGAAAGATACTTTTATTTCATTCATAAGTAACCACAATTACTGATGAGATATCCTGGGCACCACAGAACAATTCACATCTTGGAATCAGATTCACAAAGAAATGACATCATTGAAAAGAAGGTAGTGAAATCTCATGTTAAAACTGTGAACTCATGGACTATTCGACAAATGTTTAGTACTGCTCTGTTTCTCTCAGAAATTTGTAGCACACATGTGGGTTCATTGCACCCCAGCACACAGTTTGAGAGACACAGACCTGCAGTTGCCAAGCAGCACGTACTTTGTTTAAAGGAAGAAGAGGAGGCAGATTCTGTCACCATCATGACCCTTAAAGAAGTTGGACAGGTGGACGGACATACTCCCTTTATCCACAGTCTCAGCTCTAGCTGGACTGCGTTGTTAGGGGCAGGTCTTTCTTTGACTGGAGTGCCTCCTTCCCCAGGTGGGAAAGAATGATGAGAAGAAAAGGTCTGACCAGCAAGATGGGAGCATCTCATATTTATTTTGTGTTGATTCAGGGCCTCCGAACTAGATGGCTTAAAGAAAAATGAGGTTATTAACACCCAAGAATTTGGGGGCTAGGCATGGACTTTTTTCTAACTCTGTCCAGACAGAGCTGGGCTGCAGGGTTGTACTTGGGATGGAGGATGGCTTTCTGCTACAAGATATGACAGAGACCAAAGGACTAACGTGTTCTGGTATCAATTAGAGAGCTTGGTGCCAACCTCTGCAAACTCTGGAGTCTGCCACTTCCTATGAAACTCAGCAAATTACTGAACCTGAGCCTCATTTACTTCATCCATAAGATAGGAATGATGACAGCTAGATAAAATGAGATAAATGCATGCATAGAACTGGCAGAGTCTGGCTGTATATATGCACTGTCTTCTACTACCTTCCAAAATTGAGCAAGAGGCTTAATAAACAGTAAGTCATTAGGTATTTAAGATCTCATTAGGTATTTCAGATACCCTCCAAGCCCTAATGATCCGGCCAAGATCTGCAGTTTGAAGTTACTCTACTTCTTTCTGATAACTTTGCTCTGTGTATCTAATGTTCCAAATCTGCTGAGCCCTGGAGCCTGTGAACCTACCCACTCTCTAAATGCCATTTTCTATGAACAGATTTCTTATTTAATGTAGTTTGATTTATCAGTGTTTTCCCATATGGTTATCCCTTTCTGTGTCCTGTTCAAGAAATCTCAGCTGCTCCAAGGTGTCCTTGGCTTTTGCTTATGGTTTTTCTTCTGTTTACAATGTTCCTCTCTGCCTTCTTTATCTTCTACAAGTTCTGCAAGACTCGGCCTGGTGTCACTCCCTGTCTCCTCCCCAACACCCATCCTGTCCACGTGATTAGGTGGCTTTCTCCTTGCTCCCAGAGCTCTGTGTTCATACTTCTATCAGAGCTCATGCTACATGGTACTAGAATCTTTTCTTTTCTTGTTTATCTCAGGCAGGATGGGGAGCTGCTCAAGGGCAAGGACCAGAGAGAGCACAGCAGCATGGGGGCCCAGTGGGAAGATGCCCTCAAAAGGGTTCGAATAAGCAAACATATGAAAGCCTTAGGTGCCCACACCTGTCTCTACTTTTCCAGCTATATTTCCCAAGCTTTCTTAACCTGTGTGCCCTTTTGATGAGCATATAGATTTTCTAGGCAGAGTGTGAAGTATCCCCAGGGAATGTGCTCCTGATAGAGAGTTAACTCTATCAGTGCTTCAGGAAGAGCTGACCGGTAGTATCAAAACAGTAGACATTAGGAAGGAAGGTTCTGTAATTCACTAAGCCCCAGAGAAAGGACCTTTGCATTTTATAATAGGAAAGTCATTGTAATTTTTGCGAAGAGCAGTTTTTCAGTTGGGTTCTCAAGCTGAAGTCACCCCTGCCCTGAATCCTCGGGTGCTCAGAGGGTGTGGCCTCCTGAGTTTTCTGAGTGGGTGTGGTTGCTGTCGGCTGGTCAGTTCTAACCTACCTGCAGCACCTGGGAAGGCTGTTGGGGTAGGAAGATGGGCCTGGAAAAATGCAGCCCGAAGCTGCTCTCCCTGTCCAGGGAGGCCCACTCTGAGTGGTGGCAGATGTTTTTTCATTAAAAAAAAAAGATTTATTGATGGCCTGCTGTGTGCCAGGGACTAGTCTAGGTGCGGAGGATACAGCTGTGAACAAAACAGAAAAATCCCTGGGCTCATGGAGCTTATATAAAAGAATAGTAGTATGTTAGATGGTGATAAATGCTTGGAGAAAAATAAAAGAGAAAAGGGGAAACAGAAGTGCCAAGGGGTAGCCGGTTGGAGGAAGATTTTTTTTAAAGCATTTTTTTTCTTTTTATAATTTATTTTGGTATCGTTAATCTACAATTACATGTGCAATATTATGGTTATTAACTACCCCCTTCATCAGGTCCCCCCCACCAACCCCATTACAGTCACTGTCCATCAGCGTAGTGAGATGCTATAGAATCACTACTTGTCTTCTCTGAGTTGTACAGCCCTCCCCATGCCCCCCCTCAACATTACGTCTGCTAATCGTAATGCCCCTTTTTCCCCCTTGTCCCTTCCTTCCCGCTCATCTTCCCCAGTCCCTTTCCGTTTGGTAACTATTAGTCCGTTCTTGGGTTCTGTGAGTCTGCTGCTGTTTTGTTCCTTCAGTTTTTTTCTTTGTTCTTATACTCCACATATGAAAGAAATCATTTTAAAAGCATTTTTAATACTAATTTTTTATAGTGTGGTCAGTGCATACCTCACTCAGAAGGTGACATCTGGCCAAAGACCTGGGAGATGAGGGGGCAGGCTTTTTCAGGGGAGTATGTTTCCAGTTACAGGGTGTAGGAGTTGTGAAGGCCTGGAAGTAGGAATGTACCTGGTGTGTTTGAGGAAATAAGACATTGTGGCTGGTGTGGGAAAAGTAAGGGGAAAGAGTAGTTGAAATGACATCAAAAGTATCACAGGGCCCAGGGTCTTATAAGTCATTGTAAAGCTTTTTCGCTTTTACTTTGAGTGACTGGGAGCCATGTCAGGATTTTGAGCAGACATTTGACAATATCTGCACTGATGCTGGTGGTGGATAAGTTTGATGGTGGTAGCTTAGTGAGGTCAGTTCTGATGCTTTGTATTTTCTCGGTGAAACAGGACACAAAGTCAGCTAAAAGAGGGAGGACAGGGGAAGAGGTGCTGAGAGTTGAGGGAAGCTAATCCCTTGGCCCAGAGACTTCAAGTGTGTTCCCTCTTTGCTCTGAGCATCCTCTGTCTTTTACAGGTGGCTTCTTCTCCTTGGTCTCTCTGTGCCCATTATAGAGGCAGAGTATCTCCCTGTGCTGCAGATAGGAAAATGAGGTATCAAGACTTGCCCAGTCCCTGTAGACCTCACTCTTTCCTCGTCTTCGTCTGAGAAAGCTGGCTTGTAGTAGTGTGTTGTTCTAGAGTAGGGGAGGCATCTTGCCATCAGTCTGCTTCAGTTCACCTAGACTGGAAAGCATGGGAGGGGTGAGAATGAGGTCAAGATTGAGGATCAGAAAGAAGCTTCAGAAGCTGACATTTGAACTGGATATGCGGGAAAGAATGGGGGTAGAGGACATCAAGACACAAGGAATTAGTTGAACAAAAGCTTGGAGGCATGAACATTCCTGGCATGTGAAGGAATTGACAACTAGTCTCCTGTGGCTGGTCTGCTATGGCTGGCCAGAGCGAAGGCACTGGTGTGAGATGCGTCTGTGACCTTTGAATCATCTTCATGATTATAGGACCTACTGGGTTCTTCTTGTCAAAGCAAAAGAGGGCACTGTCAGCCAGGAGCAAGGCTTTTTGGGGCGCAAGCTCCGTTCTACTTTCTTTTTCCAAGTGGTGGCAGGTCATCAGACAGCGGGCTCCATCCTTCTGTCCTGGCAGAGCTGGATCAAGCTGCTTGTTGAGAGGCTGAATTTCCAGACTGGCAGAAAACACCATCTCTAGGTTTTTAAAAACTATCTTGGAAGCAATTAGATTTCCTTTGGCCTGAAATTGCCTAAAAAGCTCTCACCCTATTTCAGGCTTTCAGGAAACATTTAAACCCAGCTTCAAATCTCCCAAGAACCTCTACTGAAATGGAGAAGGACCATCTGGCAGGAAAAGGGATTGAAAATGGTTGAGATTGAAAACTCAAACTTAAAAGTCCTTTTTCAGGGGGAGGGTTGGGAAAGAGGATGTGGGAGTGATAAATGGACGTTAAGAGATGGAAAGAGAGCTTAATTTTTTTCTGCTTATTATTCAACAACAAAAATCATCTCTTCCTGTGGCTGGTTGAAGAAGATTTCATCCTCAGAGGGATCTGTAAAAAACACCTGGCAAATCTTCTGACCTGCAGTTGAACAAATCTTAGTTCCTCTCTGCTTGAGCAGGTTTGTAGCCCTGAACATTTTTGATTGAAGGGCTTTCTGGACTCAGAATCCCAGAGCATGGCACTGGAATGGAAAAGATACAAGGTACAGGGTATGTAGAAGTGGTGACAGAGAAAGGGGGTCTGGCATTTTGGAGGGAATGATGGGATAGGCTTGGGAAAATCCTTCCTGGGTCCTTTTCTAAAGCTGTTGATGCCTACCCACCCAACCTCTGAACCCACTTCCTCTTTTTCCTTGTAATTCTTATTTTTTGTCATAGCACAGCCAAAGCCAAGGTTGTGGGCATATAACCGGTGAGAAATGAATCAGGAAAGGAGAGGAGGAAGAGGGGCAAGGGAGGCGAAAGCCTCGTGAATGAGAGGAGGGCGAGTTTCCTAGGAGGAGCCTTTCCTCTTGGGTGTGTTGGGTGAGAAATTGTTACTGCAGTGGGTTCTGGAAGACAGTAGGGACACTCGCAAGGAGTTTGAAAGCCCAGAGGTAGATGAGACTGGCTGAGGGATGAGAGGAAAAGGCTTGCCATTGGCAATCTGGGTGGCAATTACAGTTGGAAAACTCCCTTGCATGGGTTTTATAGCAGCTGTGCCTTTTGGATATAGCCAGGGCCAGAATTTCTAGAACCCTTTGTCAAACTGGTCTTGGACTCCTTGGGGGCCTTCTTTTGTCATCAGTTAACATTTACTTGAGCATCTTTTATGTGCAGACCTCTCCTGAGTGGACTAGAAGAACGAGCCGGCACTGCCCCACAGCTTCCTCAGCCATGTGGGGACATAGCGGGGAGACTAGTGGGATGGCTGAACTTGGGAGGAATGCCAAAGAACAGAGAGGCTTCCAGGTGAGCTGCTACAGCAAGCAAGGCCTGGAGCGGTTAGTGCTGGCAGAGCCAGGGAGGGCAAGTGGAGCCCCTCCTCCCTTAGCCCAGCCATGGGCCCCTGCCGGAGAGGAAGGAAGGACCCCACTTCTGAGAACTCTGGCTTAGGTACTGGAAAGGAACTCATTCAAATGATGACCTTCCTTGAAGCTTGCAGCGCCAATATTTGTTGCTGAGATTCTTGGAGGAAGAAAGTAAAGACCTACGCCCTCCTCTGAGGAGCCGCCAGTCTATTCCTTATCTTCTTGGCCAGGGTCTAGGGCTGAGGAAAAGTTGCAGGAGGGAGTCAGTAATATGTTCAGGAGGTCTGAGTAGGTGTTCTCTGGGCAGGGTGAGTAGGTAGGTGGCCCTCAGGGCAGTTGGAATATGGCTGAACTGAACCGTACAGCCTCTGGGAGGTTTTCAGGGCACACACAGAGCTCAGTTCTCTGTCCCACCTTTCCTTCCCTTCTTCTAAGCTGTTCCCTCCATGTGACAGATTGCTTAAGAAATTAGTGGAATGTAAATGTCAGCAGAAATTATTTCACATGGTTTAGAGGTTTCCTTTGTTGGGTGACTCGACTTCTTACCTGACCTAGGGAGCAGAATGCTTGGCAGTGTTTGTGTTCCCTCTTGGTGGCGACTCTACCCCCGCAGAGGGGGAGGCTTCCTTCCGATTGCTTGCATTTGTTCCTCCTCACTCTCCAGGTTCAAACGTCTCCTGTGAGGGCAAGGCATACTGTCACGTCTGCAATTAAGACTGTGGGAAAGTATCAAATAGACTCTTAGAAATGTCACCGGAACAAGGGGAAACAGTTTCTTGCCCTAGAATAGGAAGGCTCATTCTTAAAGGCTGGGCACCCCTCAGAAGGAGCTCCCTTCAGACACTGACCTCTAATGGGTCCTTCTGGGACTTTGGGGAGAGCATCTGTGGACCAGGTGATGGGATTAGATTGTAGGCAGAGGAAGTGTTAAGGGAGCTGGCGAGAGAGTTGTAAGATGAAGGCTGGTCTGAGCAAAAGCTGGGAGCCTTCCAGAGGGTCTTCACTCCGATGGTGTTGAGGGGAATAGATGGGGGGTAGGCAGCCTCAAAGTGGTGCCCTGCCCTGAATAGCATCTTTCCTGCGCTGCTCAGGCCCAGCCATCCTGGAGGCTTTGTGTGGCCGCCCCCGGTGCAGTGCTTCCTGACCCTTGCCTGCTGGCGCACTGCCTAGGCTGCAGGGCGCCCCTGCTGACTGGGAGAGCCGGTCACAGAGCTGAGGAAGGCTGGCCCGCTGTAGGCACTGGGTGGGGAAGGACACTGGGACATTGGAGAGAGCTTACTCATCTAAATGGACAGTTTCTACTCAGGTCTGGCCTACTGTTCCATATAGAAATGCAGACAGTGATGGCAGATTTTCTAATTTCTCAAGAAAAGCTAGAATCTGAATTTTTATTTGTATTTACCCAATTAAAAAAAATGTTTGACAACTAATTCAAATGTTTTAAATATAATGGGAAGGCCAAATGAGACATATTTTTGCTCTCACTAACTACCAGTTGATGTCTTTGGTCATAACCTCTTTTTCCCAGGAGTTTGTAAGTGAGAAGGAAATGAGGAAAGTGGTCGTTAGAGGTGGGTGGCAGGAAGACCTGTTTGGAGATACAAGAGCTCTGAGTACACCTGAAGACTGAGGAAACTGTTCAGAGGAGACATTGATAAACACGGATAATGCTTTCACTGGCTCCAGACAGGGTCCTGCTCCATTGTCACTGAGGGTCAGTGGGTCTGGGCAGGGTTAGGAGAAGCTGAGGGGTGGGAGGAGGAAGAGGGACTGAGTGTTAATCTTTTAGTTGCTCACAGTTGGGAAAACTCTGGGGAAGATGGTCAGCAGTAACCTTTCATCTCTTTCCAATCCTCAGAGAGCATGCGGTAGGACACAAGTTTTCATGCTTATGGGTGTATGAGACTAGCCTAAAATGCTTATTGAAAATGCAAGTTCCTAGGCCTCATCCCCACAGATTTCCACTCAGAAGGTGGATGGAGGTGATGCCTGGGAGTCCGTTATTAACAAGCCCCCTATGGATGTTGAACAAAGTGGACAGAGGCGTCAGAGCCAAGTTCATGTTCCTGTTCTGTTCCTTCACCAGGTGACTGATCTTGGGCCAGTCATGTAATACTCTCCGACCCTAAACTTCCTGGTTTTAAAAGTGGGTCTGTATTATCACTACCTCAAAGAATGGTGAGAGCTAAATTAGAAGGTGATTAGAGGTGCAGAGTCCTGGCCCAGAGCTGGGGCACCAGTGCCGGCCACCTGGACTCAAATTCCTGCCTTGCCACTTTCTAGCTGTGTGACTTGGGGGCAAGCTGTTTAACTGCCCTATTCCTTGGTTTCCTTGGTAATGTGTAAATAATAATAGGACTGACTTCATAGGGTACTTACTAGGATTAAATGATTTAATACATGTGACGTACTTAAAACTTTAGCAGTTACAATATGTAAAGAATGTAGGAGCATGCCTAATAATAAAGGTACCTTTGCCTTTCCTTGGGTCCCTTTCTGTGGCTAACAAACAGGGGAAGGCTTACTTCAGATGTCACCTATGAGGCCTTCCTGGAGTCCACTTTTTACTTGACTTTTGTCCCTTTACAGTTAGATCCTCCAGGGCAGGGAGTGTGTCTGTCCATTTTTATACCCTCATACCTTGCACAGTGCCTAGCATAGAAGAAAATGGATTGAATGGCAGTGTCAGGGAGTCTGAAAAATGACTCAAGCTTGGGAATGGAGAAGGTGCCTTCCAAACAACCAGAGAAGAGTGATCTGAAAGAAATCTAGGGGTCTGAGAAACTGAGCACCTAGGAACTGAGATTTCTTCTTCATATTATTATTGCTCTCACAGTGAGGAAGTTGAGTCTTCAAAACTCACTTGTGCTCTGTCACTTAACTAGCAGTTGGTAGAGGTGGGGTTGGACTTAGTCATCTGACTCAGGTCACGGGTTCTTCCTCAAGGGCCTGGGACTGTGGTCTCTCTGTCCCAATGCAGAGTTTGTAGAAAAGTTCCAGAGGTACCTTATTATGCTGCTTTCTCTGAATTGTAACTTTTCAGATAGTTATCTATAATTTGTCAGAGATGGGTGTCTGAGCAACTTGTGGCTGGTGGTATATGGTAACTGAACGGTTTCATTTTACAAACATAGTTTCTGACTGGACTTTGCCAATGATGGGTCTGGGAACTAGTGAAACAGCCTCTCTTCTCTCTTCCCCCCTCTCTGCTCCATTCCCAGGGGATATTTCCTCTGCTTGGGAGCACTGTCTCTCTCCCCTTGGAGCCAGAATAGCCAAGCTATCAGGCTGAGCGCATAGATGAGAACCTGGAGTTGCTCATAGGGCCCTGGGAGCAGCAGTCCCCTAGGAAGCCAGCCGTGCAGAATGCTCCAGTCTGAGTTTCAAGTGTAAAGGCTTTTAGCCTGGTTCCACAGGCCACCAGATTATATCCTGACCATGATGAAGCTGGCCTAGATGGTGAGTTGGCATCTCTGTTCTTCTGACTTAGTTCTCAGCAGTGCCTGCCTAGATGCCTTGACCCCTGGGCCACTTCTGAGAAAAGCAGCTTTGTTCTCGAAGAAGTGTTCCTGAAGCAGTAGTAATTTTGGTCCACTCTTCTCTTAGTTACATCTTCACAGGATTTTTCTTCTTGGCCCAAGCAAATGTCAGAGTCATCCACACTTTTCCTTCTTACTAAGTTGGCTCCGTGTTCTCATATTCAGCTGATATGGTAGCATTTCAGAGCAGTGGGTCCACCCTCCTCAGATGGGAAATTCGGGGAAGGAAAGAATATATTTTTCATCATGTTCTTTTTTTTTTCATGTTCTTTTAATACATTTCAGTTTCTGGTCTTCCCACAGAGCGTCTGCCCTTTCCCTGAGAACCTGCGCTGGAGCTGCTAGAGCATGTCCCGTGTTGTTTTGATGGGTTACGATGGTTATTGTGACCATTGTCACTATGGGCACAGTGGAAAGCTGAGGCGTAGCAAGTTGATTCCTTGCTCCCTGAGGACCCTGAGGACTGGCCTGGGAAAGCTTCCAGAGGCTGCCTCTTCTCTCCCTTCTTTCTGTTGCACACACAGCCATATACCAGGCACATACCTGGGCACTGGGCTGGTGCAGGTAAAGAATATTTCAGCAGAGCCAGAGTGAATAGATGCTCTGGTAGCAGGATTATTTACCATTATCGTCATCATCACTAACATTATCATGTATACTTAAGTTTTTAAAGATTTTTGTTTTCCCCCAGCAGATAGGGAAGGTTTTCCTCTACTTTATGATGGAAGAAAACAAGGCTCATGATTGGTTTCTTTTTTTTCCAAAAGCATTTGCAGCATTCACCTTGGAAGGATGTTTCATTGCTGTCGGAAGGATGTTTCATTGCTGTCGCCATCAGATAACGGACCTTAGGCCTGCTGGCTGCTTCCTCCCTTACCAACTCCCACTCCATCCATTACCACCATTACCAGAACCACAAGCCTGAGAGCTTGAGTGAAGTCAAAGTAATTAGAGGTGGTGCATTTCATGTTGAAATTAGTAAAGAACTATAAGTGATATCAAGAATTAGGGTTTGGCTTATTTTATCATTAAGACCAATTACTTACTTGTACTTATTGCACCAATAAAGAAGATAGCCTCCAGGATTGAGGTCATTAGTAGCCATAAATAAATGTGTTTAACTTTCACATCCAAGTGCACTTCATAACGGCCAAGGTGATGAGAATGCCCATCAGAGTGAGAGAACTACTGTTCCTGAGCTGTTCAGTTTGCAAGAAGGTGGTCGCCCAGGCCAGAGTGCACATTCACACTGGAAATCTGTTCAGTGTATCAGTTGTGTTGTCTCTCACATCCACTCGCTTGTTTAAGGTGCTTAACAAAATTTTTTTTGCCCTTAAGCCTTATTTTTGACATCTATATTGAGATGTAATTCACATACCATAAAATTCACCCATATAAAGCATACAGTTCAGTTGTTTTTTATACGTTCATGGAGTTGCACGACAATCACTAGCATCTTAATTCCAAAACCTTTTCTTGACCTCTAAAAGAAACCCCATACTCAGTGCAATCACTCCCCCTTCTGCCACCCTCAACCCAACCTTAGGTAACCACTCATTTACTTTTCTGTCTCCATAGCTTTTCCTATTCTGGACATTCTATAAAATTTCACCCATATTGTAGAATGTATCAGTACTTCGTTCCTTTTTATGTCTGAATAGTTTCCACTGTGTGGATATACCACATTTTGCTTATGAATTCATCCATTGATGGACATTTGGGTTATTTCCACTTTTTGCTATTATGAATAATGATGTTATAAACATTTGTGTACAAATATTTGGATGGATAATGTTTTCATTTCTCTTGGGTATGTACATAGGAGTGGATCATGCTGGGTCTGAAGATAACTCTGCGTATAACTTTTTGAGGAACTGACAAACTGTTTTCCAAAGTGGCCATACCATTTCACATTCCTGCCAGTAATGAATGAAGGTTCTGATTTCTCCACAGCCTCACTAGCACCTGTTTTTATCTGTGCTTCTGATCACAGCGATCCTTGTGGGCATGAAGTCATACCTCGTTGTGGTTTTGATTTGTATTTCCCTAATGACTAATTATGTTGAACATTGTTTCATGTGCTTATTGGCCAATTTTTTATGTTTGGAGAAATGTCTATTCAAGTCCTTTTTTGAGTGGGTTTTTTATCTTTTTATTATTGAATTATAGGAGTTCTCTGTAAATTCTGGATACAAACTACTTAGCAGATGCTTGGTTTGCAAATAATTTCTCCCATTCTTTGGATGTACTTTTACTTTCTTGATGATATTTTTTTACAGCATATGTTTTAAATTTTGATACAATACAGTTTCTTTTTTGTTGTTGTGCTTTTGGTGTCATGTGTAAGAAATCATTGCCCAATCAGTGTTATAAAGATTTACCTCTATTTTTTCTAGGCTTTGCTTTTGTAGTTTTAACTCCTACATTTAGGTCTATGACCCCCTTTTACTTCCTTTTTGTATATGATATGAGGTAAGGGTCCTGCTTTATTTTTTTGCAATGAGTATCCAGTTGTCCTAGCACCATTTGTTGAAAAGACTCTTCTTTCCCTATTGAATTGTCTGGGCATCTATGTTGAAAATCAGTTGACCAAAAATGTGTGGGTTTATTTCTGGACTCTAAATTTTATTCCACTGATCTCTATTTCTGTTCTTATGTCAATATGTACTGTCTTGATTACTATGGCTTTATATATGTTTGAAAATTGGTAAGGCCAAGTCTTCCAGCTTTATGCTTTTTCAAGATTATTTTGGCTGCTCTGGGTCCCTTGAATTGCCATACAATTTTAGGATTAGCTGTCAATTTCTGCATTTGCTGGGTATTCTGTTCAGTCTGTAGATCAATTTGGAGAATATTGCCATCTTAACTATTTAGAATTTTCTAATTCATGAACATGAGATGTCTTCCTATTTATTTATGTCTTCTTTAATTTATTTCAATGATGTTTTGTAGTTTGCAGTATACAGGTTTTCTACTTTTTTGTTAAGTTTTTTCCTAAGTATTCTTTTCTTTTTCTGCTGTTGTTAATAGAATTAAAAAAATTTATTTTCAGATCATTCACTGCTAGTGTATAGAAATAAAATTGATCTTTAAAGTATTACTCTGTACCCTGGAAACTTCCTTGACTTTGTATATTAGTTGAAGTTTTTTTAGTGGAATCCTTAGGATTTTCTATGTATAAGATCATACCATCTGCAAGTAAAAGGTAATTTTACTTCTTCCTTTCCAATCTGGTTGCACCCCTAAGTTTTAGACTTTGTCTTCCTTTCATTATTTTAGCATAAAATAATGTTCCCTAAAGGATAGTGACATTAGCTAACTGTATATGGTACCTGAATGGACATTTTCCACTTTATAAGTACTTAAATACCTTAATTTTGATTTTTTAACGTTAATGTTAAAATATTAATTTTATTTTAATAGATACTAAAAAAAATGTGGTAGCTCAGTGTTATGGTGTTGCCTCAGATGTCACATTATCAGAATGCTTTTCCCTGAACATCTTTAAAATAACAGACCTTCTTCACTCTCCCTCCACCTGGCTTCATTTTTAAATGTACACCACTTATCATCACCGTACATGCTATACGTCACACACATGTGACACGTGCATGCTTATTGTCTGTTTCTCCCCACCAGGATGTAAGCTCCGTGAGGGCAGAGACTTTCATTCTTTGCTGGATGGTGGTGCCTAGGACATGGGTGCTCAGGGAATATTTGTTGAATGAATGAATGGATGATTGTTTAGAACAAGCTTAAGTATTTAAAGAAAGGCAAGTCAGTATCAAGTTGATTTAAGAAAAAACTGAATAGTTGTTCAGGAGATAAGCAAATATGGCAAAATTCTTAAAGAGCATATGGCATGCTGGAAGTCTTGGAAACTCTAACTTAAGAAATGAGAAGAGGTAGGATGGAGATAGAGTGTTTTTTTAAATGATGATGATTTTCTGTGAAGTGATTTATTTGTTAGGCTTTTCCCCATCCCAGATCAGGGGTGCTTGAGGCTCTGAAGCTGTAACACACAGAATTAATTACATGTGGGACAGTGGTTCCAACCATTCGCCACAGAAACCCTCTTGGCAGTTTTGGAGGTCATCTGGATATGTTTGAGGTGCTTTTGGCTGCCCATGGAAACTTGGCTTATGGGTCTTGTCTTCTTTGCAGGGCTGTGGGTTTGCAGAGAGCCGAAATGACCATGACTGCCAACAAGAATTCCAGCATCACCCACGGAGCTGGAGGCACTAAGGTCCCTCGAGGGACACTGAGCAGGTGAGTAGGGGAGCACTGCTGGGAGAATGGGACTCTGGCGAGCGGCATCAGGGACAGCCAAATGGCCTGGGTCCTGGGTAGACTCCTAGGAGGAAGTGTGGATGATTATCTTCATGACTCTGACAGTCATCCAGGTGAATGATCTAGGCCTAGTTCATGCTAACCATGAAGCAAAAGTCGTCCCTAGTATATATGCCATTTTCCAGTTCTGTAAGTCTCCATAGGAGAGAGCAAACAGGGACCCTAAAGCAAGCTTTGCCTTGTGCTATTGGAGGAGCTCCAGGAATGGAGTCAGCAAGGAGCGGCTGATGTTCTTGTGGCTCTATCCTTTTCCCAAGACGGGGACCACTTAGGGGTATGCCTGAGCTAGGCTGCGCTATAGGGAGGGAGGCTGACCACATTGGGGGCAGGAGTGGGGAGCCAGTTATGCATATTAGCACAAGTTCTAAGAAGAAGTCTCTGTTCTATAAGAATTTAGGCTGGGCTGCAAAAAAGCATCTTGGAGAATTTTAATCAGTGTAAGCTATTATCCACTTTCCTGGTTTTGTCTTCTTTTTAAAAGTGGAAAAGTAAGGTCACAGAAAAACCACGAATTTTGGAATCATATAGAATTGGCTTCAAATCCAAGTTCTAACTATTTACCAAATAGTGAGATCTTAGGGTATTTTCTTTTGCCCTCTAAAATCTTGTTTACTCATCTATAAAATAATAATAACAGTACTTACCTCACAGAGTTGCTGTGAGGATTACATGAGATAATATAGGTCTGCTTAGCGTAAAGCTGCTCAGTAATTAGCTCCCTCTGGGATAAAAGCTTCCAGAGCTGGCAGATGGATGTGTAACTCTCACCAGGACGTCTCTGGTGTTGGCCGAGGCTGGATGCTGATGTCCTAGAATACCCTTCCTGCTCTTTAATTAAAGCCACATGCCTTTTATATCCCCTTCTGCTGAATCTCAGGTGGGCAGATTTGGCTTTTGGGACCTCATCCACTCGCATGGATAGCTTTGAGAAGGATGCTGAGCTTAGGCTGGGATAAGGCTAGTTCCTTCCTTGGCTATCTGGGTTATGCAGTGCCAGGCTGAGTCCAGTGGGGTGTCCACACCCAGCTGTGGCTAGGGGTGATAGTAGAGGCTTAGTCCATTCAGAGCTGGAGTTCCGATGTGGTTGGTAGGACGGGGTGCAGGATGTAGCCTTTGGGGAGTGACTGGTATGAATGAGGCAGGAGGACAGGCAAGGTCTGGTGCCAGGGGAAGTGGTCTGAGCGGATGGTGCCGACCGAACAGAGGTAGGCAGGTTCTCACTTTAAGTACATAAGAGCGTGGGGCTTAGACAAATTGAATATGCATGCTGTGGCCGCAGGACCAGTAAGAACACCCTCTGCCCATGTAGCCCTCTAACCTAGACTGGAGTTGCTTGCATACTTGCTTGCCTGAACTGGGTGAGGCTGAGAATGGCAGGGACCACAAACTTCTTGGGTAAAATGGATAGAACTAATGGTTGCCGGACATGCTCGTGGCGAAGGCAGAGTCCTCCTCTGGATTCCAGAATCTTTGCCACCCAATGCCTACTTCTAGGGAATCATTTCCCTGGGTTCTTAGCAGTCTGGTGGTGTGTCTAAAGATGACTGACTTGGTAAATGGAGACTGCAAATTTAGGTTCCCATTTTTTTTTATCTGAAACTGTAGGTGAAATAAAGCATTATATGTGATTGTATAGTTTTATTTGTATACTTTTAAAGAAATATATAGTTCTAATTTTAAAGAAATAGTATAATTAGAACCTGAATTAGAAATTATCACATCCAGCAGCCCTCAACTCCTATAAGAATTCACTTTTTCTTCTAATTACCGCTATGTTGGGGGTGGGTTGGAAGATGCAGTGTTTATATCAAGTCACAAAGCAGAATCAGGACTGCTGATGGGTATCCCAGTTTCCGTTTGGAATGTATCCCTACAGGTTTTTAATGTTTTTGGAAATTGCTCTTTTTTTTAGCTTCCCAGCATGTTTGACACCATAATATGATGGATGGTATTTGCAAATAGCTAAGTCTCTTCCGTGCCAAAAAAAAAAGCATTTTCCCCTCCTCTCTAAGTCTTCACTTCCCTTCCTTCCTGCTGCGACTCTGCTTCCCTCCCTCCATCCTTTCCTAGGCCCTTGGCCTGGAGTCACAGGCCTCTGTGGCTAACTACGCCCTTCTCACAGAGGCCACCACTGGACTGTAAGGGTTACTTTGAAATTGTCAGCTCATAGTTTCTCTGGCTGC
Source organism: Smutsia gigantea (assembly GCA_032199065.1). NCBI lineage: Eukaryota > Metazoa > Chordata > Mammalia > Pholidota > Manidae > Smutsia > Smutsia gigantea. The sequence continues at coordinate 24,316 of JAVSCE010014373.1, read as the reverse complement.
CTTTATCCCCAGCCACATCTGGGGGTATTCTTTGGGCTGAATAGGGCAGTAAATCACCAGTCCATTTGGGAAGTCATTGTCAGTGAACTGGAGGTCTCCTCCTAGGTGTCAGACTCTGTGATGAACAATGGGGAACAGAGAGGGATGATCCATTCTTTCTTCAAGGCATTTACAACTTGGATCCATGACCTTGGCACCTGAATTTCTCAATCTGACCTTTCAATAGATGTTTGTCAATCACCTGGGGCCCCTTTATTACTGCTGGCCCAGGAGACCCAGTGAGAAGAGAGTCCCTGGTGTTACTGGAACTTTGGGGAGTGAAGGGGTGCTGGGGCCTTGGAAAGCAGGGTCTTTGACTCCCTGGTTGCATTGGGGACCTCCACAGCATCCGTATGGAGACAGAGGATCCTGTGGTACTGAGAGGCATTTGTCTCTCAGTTTGGGGGCAGGGGCTACTATGGACCATGGAAAACTGGTGGGGAAAAGCAGATTGGACCCTGTGGAACTAGCAATGTAGGTATTTGCAAGGCTGTTTCCTTAATTTGAGTAAGACTTCACCTGGTACTACTCAGCAAGTATGGGTGAAAAATCTGGGATTCCACTCCACGATTAGGTTTTTAGGGTGTTTTGCTATTTACTCTCTTCCTTTCCCTTGTAGCCCAGTCTTGATTTGGCAGGATATGTAGGAGGAAATCTAAGCCTTTTCACTGGACCACCACCATTTTGTTCTTTGCTATACTTTGGTCTGAAGCAGGTTTCCTTTTCTCTTTGCTGATGAGGCTGAATGGGCACATTGCCTCATTCTTAGTGGCCAGAGGCACTTTCCACACAGGCTGTTCCCACTCTGGCTTACGAGATTTGGCTGCATCTAATTCTGGTAGGTGGGATTCTTAAAGTTCCTTTGGACTCCAGAGGCCAGGCTCTATAATGTTGGTGTTGGTGACCTGGGGTGAGGCCAAAAGTAGCATGGTGATGTGCAAACGAGGATGTGTTATGCTTAAAGCTAATTAATCTTTCTAGTTCAGAAGAACTTTGCCGCTTGTTCTATGGAGATGTCCCTTCTTCTGTAAGACCTGGCACGCAGGAGGGGCTCTTCTTGGTAGACTGTCATGCCTGCTGATTTCCTTGGCTGCTTCTTTTCCTCTGAAACTCCAGCACCTGGGTCACTGTGCCTTGGAAATGCAGGCTGTCAGTATTGCATTTGGGAACCTTGCGTTTGGATGTAGGTATGGGAAATCTGGGTGCCTATAAAAATGTACGCTTCTCGGAGTCAAGGACTTTGACTGCCTTCCACTTTGCCTGAGCCTGGAACAATGAATGGTACATGGAAGACAGGAGCTGTTTGTTGACCAGTTGACTAGATGGCTGGGAGATCAGCCTCTTAGAGCATAGACTGCTATACTATTTGAGTCCTTGTAGGCCTTTCCTAATAGGTCTTGTTAACTTTGGATTCCCTTTCCATTCAGTCCATAGATTCTTAGAAAGGCAGACTGAAAAGGAAAACCTTAGAATTCACTGGGTCCAACCCACTTGCATTACAGATTGGGAAACTGATCAAAAGAGAAAGGGAGCTACTAATAGGAAGAAGAATACAAGCCCAGCCCTCTTGATCCTTCTGTTATTTTATTGTATCACTACATTCACCTCCCTATAAATATTACTGGGATCTCCCTGCTCAAAAGTACTGTCCTTTATGATACAGTCAAACATGGCCTGACTTGTAAGGCTTTCATAAAAAGCCATGATCTTTCTTTCTACTCCTATCTTTCACTGCTCTCTAATTGAGACCTTACATTTCTGTCAGTTGGATGCATATGTCACTTTCTTCCCAATGCTTTTCTTGACCACCCAGCTAGGAAGGATTCCCCTTCCCTCTGTATTCACTCTTAGAACCCTTGGTTTGGAACCCAAATGGCACTTACCATATAGTACCTCATAGGAAGGGTATTTTTATGGGTCTTATTTTCCCTGCTCAGCTGGAGCTGTTTGGAGGCCAACCACATACTCTTTTGGAATGTTATAGTTGGAGGGGATCTTGGGGTTCATTAGGCTCAGTTACTTGATGTTTCATATGAGGAAGCTAAAGTCCACATAGCTAACTGTCAGTGGAACCGTAATTTCAACTCACATTTGCAGGTTTCTCTGTAGACAGAGATATGGTGAAACCCAAAGAAATCTTCAGGTCCCACCGCCAAGGTGTGGACCCTGTGCCTTAGGTTTCCAGAAGAGGGTAAGAGCTTAGAGAGAAGAACTGTCTCCTGAGGATAGTGGCAGAGCCTGTCCTGGCATATCAGGCCACTGCTCAGGAGGACCTGTGGCCATAGCCTCCCTGTTGCCTGAGATGCTTCTTAGAATCCAACCATGATGTCATCAGTATTGGTCTGGCTTATTGCTGCATAACAAATGACCCTAAACTTGGTGGCTTAAACATTAACGATCTTTTTTTTCCTCATAAACTGTAATTTAGGTAGGGTTCATTAGGGAAAGCTTGTCTCTATTCCTGGCAGCATCAGTTGAGGTGACTCAGTGGTTAGGGGCTGGAAACATCTGAAGGCTTGTTAACTTACACGTCTGACTTTTGATGTTGGCAGTCAGCTGGGACCTCAGCTGGGGAACATCTACATGCAGCCTCTGCATTTGGCTGCGTGCTTTCATAGCATGCTGTCTGGGCTCTAAGAGTGAGCATCTCAAGGGAACAAGGCAGAAATGTATGGCATTTTAATGACCTAGCCTCAGAAGTTGCATAGTAGTGTCTTTTCTGTTTTACTCTATTGATAAAGGCAATAACAAAGGTCTGCCTAAGTTCAAGGTAAATGGCTCTGCACCCTAATTCCAATGTGGGTGTGTGAGTGTGGTTTCCCTTGACACCACTAAGCAATTCTCTGATGCTGGCTGGTTGTCCTACAGTTCAACTCAATTCTGACCTCTCTGCCAGAGATAGCATCAGATCCCACAGATTAAGGGCTCAGTCCCATGAGACTACCCCCAACCATCCCCCCCACCCCCACACACAACTGGAGACACCAATCTCAGGCTCAGGTTGTTAACCTGTGCTTCACCTGACTGGCTAAAAATCAGAGGTTCCCATGACTCCCTCTTTGGGTTGGATAATTTGCTAGAGTGGCTCACAGAACTCAGGAAACCCACTTACTCACTAGATTACTTACCAGTTTATTACAAAGGATATTAAAGGATACAAATCAACAACCACATGAAGAGATGCCTAGGGCAAGGTCCCAAAGGATCTTCTGTCCTGTGGAGCTTGGGCCCAGCATGGTGGCATGGGGAACCATTCTGGTTCACCAGCCTAGAAGCCCTCTGAACCCTGACTTCTGGGGTTTTATGGAGACTTTACATAGGCATGATTAATGAAGTCACTGGCCATTGGTGATTAATTTAACCTCTGGCCCTGCCGCCCCCTCCCTGGAGGTCCTGGGGGTGAGACTAAAATTTCCGACCCTCTAATCACAAAATTGGTTCTCCTGTCAATGTCTCCTAACCTGAGGTGTGGGCCAAAAGTCACTTCCTTCATGTAACAAAAGACACCTTTATTGCTGACATCACTTAGGAAATTCCAAGGGTTTTAGGAACTTTGTGCCAGAAGTGGATACAAAAATCAAATACATATTGCTTATTATAAATCTCAGCATCATACAAGGAGAGCGAAAATAGTTCCCTCTTGATGCGAGGAATACTGACATTACATTGTAAGAAGGGCATATGAGATGGGATGTGTTGTGGTCAGTATCTTTGGAAAATATAGTCTTCTACAGTTTCCTCTCTGGTCACAAAAATTCATATCCTTCCCAAATGCAAAATACTCTCAATCTCTCTCCTTAAGGTCCCAAGTCTCATTCTGTTGATGGCATCAGCTTGAAGTCTAAGAGCTTGTCATCCCAGTCTGGTCTAGGTATAGATGAGACTTCCTGGGTACAGCCCCTTTCACAGTGTGTAGTTCCTCTAGTACTATTCCTTCTGATGTGAAACCTATAAACTACAGAGAATATATATCTGTCACCCAAAATGCACTCATGGGACAGGCCTAGGATAGCCACTGCAGATACTTCTCTTCAGAAAGGGGAAAACTGGAGGCCACCCAGCAGTTACTGGTCCATTGTAATTCTTCTATTCACATATTGCCAATTCCTTGATTGGGTCGTGGTTCTCCTGCCTGTGAGTCATTTACCTTGTCTCCAGCTCCACACCTGGGCTTTTGGTTCTGCCCTCTGAGTCATCCTTTGTTTTCTATAAAAGTAGACCATTCTTTGCAGGTGAGGAGTTTTCTCCATCTGCTTCATGCCCATAATATTTCAAAGGTCCTTCATTTTATACAATCTCTATTCTTTTCAGCCCCAGCTAATATACTTCCTTTAAAAATTTTGTGGGTTTCTTACCACTTTATTAACCCACAGCAGTAGACAGAAAGCACATGTACAAATCGCTTCAATATGAGCCCTTTCTAGTTTGGCTTCCCTGTGAGATTGCTATACAACAGCAGTTTTTAGGAGTCTTAGAAGCCTTATTATTTATAGAGGATTTGAAGGCTCACCCTTAAGAGCCTTAGTTGGCCTTTCCTTGTCTCTAAGGTTCTGTGAGGCAACCCTTTAAATATTTTTTAGGTCTTGACAAAGGATCTTTCAGTCCCACTCTAGTTTTTTTTTAAGGTATATCATTAATATACAATGTTAGGATGGTTTCACATACACAAGACAGTGGCTCAACATTCACCCGTATTATCAAGCCCTCACCCCCTCCATTGCAGTCACTGTCTATCAACGTAGTAAGATGTTATAGAGTCATTAATTGTATTCTCCATGCCGTACTACCACCCCAGTGACCTACCCAAGTTGTGATTGCCATGCATAGTGTCCCTTAATCCTCTTCTCCCTCTCCACCCACCCTCCCCAAATTTCACCTTTGGTAATCACTAGTCCTTTTTCGGTGTTTATGAGTCTACTGCTTTTTTTGTTCCTTCTGTTTTGCTTTGTTTTTACACTCCACAAATGAGTGAAATCATTTGGTATTTGTCTTTCTTTGCCTGCTTATTTCACTGAGCATAATACCCTTTAGATCCATCCATGCTGTTGCAAATGGCAGGATTTCTTTTCCTTTTTATGGCTGTATAATATTCCATTGTATATATGTGCCACATCTTCTTTATCCATTCATCTGTTGATGGACATTAGGTTGCTTCCATATCTTGGCCATTGTAAATAGTGCTGCAATAAATGTAGGGGTGCATATAGCTTTTTGAATCTGGATCTTGTTTTCTTTGGGAAAATTCCTAGGAGTGGAATTCCTGGGTCAAATGGTATTTCTATTTTTAGTTTTTTTGAGGAACCTCCATACTGCTTTCCACAATGGTTGAACTAATTTACATTCCCACCAACAGTGTAGGAGGGTTCCCCTTTCTCCACATCCTCACCAGCATTTGTCATTCCTTGTCTTTTGGGTGTTGGCCATCCTAACTTGTGTGAGGTGATAGCTCATTGTGGTTTTAATTTGTCTTTCCCTGATAATTAGTGGTGTGGAACATCTTTTCGTGTGCCTGTTGGCCATCCGAATTTCTTCTTTGGAGAAGTGTCTGTTCAGATCCTCTGCCCACTTTTTAATCCAGTTATTTGCTTTTTGGGTATTGGAGCATATGAGTTCTTCATATATTTTGGATGTTAACAGATAAATCATTAACAAATATATTCTCCCACACTTTAGGATGCCTTTTTTGTTCTGCTGATGGTGTCATTTGCTGTACAGAGCTTTTTAGTTTGATGTTCCCACTTGTTCATTTTTTATTTTGTTTCTCTTGCCCAAGGAGATGTGTTCAGGAAAAAGTTGCTCGTGTTTATATTCAAGAGATTTTTGCCTATGTTTTCTTCTAAGAGTTTTATGGTTTCATGACTTACATTCAGTTCTTTGATCCATTTCAAGTTCACTTTTGTGTATGGAGTTAGACAATAATCTTTTCATTCTCTTACATGTAGCTGTCCAGTTTTCCCAGCACCAGTTGTTGAAAGGGCTTTCTTTCTAGATTTTTCAAAAAGAGCTTTATTGAGGGATAATGAAGGTACAGTAAACTGCAATTTGAAGTTATAGTTTAATGAGTTCACACACACACACACACACACACAGTAAAACTGTCATCATAATTTGGAAGACATTTCTTAGTTTGAGAATTTTTTCCCATCTAGAGAGACTGAGAATGAAACAAGTTTTTTATTTTCTAACCCAGAAAACCCTTTCTCATTTGTGTTTCCTTTTAAATTTTTCTGGAAAACTGACCAGTTCTGTTTTTTGGCTCATCTCTTCTCTCTTTTAGTGTGGACGACTAGAATCGCATGGCACCTTCAGCACTCTGCCTGGAAATATCTTGAGCTAGTTCTTCTAATTTATTAGGTGTATTTCCTATTTTCCATGTTTCCACAGGAGACAGAAATTACCAAACTTTTCAACATTTATGAGGTTCCCCTTGCCTTTGGCTTCTAATAACATTTTCCACATTTAAACTCTTCATGACAGTCTGTCACTCATTCCCAAAGTCAATGTTTTACGGTTTGTCTCAATAGCACCCCACTTCTAGGTACCAAAATCTGTTCCAGTTATCTATTGCTACAAAACTGCCCCAGAATTTATGGTATAAAATAACTATTTTATTAGGCTCACAAACTCTGTAGATTAGGAATTCAGACAGAACGCTGCAGGCATAGCTGGCTGGTCCCTGTTCCATGATGTCTGGAGCCTCAGCTGGAAAGACTTCAAGGTTTAGGGTGACTCAGTGGCTAGGCACTGGTATCGCTTGGAGGCCTCTTACTTCACATCTCTGGAGGTTGATGCTGCCTGTTGCTGGGACCTCAGCTGGGGCTGTCATCAGAGCAGGGACATATGCCCTCTCCACCTGGCCTGGGCTTTCTCTCAGTCTGGGACACAGGAAGGAAAAGTTGCTAGCTTCTTGAGGCCTGCTCCTGAAAATCAGCACAGATTGATTTCTACTGTATTCTATTGGTCACATAGTCACAGAGCCCAGATTAAAGCGAAGGGGTCGTTTTAACAGGGTGCATGTCAAAGAATTTGGGGACCATGTTTTAAAACCATCAAAAGGGTCTTTAACATAGTTTCCTGGTACTACATTCCTCTCCCTGTTGGCTTTGCGTATAGTACCTCGTTCTGCCTTATACAGCAGTCCCAATTTTACTGGACTGGGGCATTGGAGGTATTCCTATAAGGTATCATTTCTACCTGCCTCAGAGAGGGGTTCTATCTTGTAACTACTCTATGTTCTTTGCTACTGCCACTTAGAGGACTTGGGATTCTCATGCAGAGAAGAGCTCACCATCTTCTTTGTGGTTCCCTAGAGATCAGCTGGGAGGCAGGTAGGTGTGGCTTTGGTAGATTCTTAGACGTGCTTCCTGGAGTGAAATGTGACTCCGTTTCTGCTCTGACCGTGGCTGCCATTTCTACTAACCCTGACAAACCGTGATTGACTTCAAGAGTCTGTAGATGGCCGCCCAGGTGTGGCCCCGGCGGGAGGCCGAGGCTGTCCCGGACTCTGTTGCAGGCTTCCGGTCATCTGGGGTGGTGCTGCTTTGGGAGCCGGAAGGCCAGGTTTTGAGTGTGCCTTACCCTTTGGTTTTCTCTTGGGACCGTCCCACAGTGGAATGTCAGGCAGTTACTGAGCTTATTAGCCCCTCTTCTGGCCTGGGGAACAGACTTGTGGATTTGCTGATAGGACTCAGGCAGCCGTCCTCCCCTTTCTCCTCCTGTGTGCTCCGAGTACGGCCTTGGGGGCAGTGCAGTGGGGATGCCATCTCCAGAGCTGGGGCAGTCACCGAGTGGGTGGGAGGATAGTGATGCCCACTCAGCCAACAGGACCCTCCTTAGTTGAGCAGCCCTAGAGTGGTGAATGGCTAACTCCCAGGCAGTTTCATTTGGAAGCAGGCCAGAAAACTACTTAGTAGGGGACTAAGCGTATTTGGAAGCTGGGCTCTGTGTAACCTTAACCTGCACACTGGCTCACTTCATGCCCCCCAGCCCATCTTGGGACCTATGGGACTATTTCTTGGACTCCCAAGAATCTTTTGCAACTGGTCCCACTTGCTCCTCTTCCTAATACTGACACTTTCAGAAGCCTTGTGGTCAGAGCTTGCTGAGTTCAGAACCATCTTGTAATCAATGACTAAAGATAACCTTCCATCCCAAAATGTTCCTGGGTGCACCTGACAATATATAGACATCCCTTGGCACGAATACTTCCAGCTATGTTACTTGAGAACGGTCTAGGTCACTAACCTGAAGATGGGGTCATGTTCTTGTGAAACAATACCAGAAGGAAGGGCATGTATTTTGTATTTCAACTCTCACTGTCTGTCTGTACACATGTGCACACACACACACACACACACACACACATTTCTTTCCCTTTAAATTTCTCTTTCCGTACCTTGGTTCATACCCTTTCTGCCTTACTCTCATCTTACACATTGTATGTGTGTTTATCCTGCCGTGTTTCTTTTACATTTCCCCCCCTTCTCTCTCTCCTTTTATGTTTGTTGTACTCCCTGTCCTGTAATGTTGCTTTTGTCCAGTCGTGTGCTGCAGTGCTGGCATCCGGGCCCGTGCTGAGCCGCAGAACTGGCTGCCTGCTGACGAGGCAGGGGCACAAGTGCCCAGTTTCATGGTGTCGGCCTTCCCAGGGGCAAGCTCTGGTACTTAGAATAAAGAGCAAGAGTTGATCAGAGCAGAGTCTAGGTGTCTTTTAAATGCTTTGTGTTTACTTTTCAATGCTTTGTGTTTACTTTTCTTTTATATTTCTTCAACCTTCATGGAACTATTTATGGTATTCAGACACTTAAAAAATTCCCATCATCTTAGCCATACCACTAGTATGTGAGGATACCCAGAGCAAGTGTTTCCCGTTTTCTAAAGCACCTGACACTCGGAGAGCTTAGATGACAGGCCCATGAGCACACCCAGGAGGTGACGGCACCAGGGCCAGGGGAGAGCCCAGGTCTCCAGACTCGAGATTTGGTATAGGCTTTGGGGACCGATGGCGGTGCTGGATGGCACTAAGTACTTTGTGCACCTTCCTGTGTCATTTCTCAGGCCATTTGGCACAGAGGGACACAAGGAAGCCTGTGAACAGTGCCCTGGGCAGGCAAAAGGAGGTTTAGCCATTTATTTATTATTCATTCATTTAGTCATTAAATACAAATATATGAATACCTACTAAATTGTAGATGCAGGGACAAGAGCAGGGGATATCAAGATTAACAAGACACTGTCACCACCTTTAAGCTGGTCCATTCATATTCTAGTAAGGGAGATGGGTAGGTGAAGAAACAATATAGTCCAAAAAAATGTTACAAATACTATAACAGATATTTTTCCAAGTACAGTGGAGGTATCGAAAATTGGCTGTCTCAGCAAAGGACACCATCAGTAGAACAAAAAGAGATCCTACAGTATGGGAGAATATATTCATAAATGACGTATCCAATAAGGGGTTGACATCCAAAATGTATAAAGAACTCACGCACCTTAACAAACAAAAAGCAAATAATCCAACTAAGAAATGGGCAGAGGACATGAATAGACACTTCTCCAAAGAAAAAACTCAGATGGCCAACAGGCACATGAAAAGATGCTCCACATCGCTAATCATCAGAGAAATGCAGATTAAAACCACATCCTTCACACCAGTGAGGATGGCCAACATCCAAAACACAAACAACAACAAATGTTGGCGAGGATGTGGAGAAAAGGGAACCCTCCTACACTGCTGGTGGGAATGCAAATTAGTTCAACCATTGTGGAAAGCAGTATGGAGGTTCCTGAAAAAACTCAAAATAGAAATACCATTTGATCCAGGAATCCCACTCCTAGGAATTTACCCTAAGAATGCAGCAGCCCAGTTTGAAAAAGACAGATGCACCCCTATGTTTATCGCAGCACTATTTGCAATAGCCAAGACATGGAAGCAACCTAAGTGTCCGTCAGTAGATGAATGGATAAAGAAGATGTGGTACATATACACAATGGAATATTATTCAGCCATAAGAAGAAAACAAATCCTACCATTTGCAACACCATAGATGGAGCTAGAGGGTATTATGCTCAGTGAAATAAGCCAAGCCGAAAAAGACAAGTATCAAATGATTTCACTCATATGTGGAGCATAAGAACAAAGAAAAAAACGGAAGGAACAAAACAGCAGCAGACTCACAGAACCCAAGAATGGACTAATAGTTACCAAAGGGAAAGGGACTGGGGAAGATGGGTGGGAAGGGATGGATAAGGGGGACAGGCGGGCATTACGATTAGCAGATGTAATGTTGGAGGGGGGGAACGTGGAGGGCTGTACAACTCAGAGAAGACAAGTAGTGTTTCTATAGCATCTCACTACGCTGATGCACAGTGACTGTAATGGGGTTGGTGGGGGGGACCTGATGAAAGGGTAGTTTAATAACCATAATATTGCACATGTAATTGTAGATTAATGATACCAAAATAAATTATTTAAAAAATTGGCTGTCTCCACCTGTGTGAAGAGGGTAGGAATTTCAAGAGAAAATCCATAGAGGAGCCACAGAGATAGGTAAGTGGACCAGCCAGCATTCCAGGCAAAGGAAACAGTATATGTGAAGACCTAGAAGTGTGAAAAGCAAGGAGTTTGATGTGGCTAAGGGTGGGATGCAGGGTTGTATGGAGGAAAATAGTATGAAATGATGAAGGAAAAATAGGTAGGGACCAGATCATGGGGAGCTAGTCATCCATGCCAGTGAATTTGTACTTCATTCTGTAAAGAGCGGGGAGTTTCAAGCATGATTAGTTTTGTATTTTAGAAAGATGTCACAAGATGAGAGGGTGGACTGAAACTGGGTTAAGACCAAAGGCAGAGAGGTTAAGAGATTGCTTTAATAATCTTTGATAAGGTGAAAGTTAAGGTCTGAACCAAGGATGTGGCAATAGCAGTGGGGATGGTGAAGAGGGGGACAGAGCTGAGAGATGTGAAGAATAGGGAATTGACAGCACTTGGTAAGTAGATCTTTGCGTTTGGGGAGGGAGCTGGATCCAGATGCTTGAAGGAGGGGGGAGAAAAACAAATCTGGACCTTTCCTCCCCTCTGGAATGAGTTGGGAGTACATGCAGCATAAAGGCCACCCCTCTTAAGGTCAGCCTTTCTAGAGGGGGTGCCGGACCCCCATCCACTCCCCACCCCTCGGCCTGCTCAAGGATGTCTCTCCTGCACCTGCCCTCTTTTGTCCTGTGCTGACAGCTTTTCCTTCTTTGCTGGGTCGTTGCAGTCATCATTCAAGCATGCTGTCATATCTCCCAGTGTGAATTAACCAGTCCTTGCTGACCCTTACTGCCTCAAATGGCACCTTATCTATAGTGGGATTGGGCACTGCCATTCACTCGGCCATGGTTTCCCCTTGCCCAACGGGGAGATAATTACTTTGCTTTCATTCTAACCTTAGTTTGAGAGCTGGGAAACAACTAGAGAGTGGGACTGAAGCCCGGGAGAGAGCAGTCTTTCCCATCCATGCCAAGGAGATGCCATCTGCTGTGTAAACTCATTGTCACAAAGTACCAAGCCTCGAGACCACTAGCCCCCCTACTCTTCCTCCTTAACCACCCTGATCTCTAGGTAACAGTCTTCTGAGCCCTCCTTCAACCTGGGAGCAAAGAGCGATGGAAACTGGTTCTTGGGATTATAGAACTGGCTCCATTTCCAGGGAATGCTCAGGAAGACTCCTAAAAAGAGTGCCAAAGCCTCTAGGAATGAGAGAGACCTAGTCCCAACATCAAGACCGTCAAGATGGGTCTGTAGGGAAGAGGAGGAGAGGGGTATGGGAATAGAAGTGCCAGGGCAGTGTTTCTGCACTGGGATGGGGCTGGCCAAAGATATACAGTGATGCCTTTCCTACCTGTATCATTTCACTATGCAGAGTTGTAAACCACCCGAAAACTTAATGGCTTAGAACAATTTGTTACTGTTTACATTGATGTGCATTCACTGGACAGTTCCTCCACTGGTTTCCCCTGGGTTCGCTCGTATTGCTGGGCTCAGTTGGGTCCAAGATGGCGTCTCATCCGATGAAAGACTGGAGTGGCTTCCTTACGTGACAGTCTGAGGGCAGCATTCCAAGTGTGTAAAGTGGGAACCTGCAAGGCCTCTTGAGGTCTTGGGTTTGGAACTTGGACAACTTGATTTCCACCAAATTCTGTTGGTAAGAGTAAATCAGGAGGTCAGCCTAGATTTAAGGGGCAGAAAAATAGATTCCACCTTTTGGTAGCCTTAGCTGCAAAGCATTTGTGGCTAAGTTTAATGTATTCTCTCCTCCTTCCACCCTCAACATTTACGATCCAAGGACAGAGGTAAGCTGTTCGAAAAGTTTGCCAAGTGATTATTCTGAGTAGTCAGCACCTTGTTAATATTACTAATTATCTAGCTAAGATTGAGAATTGTGTGTTAGCCGCTGAGCTCAACACTTGACATTTATTACTGCTATTACTTAGAACAATCCTCTGGATATGTGTTCTTTTAATCTCCATTTTACAGATAAGAAAACTGAGAGAGAGAATGTTATTTGCTCAAAGTTGGTGGCTAGCTAAAACCTGAACTCTAAAGCCATAATGTTCTTATCCTCTATTGAGAACAACCAGCCTAGCACGACCTGGTGAAAAACTAAATACTAATAATTAACAGTCATAGTGAGTTACACTGTATGACAACATTTGACATCCACAGTCTCATTTGCCCATTATGACAATCCTGTGATGTACTTAGAACAATTTTGAGGAATTGAAACTGGAAGCTCAGAGAAAGTAAGTGGCTTTGCCTATGGTCACATTCCTAAAAAGGTAGAATCAGAAACATATGGAGAGCAGTGAGTTCTATCCTCCAATGAGAATTGCAGCCCCATGAGATCAGGGTCTTATCTGTGTGGTTTACAGATTTCTCCTTAGACCTTGGAGTGAGTGAATGCTGCCCTTCTGTACTGAACCCAGAGATGGCCGGGCTCTGGGTCAGCACGCCAGAGGCCCTTTCCATTCTGAGTTGCTGTGTGCATGGGTACGGCCTGTGTGGGAACGCTGGGCGGGGCACGGTTGCAGCCCTGAGCCTCAGATGAGCAGCTATATGAGGACTTCGAAAGGAAAGGGCCAGACTAGTTTCTTTGTCTGTTCTTCACAAAAGGAGAGAAACTAAGTCTCAGTTTAAGCAGGCTAGGCATTGAGAGTATTTCTAACTTGTGATGGTTTCTCCATGCTGAAACTACTAAGGGAAGTTACAGAGTCATTCTTTCTGAAAGTGTGCCATAATCAGACAGACTAGAGGTGTTCACTGTTTTTCCTTCCCTCCAGGAGCCATGCCACCCCCCCCCACCGTACCCCACATAAGTAATCATAGCTTCATGTACTGTATCAATATAGCTATTAATATTATGGAATTCTCACCTTGGGGGTTGGGGAGATATATCTCTAGGGGAGCATATATCAAAATGTCTGAAGAGATGAGGTGTAGGTAGTTTGAAAAGGCTTCCTAAACGATTCTGAGGCCCACTTAGGTGCTGTCATCTCCACCTAGAATTTAAGCTTCATAAGAGCATGAATTTTTATCTCTTTTTGTTTATTCTTGGATCTCACACCTAGAGCAGGGCCTGGCACCTTAGGTGCTCACTAAGTGCAACACATGCTAAGGTCATCCTTTATAAAGTCATCTTCTTTCACCTCCATTTGAGAATAACTGAAATATAGAATCCTTATCTAGCCCAGACACTCACTGGCTTACAGAGCTGTACAGATGACGTTTTGTATCCGTGGTTCTGTAAAATAAATGAGGGACCTAAGGCGTCTCCTGATGAGTAGGTTGGGTCTCCCCGGGCTCAAGTTTGGTGCACTTACCCGCTGCTGCCTACCCTATGGAGGGCTGGGGCTTCTTTTCACACCTCTTTGCTGAGCAAAATCTCTTTGGTCATTGGCTTGGCTGCGCAACGGATTTCTCTCATCTGCGCCCATGTTCACGTGGGGTGGCTCTTGTTTGACTTGCCCTTTTAAAAACAACTTAAGCATGTTGAGGTTTCCTGTTGATCGGGGGCAGCCAGAGGCTGTGACCCAACAGGGAATCGTCGGCCAACCCCTGACTCACCCACGCTCTGGTTTTCTGTGTGTGAGCAAGTAGTGACAGCAGCTTGGCTCGGGGGCAGCTGGCTGTCTTCCTGTGGATGGCATGGCCCGCTGGGACTCTCACAGCTGGACTGCCCAACGCTGAGGGCCAGGGCAGTAGGCTCGGGTAGCCCTTTGTAGCATGCAGTGTTGGCAAAACCGAGCTATCTTGAAACTAAAGCTGTTGGGGAAGAATTCTGGAAGTTGACAGTGATTACCCTGGTAGGCAGCTAGGAAGGTGTACCGAAAAGGAAGCACGCCTGTGGTTCTTGTCAGTGGGCATACCTTTACCTTTACCTTTTCCTTTCATTTGTTCATTGTCTAATGGACACCTTCTAGATGCCGAGTGTGTGCCTCTCCACTTGGAAGAAGCCACGGCCTAGGGAGGAGGTCTAGAGGTCTAGAGGGGACGTGAGAGATGGGGCTGTGCCTGGGGCTGTGGGGGCTCTTGCTGAGTTATGTCTGGGGGCCCAGCAGTGCACACAGATGGGAAAGGATGCTGCTTCCACTCCGAGTGCAGCACAGTGTATGTCAGTCCCTCCCAGGCCCCACTGCATCCCAGAGGGGCTGGGGATGAGGAACGTACCCTTTCTGTGCCACAGTGTTTTTCATCTGTAAAATGGGGATAATCATAAATTATAATCTTACAGAGTTTTTAGGAAGATTAAGTGAGTTAATATATGTAGGAACATTTATTTAGAACTACTCCTGACATTTGCTAAGATCTGCAGGTGCATCTGGAGCTGGGAAATGGCTGGTGCTTGTTTGGTGGGGTGCCACCTCTGGAGAGTAGAGCTGCCTCAGTAGGCGGCTTCCCTCTCCGTTAGCCTCCTCAGGAGGGGCAGGAAAGGACACCTTCTTGAGGGGCTCCCTGATCCTTCTGAGACCTTCAGGGATCTACATTCTGATCAACATCCAAGTTGAGGTGCAGTGTCTTGGATTGGGAGCAGAAGTTTTTTAGTGAGCAGATCAAAGGGCTTGAGTATGTTTGGGAGGTGGTGGGCCGGAGGTGTTTGCGCAGCTCACGAGAGCAGATCATTAGTGTATCTCCCCACCTCCACATTCAGTGAGGTCTGATTGGTAGCTTGAAATCAGCCATAGGAATATTTACACTACGGAAATTGGCAAATGCCAGAGAGCCAATTGTTGAAGCAGGGCACAACCCGGCCTTATTGCTGTCACGTTGGCAGGGGGAGACTCTGGGGATGCTCTCACCTGTCACAGAACCAGAGTCTGTTCCAGGCAGCCCTGAGAGTCTCGGGGGATGAACAGGGCAGAGAGGCCCATTGAGTTTGGCCTGCTGGATGAGGAGCTGTCTCTTTCCTTGAGGGTGGCTTTGAAAGGTGCATCACTTGAACAGAGTATCTTGAGCTTGAGAGTCCTGCAGGAAAGACATACTGAGCTTCCTCTGAATAAGACGCGATGCCTGTGCTGGTTAGGCCACTCGCTGACATTCTGTCTTCTTTTCCTTTTTTTTTTTTTACTCCTAGGTCTCAGTCAGTCTCTCCACCTCCAGTCCTCTCCCCACCGAGGAGTCCCATCTACCCCCTCAGTGATAGTGAAACGCCAGCCTGCAGGTACCCGAGCCGCTCCAGCTCCCGGCTGCTCCTCAAAGACTGGCACCCCCGTGACCCTTCACCCCCAAAGCCTCAAACTCCCTCCCCAGACACTTCACCACCCATCTGTCCCCTCAAGGCTACCAGCTTTGGGTATTTGGATGGAAGCCCTTCAGTGTGCAAGAGAGAAGACCAGGAGAATGTCCATGGGGCAGCCCAGGATGGAGAGGCAGTAGCTGCCTGCCTCCCCCTGGCCCAGAGCACTCCGTCCCTGGGACCTGCAGCGGGTCCACGGAGTGTCCTTCTGAATCGCACTGGCACCCGTGCCCATAGCCTGGGCATCCGGGAGAAGATTTCAGCATGGGAGGGTCGCCGAGAGGTCTCGCCGAGGATGAGCATATGTGGAGAGAAACGGGAAGGCTCTGGGGGCGAGTGGGCGGTCAGTGAGGGCTGCCCCAGTGTGGGCTGTCCCAGCGTGGTGCCATCCCCCTGCAGCTCAGAAAAGACCTTCGATTTCAAGGGCCTCCGGAGGATGAGCAGGACCTTCTCCGAGTGTTCCTACCCTGAGACCGAGGAGGAGGGAGAGGCACTCCCTGTCCGGGACTCTTTCTACCGGCCAGAGAGACGGCCAGGCCGGAGTGAGCCCAGTGCCTTCCTCAAGGGGCTTGGCAGCAGGAAGGAGAGCTCAGCAGTGCTGAGTCGGATCCAGAAAATTGAACAGGCCCTGAAGGAGCAGCCAGGCCGGGGGCTCCCCCAGCTCCCCAGCAGCTGCTACAGTATAGACCGGGGGAGAAGGAGGCCTGGGACCTTGGGCGCCTTGGAGGAACCGGCAGGGGGCACGAGTGTGAGCGCAGGCAGCCGGGCGGGAGGCGTGGCCAGAGCTGGGGGGGAGGCAGGCCCACCCCCAGAGAGGGAAGGCAGTGGCCCCGCTAAGCCAGGGATCCCTGGAAATAGCCCGAGCTCTCACCTGCTGCCATCGAAGAGCTCCCCTGATCCCGCTGTGAACCCTGTCCCCAAACCCAAGCGCACCTTTGAATATGAGGCTGACAAGAATCCCAAGAGTAAGCCAAGCAATGGTCTACCTCCTTCACCCACACCTGCTGCTCCACCCCCCCTGCCCTCCACCCCAGCCCCTCCTGTCACGCGGAGACCCAAGAAGGATACGCGTGGTCACCGCAAGTCCCAGAGCAGGTAATCATTGCCCCCGCAGTGTCTCACAGCTGGGCACAGTGGCTTTCTTTTCAGTGGAGGATGTAAAAGCACATTGTAGTTATGGGTCATGGTCAGTAGTGCTTCCTAAGTTCTAAAGCACCGAATAATTGTTAGGTGGTAACAGGAGTTAGGTGGAAAAGAGATTGTTCTGCTCTTGCCAGGTAAGGACATTTAAAAACGTGGATCAGAGGGTGAAAGTCCTTCTTCCAAATGCTGTATACCGAAGATGCTGGCTGTGTTTGACCTTTGGAGTAGAGCTGGGCTGCGTTCCACGTCCTGTGGGAACGTCCTCAGTCCTCTGTGGGAAGCGTGGGGCCACCTTACTTTTAGATGGAATACGCAGTCCTGAAGGACCAGTAGGATTTTAGCCTCATGACTACCTGAGATGCCAGCATTAAAAATTAATTTCTTTGACTGAAACATAATCTGAATACTGCAAGTTATCATTACCACAGTAGAACTGACATATTTAACGTGGTTTCCTCCTTTCTGAGGGCTGCCTGGCCACAGAGGAACCCTGGGCCTTTATGAAAAGGGAATCCTTAGATCCTGAAAGCAGAGACTGATGGAAAAAGGAGTGAAAGAACATTTCACCTACTTCTTGGCCATGTTCAGGGATGACCTGTCCTGAAACTCACATTGGTTTCCTGGTCAGCTAGGTGTTCCTGACCGTGGACTACCTGGGCCATCTTCACAATTATAGTGACTGGGGAGCTGCAGCTGCCGGAGTTGGTGAAAGTTGACAGGCTTCTTGTTCTCTGAATTGGGGCAGGCTGAGAGCCAGCTTCCTTTGGAAGGCCTGTCCCTCTACCCCTCATTGCCTTTCTCTTCTAACTCAAAGTCAGATGAACATTCACATTTGTTTCACTTCTGGGGATCCTTTGATCTGACCCCATACTCCAGGCTTCATCCAGCATATTCCATCTCATATAGAAATTTTCCTGCCATGTGCAGAGAGGAAGACATCATAAAGGTTCAGACCCATGAACAAGAAGAGGCCTAGGCAAAGGGCAGTCCCATGTTTTGGCCCGTGCCAACTTGCTCACTGGCTCTAAGTCTTCAGCAGCCTGCCTGGAGTGTTTGCCTTGTCTTTGCTCGCCCATCTCCATGAACACCCACCTAGAGCCTGCTGCGCACCGAGCTTTGTGCTGGTCAAGGGCACATAGGGGCGAATAAGATATGGTTCTTCTATTCAAGGAGTCTGTGATGAGGTGCAAGAGAGAAATGCACATATAAATCACAGATGCTGTGCTACACGCCATGATCCATGTCCGCGTAGGGCACTGCAGAGACCCAGAGAAAGAGGCATCTAAGTTAGACTGGGGAGTGAGGGAAGCCTCCTTATAGGGGGAGTCGCTGAGCTAAATTTAGAAGAGCAAAAAGCAGTTGGCTAGGTTAAAAAGGTGGCAAGAACATTGGCCTGAAGGTTTTACACATACCCCCATACACATTACATTTAATATAATCTGGACACATACATATACCATATAAGGTGGAGTCACTTCATGTAAGAATTAATTCAGCAAATTTAAACCTGTGCTCTCGTAAAAAAAAAAGAAACAGTTCAAAACCTACAGGCTGTTTTATTTGCCTTTCCATACAGCATAGTTCCCTGAGGAGCGTGACATGGTAAGTTTGTATCTGTTGTGCCAGCTGTGATTCTTATATTTAATGTACTTTTTAATTAAAAAAAAATACAAGGCAAATATTTCTTCTGGCATTCAACCAAAGAAAAAGCTGTTTAAAAATCTGGGGGAGAAACTTACTGTAATAGTCTTAATAAAGACAGTGTGTTGGTCCTCGAGGGATTTTCCAGGATAATTTGGCTGAACATGGTTTGTGTCTTATTTGCTGACCTCAGAACTACCTGTGTAAGATGCTGACCCCACTGTGTATGTCAGTGAGAGCTTGGTTGCAGACCAGCTGCGGTCAGTGGGCCAACATGCAGGAATCACTGTGGTCAGGTATTAGATATTTAGTTGGTTGAGAAGTCTGGGCCAGAGACAGATTTGGGAGCTGTCATGGTAGAAATGGTGCATAGGGTGATGGCCATCAGTGTTTTGCTCCTAGAAAGTGTAGCACAGGAAAGAAAGTCGTGAAGATAGAACTCTGAGAGACCCTGGCATTTAAAAGACAAGTGGAAAAGGGAAATCCCTCCTAAGAGCCTGAAAATTAATTGCCAGAGAAGCAGTTGAATGTGTTACAGAGGCGAGGCGGGGGTGCTGAGCGGAGTGTTCGGGCATGTCAGGTGCTGTGGAGCAGCCAGGCATGCGGAGAACCAGATGTGGCCTTCAGGACGCTGCTAGTCCTTGATCTGCTGCTCCCTGGGATTCTCAGGAGGGTCTGTTCATTAAATAAGAGAAGGGTCTTCATTGGCTGGAGGGGAGGTGGTAGTGGCTGACAGGAAGGGCTCAGTTGGGCTGCTTCTCATCCTTCCCACTGCTGAGACCTGCCATGGAGAAGGAGAGGATGCAGCGGGCCAAGTCTTAAAGGAGGGCAGTGCCTCCCTGATGAAGGAGAGTAGGGACTGCGGTGTGCTCAGGCTGGCTGACACACTGACAAGCTGTGGTTTTGCTGTTCTGCAGTGGGAGGTTATTTGGGGGATGGAAAGGAGCAGGTGACTAGCTGAAGGAAAGCTGGTCTTGGAAGTAGCTTCTGGGTGCAAATTACCCTCCTGGTTCCACCTCAGAAGTGGTGTGATTTGTTTTGAGGACTTAGCCTTTCCTCTTTTAACAAACCACTCACCCTTCCTGCCCCCCAAATGGCCCTGGGCATCCCTGTGTCCAGTGTTCCTGCCTGCTTAGTGCAGGAGCCCTTGCTAGAATTCAGCACAATGAGAGAGCTTGGAGCCAGATCAGGAACTAGGTTTCTGTGATAACAACAGATACTTATCTAGGAAGATACTCTCCAGGGCTTGGAAGCCCAGTCAAAAGCTCAGACCCTGGAGTCAGACAAACTGGGTGAGTCCTGCCCCATCATTTTACATCCCTAAGCCTCCATCTCCTTCATAAAAATGGCACAATTCCTAGTAGCAGCATTGTGGAGATTAGTGAGAAAACGTGAAGCATTTGGCAGAGCATCTGACATGGAGTACCCTTTGCAGTTGTGGGAATCACTGTTGGTATTATTGGTAGGCTCACAGGCTGGGGCCTTTCAGACCATCTCTGTCTTCATTTGGATGGTAAATTGGTATCTTTGTTTCTTGATGCTTTTCTCAGTAGCTGGTTTTGTGAGGACCTCTGGTCTTTGCTGTTCATTGCCCAACAAGGACACTCCCCAGCAAGGCGGTAGGAATCTAGTTCAGCTGGAATGACTTGTGCTCTCTTGTCCACAGAAAATCCTTTGAGTTTGAAGATGCATCTGGTCTCCAGTCCCTGCACCCCTCTTCTCCCACTGAAAATGGTACTGAGAGCCAACCCAAGCTGGGATCCAAAAGCACTTTAGAAGAGAATGCCTATGAAGATGTCGTGGGTAAGGAGCAGCAGAGGCTGCGGGCTTTGTCCTCTCTGAGGGCTGCAGGAGAACAGGAACGGGAGGGACACTCCCAGGCTCTACTCCATTCACTGTGAGCAGACAGCCCAGCTTCTGGGGCTTCTCAAGGAGCTAAGCATCCGAGGAAACAGTTTAGCACAGATTGAGCAGCTAAGAGATTAAAGCCTGGTCTTGCATGAACGGAAACCCAAAGGGCTTCTGTTACAACAAAAACCCCCCAGTATTCCCTTTCCTTTGTTTTCGGGAGGCTTGGGGTTCAGCAGGTGCCTTTCCTCAGCTACGCATCCTCAGGCGAATCTAACTTATCTGAGGCGTCGGTTCCTCTTTTAAAATGCTGCTGATGATGCTATGATGTCAACAGCAACAATCATAATAGTAAGACCCCTTCGTAGGACTGAGATGAAATATATATCAG
The DNA here is from genome assembly GCA_032199065.1 of Smutsia gigantea. Classification (NCBI taxonomy): domain Eukaryota; kingdom Metazoa; phylum Chordata; class Mammalia; order Pholidota; family Manidae; genus Smutsia; species Smutsia gigantea. The sequence continues at coordinate 3,481 of JAVSCE010014373.1, read as the reverse complement.
AGTACCTAGTACAGTGCCTGGTCCTTAGTGTCTATCTCTCCTTCACTTCACTTTAAGTAAGTGGTATCAAGAACTGGTGAAAGAACTGAGATTTTACAGGGTTAGCCTGCCTCGGTGTCACAGGTGCTGGCAGAAGACTCAAGACCCTTGGCTCATAGGAAAAGGGCTTTATTACTCATGGCACAGCGGGCAACATGAGCTTTACATTCATACAGTCTCTCCCTGCTTCCGAGTCCCATGAGGCCGTGGGGAGGAGGTCCAGGTAGATGCTCACCCACAGTGGGAAGCCCCAGTGTTTTCAAGGGGCTGCTAGTAAACCTGGCCAACTTTACCCTAAAGGAGACATTTAATTATCCTTATTATTCTGGTAGGAAACAATCTGCCTCTGCCCTGAAGGGAAACACTATCTCCATTCTCCAAGGCTGGTTGCTACATAAGCATCTTTGAAAAGATGATTTGGAATGGTTAATTCCTCTTCCTCAGATCAGAAATTTAAGAAACCATAAAGAAATGCCCTCTAATAACTGGGAGGATATGGTGTAGGCAAATTTGTGTTCCAGGGTCAGAGAAAAACCAGTAGCCTAGGGAAGGTTGGGTTTATTTTTGACTTTCATTTAAGTCTGGCCTCATTCTCTCTGGTGGGGGCTTCAGCTGCGTTCAGCATGTGTCCCATGCAGGCCACTGAAGAGAAAGCAGTGCACCTGACGCTTCCCTCTCATCCTTCCCTGTCTTACCTCTGTCTTGGGCCTGGAGGCTAGAGGACATAGTCTTGGTTAACAGTTTAGAGAGAGAAGTGGCCCTCATGGAGAGCCTTCCAGATTCTCATGACACTGTGGAAGCTGAGGAAGAGGGTCATTTCTTTCCTCACTTGATCTGAGTCATCAGTTTCACAGTTTTCTCTGTACACTTGGGGGCCAGCATTTCTGGGGAGACAGCCATGCTGCTTGGATTCACATAGGCACTGCTTTCCCAGAAAGGGAGTATGTAAGTATGCAGCCATCCAAAATGAGTTCATAACAGGAAGACTGGGGGAGTGAGATCCCTAGAACAGCAAAAGGGTTTGGGGAGGGAGGCCTTTTCCCTTACCAGTGGGAAAAAGCTTTGTATACACAGGTCACCCAGAATTGAGGTCAAGAGTTGTGGGGATCAGAGGCCCAACCCCATCTCCTTCTCACCCCTCTTGCAGAGTACACTCTTATTTCCTCTAGTTTGAAAGAAATTGTAATGTGTCATTGCTGCGCAGAGCCCTGGGGAGACAGTGTGGCCACTGCAGCAGACAGAGGAGGCTGTCGTTTGGCGCTCCCCCCACTGAAGTGTCCCAGGCACTGCCAGCTCCACAGCCCTCACTATATTCTTTTTTACCCAAGAAGCCTTCGGCAGCCTTTCCATTGCTGCCAGGGTATTTCAGGTGGGGGAATATTCTTGCACCTACTGACCTGAAATAAGAGAAAAGGATGCCTCAACTATTTCACCCTACCTAGAGTTGCATGATTCCAAAACTCTGTTTGGGGCAATGTCTGGGGTGGGGGTTGAGAATTTTGGAGGCAAAATTTGGAGTCACAGGCAACAGATCTATTCTCTGGGCCTTCTTAGGTCAGGTTAGAGAGAAGAAAAAGAGGGAGGTAAGTGTGTCTGGGCCTCAGCCTCCTCACCTGGAAGAGGGGACTTTCTGCCACTTTGGGATGTTGCATGAGGAGGCAAGAAAATAGAGCAGCAGCTTGGATGCATCATGTGTGGGTGAGCCAGAGCTAAGGGTAAGGGCTGGCACGGGGTGAGGTTGGAGTTGGGGCATGTTCTGTAGCTGCTCCGCTAGCTTCTGGGTCTTTGGAGCATGGGATAGAGTGGGGGAAGGGGGAGGAGGGAGGGCAGGCAAGGGACCCAGACTCCTGGGCTTGGCTTTGGCTTTGTTGGGTGCGGGTGGGTCTCAGCATCGGGGCTTGGTGATGATCCTCTGGGTATCCCACACAGCAGCCCCATCTGAATTTCTAGACCTGCCCAGGGAGGCTGGAGGGAAGTACAAGGGAAAGTATCTCTTTTTCTTAGGCTCTGGTTGATTTATCCCTTTCTCCTTCCCTGGAGACAGGCCCAAGAATTTGGAGCCCCCACCCTCCAGAAGCTTTAGTGGGACCCTTGTTGCTGAACTCCCCGCACCGCAGTGTCCCAGGCACTGCCAGCTCTGCGGCCCTCATTATATTCTGTCAGTTTCACTTTTGCCTCATATTGACCAGTGGCTTAGACTTACCAGGAGCCTTCCCTCTGTTCTTGGCCCAGCCTGTGCTCTGTGTTAAGGTAGTTTCTGGTTCTGTTGGATTTTCTAGCTCTTGGGCTGCCCCACTTCCATAGGGACAGTGTGGAGCTTTGTTTTGGGTGTGTAATGGGGTTCCAGCAGGGGAAGGGAGCACCCATGCTAAATCTCCAACTGGCGAACCAGTGGACTGACTGGAGTTCCTAGTCTGTTAGAGGCTGAAGGCCATTTGGCCCAGAGACTAACATGTCTTCTCTGTGAGCAATGAATTTGAACAAGGGGCCTTGGGAAGTTTGCTGGCCTCCCACCCATACCAGGCATGACTCTTGGGGAGCTGGGGTAGGATACTTCAAAATAGGCTGAGGTTTATCCTGCTTATTTGCAATAAGGGGGTTGAAAAATAAAGTTACTGCCTTGCTGCTTCCTGAGACCGTTAATTCTTGCCTGTTCAATTTGACATCTGCCCCTGGAAGATGCTGCTGTTCTGCAAAGCCTTATAATCATTTGTATTCTGAGACTGACACTTAAAAATGCACCCAAGGAAGCAGCTTGTTAGCGAGTTATGTGAGTGGCCTCGGCGCCTGACCAAGGAGCCTGGGCTGCATTCCTGCTGAGATTCCCACTCCCATCAGCTAGCTAGGGCTGACGGAGAGTTTCCAGGAACTTGCGGGATGGGAGCTGGGGACAGAGCCAGCCAGCCTCACTGCAAAGCTTTTTGAGCCTCTGCTCTCTGCCTTCTCTCATTTGTCCCTAGGCTGGGAAATCGTAAGGAATAGAGGCCACCTAACAGTGTAGAGGCTGCAGCTCAGGGACAGCGCCCAGGCAATTGGGAAGTGGTGGCCAGGCTTGGAGAGTGGGTAACAACTGGCCGCTTAGAGCCCCCATCTGATGTGCTGTGCTTTGTGGGGAGCTGATCCCTTACCCTGGCCTTCTCCCCACTGTGTGGGAGGTGAAGAGGCTGAGAACCAGGAGAAACAGCTGGTTGGACCCTGGAGAGGTTTGGGAGGGAAGCTGCAGACCTGGGGCCCTAGCCATGGGTGTGGTCCAGGAAATTTAGGATTTTCTTTGGGGAAGTTCTCAGCGCCTGTGCACGTGCCTCGTGCACACACGCCCACACCCACCCCCTTCCCTGACTCGTTCTTCCAGTTGGTGTGTGTGTGCTGGGGGGATGGGAGCAGGGGCTTGCCACATGGGGTTAATGACCGCAGGAGTTGGGGGCAGGGCCCAGTGGGCTGG